>JADWQK010002537.1:1760000-2257031 GCA_017933935.1 Sesamia nonagrioides
TACTTATTTATGTATCGAAATTAAAACTAACTCCATATTAGCACGTGTTCTGAACCATAAGTAGTCAACCCACAGCAAACTTCACATTAATGAAATAAGCATAAACTTATTTCGTTAGAAATCTCTTCCATCACACCCCTGATTTTAATACTAAATTATTGTAGGTATCTACTGCATTCACACAATAAGACACTACTTATTTATGTATTAAATCTAAAACTAACTACATATTAGCACTTATTCTGGACCATAAGTAGTCAACCCAGAACAAACTTCACATTAAAGAAATAGGCATAAGCTTATTTCTTAAGAAATCTCTTTCAGTAGGACCCTAATATTAATACTAAATAATTATTGTACTGCATTCACACAACAAGACACTACTTAATTTTGAAGCACGTATTATGGGACAAACCTAAGAAGTCAACTCAAAACAAACTTCACATTAATGAAATATGCATAAATAAGCTTATTCGATATAAGCATAAGCTTATTTCATAAGAAATATTTTGCATCACATCCCTGATTTTAATATTAAATTAAAATAAAACATATCAATAGAAAAGGACAGAAGATAAATACACACATCAAAAGTGTCTAGGGATCAACATATATTTTTGCAATAACTTTTCTCCTGATTGATATTAATTAAAATTTTCTTTAAGGATTCATCAAATAAAGTGTTTTCGTTTGTCACAGTAACGATAAACCAAGTCACCTTTGCATTAATAAAGAAATTTGCCATTTTCCTAATAAAGGGATATTTGACATTTGAACCACTAACACAAAAGTTCGAAAAAAAGACTGAAATAACAGTTTTCTCTAAAATTTTATTGGGTAACTTAAACAATTAATAATCCGTGTTTCTACCGCGAACACTAACAACACAAGAACATCGGTTTGGCATACTCAAAATGAGTTCATCCAAATCACGCTGTGGAATGGCCGCCCATGTTCGTTGCAACAACAAAAAAAGGTCTTCTTGCGACTGGATACCCTCCATATTCGGCAGAGCTCTTCTCTGTAGCATATCCCATGCATGCTCAATCGGGTTCAAGTCTGGCGACTGAGCAGGCCAGGGCAGGACATTGATGTTAGCTGCGGCGAGAGTCTGTCTTACAACTCTTGCGGTGTGCGGTCGTGCATTATCATGCATTAACTGAAATAAGGGACCGATTTGCACTTGTAGAGGAACGATGACGTCTGATACAATCGTTTCAGCATACATTTGAGCGTTGAGGTTGCCTCTGATCCAAATCAACTCAGTTCTTCCGCCGATCCAAATACCCGCCCATACCATGATGGTTCCACCACTATAAGGATGGACTTCCTGGCAGGATTTTAATCGCTGTTGGCGTCCAGGGGTTCTCCAGTGTCGTATACGTCTTGTATCCGGTCTCATACCAAAACGAGACTCATCAGAAAAGCACACGAAACGCCATTGTTCTTCTGCCCAATTTCTGTGTTCAAGAGCCCATTGATATCGAATCCTACGATTGTGCATTGCTATAGGTGGTACCCGTAGCGGTCTTCGGGAATGAAGGTTCACTTCATGCAAGCGGTTTCTGACTGTTTGGTCGCTAATTAAGTTCCCTGAAGAGTGATGAAGCCTCACGGCTAACATCATGGCGGTTATTGTTGGAGCTCTTCGAGTTAAGATTTGAATGTATCGGTCTTGTCTCCGTGTGGTGCAGCGATACCGTCCTCCATGGCGCTCAGCCACGGTACCAGTGCTTCGGTAACGTGTCCAAAGTCGACTGATAACACTCTGACTTGTATTCAGAGCTAAAGCCACAGTACGTTGCCGGGAACCAGCTTCTATCATTCCCACGGCTCTGAGCATTTCTTCCCTGCTTAAATGACGTCGCCGCTCCATAATAACGTTGGTTTTAATCAGTAGTAGGGAAACAGTAGCACTAATAATGTCTTCAATGCGTTGTATGTTTTTATAGGAAAATATTGACAGCTGATTTTCATCTTTTACTCGAATTTGATTCACAGTTCCTGATTCAAATTATGAAATGCACCAAAAAGGATCCATATAAATTTATAAAATCATAAATTTATTACAAAGCCACATCTCAATCTAAAGAAATCCGCATAAAAATGCTTGATCCCTAGACACTTTTGATGTGTGTATTAGTTTAGTACAAAAATCAAACAATCCGTCCCTAACTGTTCTCGGCCAACGCTTGCATTTGATTCACGCTTCATTCTTTTAATTTGATTTGTATTGAATTTATTTAATTTGAGCTTCATCTGTTTTCATTTGATTTGATTTTATACGTACGCCTGTTGTGTATTATTTACATGTGTCATTAATTTACCTCAAAATAAACCATTTTAAGTCGTGGTGGCCTAGTGGTTAAAACACCAGCCTCGCGAATATGAGTGTGCGGGTTCGATTCCAGGTCAGGCAAGTACCAATGTAACTTGTCTAAAGTTATATGTACTTTATAAGTATATCTTGGACACCAAGGACTGGTAACAAGGAGAAGGAAAACATCTTGAGGAAACCTGGACTTTAAGTCTGAAATCGCCAACCCGCATTGAGCAAGCGTGGTGATTACGCTCAATTCTTCTCTGTATGAGAGGCGACCTGTGCCCAGCAGTGGGACGATAAAAAGGTTGACGATGATAATGATGAAATGATTTTGTGTTTGAAGTGAATTTTTTTTAGGGATATTGAGTACTTTTGAAAAGCAGTGAATTCGCGTCGGCGAAAACGACCCGATACCGTGATTTTTACTTTTTGTGTGTGTTTTTCATGGTTTTAGTTTTCGCTTCCCTCAGGTAGTCCAATGACTGCTATTTTTTTATCAACACCCGATTTGTTACTCAACTCGTGACAAAACAGTCAGACATCAACGAAGTGTTATCCAATCCTATCCTTCCTCTTCTTCTATCAGTGCCTCTTCAATCCAGAAGATTGGCCATCAGCTTCTTATACTCGGTCTTATCTACTCGGTCTATCCTACTGATATTAAAAATCCGAAAGTTTGTAAAGATGGATAGGTTGATGATGGGATGTTTCTTACTCTTTTACGTAAAAAGTTCTCAACAGCCTTGGAGGTTTGGCACATATTCCTGGTTATAATCTATATTATAACCAGGAATAATACATTCTTTTTATCCAGATATTCTCGCGGGATCAAAACTTCTACGAATGGAACCATGTTTTATAGTAAACCAGCCAAACGCGCCCCACTATTCGAAGAATCCAAATAAAAATTAATTTTTGTTCAGAACATGTTTATTGAAATAATCAGTCTTAACCTCTGACTCAATTGGCATAGCAAAAACTAAAAAATCTTCTAAAATATGATTAAAAATAACTGATATCAACAATTTTGTAAAAGTTAGGGTGGGGCACATTACACGGATATATCCGTCTTATGTGCCCCAGCAAGCTCTCGCATCCAGTTCTTCCAATTCTCTACTTCGACCTGTCCGATGTGTCCTTGCAATGTGCGTGAAAGTATTTCATATCAAGGACTCACTTCATTTAGGCTCATTTTCTTATTTATTACATCCTCCACCGCCTTCTGCAAATTTTCTTCCGTCCATTTTGTTGGATCAACAGCTTTAACCCATTTCCTCAAATAATCATAATTTTATTAAAAACAAATCAAAATAAGAACTCAGAAATAATCTTCGTAAGGGGCCAATTAGGCGAAGAAAATCGGAGTGCATTAGACTATGTACAGTGTAAGGTGCCCCATTTAAATAATTATGACTTTCGTAACGAAAAACGGAACGTAATTATAAGCAAACAAAAGTCAAATGATGTTAGAATTCAATAAAAAAAAAAAATTAAAAACGTAAGACTACCTACATAAAAATCAGGACACTGTTGTTTATATCGCGGCCGCACTTGGTTTACTGACCAGCTAGGAGAGAATAAGCCAAATTTAAAATACATCACTATAAATTTCGCGAGATTTTATTATTGTTTTTTGAACATGCATCTAGTTCCCGCCGCTTAACAAAAGATATCCTTACTAAGAGATTTCGTTGAAATTGCCAGATGTAAAAAGTGATATCGTAAGTTTGGACATCTGGTAACAACATACACTTAGAGTATTGGTGATTCTGTATCAGTATCATATATTTATTTTTGTGCAAAAAATTTCAAGTTCTCTGCCGAATAAGCGTCTTTTGTGAGAACTTATGTTATTTCTTTAATTTGAAGAAATCTGCAGTTGAGGCCCATCAATTGCTGGTAGCTGCTCTAAGAGAGAAAAGTTGTCCTGAGTGGTTTCAAAAGTTCAGAAACTGTGAGGACAAAGAGCGTAGTGGAAGACCGAAATCGAAGGATGACATGGCCTACTTTAGTAGACCAGGTAAACTTTTTATGCATTATCTTTTTTTCTGACGGTGCTAGAATCTTCGGATTTCAGGTAATCCTCGTCCGATATATTTGTCACAAGCTCAGTACCCTCTAAGCCCCAAGTGCAATGAATTATGTTTTAATAACTATGGATTATCTAATCATTTTTTATTTTTTTACAGATTTACGTCATGGACGATGCACCAGTAGAAAGGTGGCTGCATTAGCTAGACTCTGATGATGATGAAGCGATAGATAGTGAAGATGATGAATTTCAGGCTGAGCCCGATATGCAGGCTTTAGTACGGGAGTCTAAACTTCATGAAAAACCCAGACACATCAGGTTCAGATTCTGAAGATGTTCCACTCTCAGAACTAGCAGCCAGAAGACGGGGTCCTGTCTACAAATCGACGAACAGAACTATTTGCCACAAAAATGTCCCACCAGCAATGCGAACTCGTACCCAAAACATCAGGATAAGACCACCAGGTGCAAAAGGAGATGCGGCTAAGAACGCTAAGGATCCGCTTTCCTCTTTCCAACTGTTTTTTACTCAAGATATTTTGAACATAAAATAAAAGACAATTAATCAGAGCAGAAGCACTTTTGGGCACTACAACACAAGAAATCCGAGTGTCCCAACACGATTTAACTCTAAAAATGCACTGATGCGCTGATGTGCACTGTGCCAGAGATCCCGAAATCGGTCGACAAAAAAGTGGTGCAATTCTTGCAACAAATGGATTTGTCCCGATCACCAATTAATAGTGTGTTCCGAATGTCACGAAAATAACGAAATTGATGACTACATTTGATTATAAGTAAAAAAAAAGATATGTTGATCTCAGAAGTGCCATTTTAGTTTCTTTTTTATAGATATTTACAAATCTGTTGATATTTCAGTTTTTTTTTTTTTATAATTTATCTAACACGTAAGAATACTACAACTAAGAATAATAAATATTTTTTCTATTCCACTTGTTGTTTTATTCTGATTATAAGAAATTTACAATATATAGAAATTTTAGAATGGCCTACTATAGTAGGCCACGCGTGTAGTCATGTAAAAAAAAGGGGCGCGTGTACTCTAGTGTTAATTACTACTCCAGATATGACAAAAATATTCTCCTACATGATTATGTTCGTCCGCATGTTCAAAAAACGGCGGAAACTTATTTGTACACCTATTAGCATCACTAAAATGCTCTCATGATTGAAATTCCAGATGCTGGAATGTCATTAAAACATAAAACAAAATGTGAAATTCAGCAAACTGTATCATAATTTCACAACTAAACGTAACAACTATTTATGTTTTACTTCTCCAGCGCTTTAATTAAACGATGTAAGGGTTTATACCACAGCTCGAGGCAAATGCTCTCATATATGCAAGTAAAGCGTGTAGGCACCTAACAATATCAACTTGAGAAATTACACAAATACACACCAACTCGTTGACGGAACGTTTGCCCAAATGTTTGTTTGCCAACTGTTGGTAACATGTTTGGCTCTGCATTGTTAATTCGAGGTTAAAAGTTTTGGGATTAACATTTTTTTTAAGGGAAGTTGTGAATGTGTTTTGGAATTGAGAATGGGATTTAGGGTGGTCGTATTTCTGATGGAGGATAGGTTGCAATAAAGCGAGAACAGACGGGCATCACATTACAATAATATTATACATAGAGACGAAAATTTGTGTGCGAGTGTGTGTTTGTGTTTGTATATTTGTTACTGCTTTACGTTCAAGGGCTACACTAATTTTAATAAAATTGGGAATGGATATAGCTGACACACATAGGAATTTATTACGATATTCTTGAGAGGTCGGAACTTATACTGTTAAAACTGTGCGGCGCATTACAGCATGCAATTTTATCTACTCGAAAAAAATTTGAGAAACTGCTGTTTTTCATCTAGCAGTCTGCTCCATAGTTACAATAAAATTAACCTTTTGTTATATAAACGAAACTTTCTAAGGCGTATACAATATGTAAAGAAAACCCTGTCCGTTCCGTGAAGGTATTGTTAGGTATCGATAACAGATTCTACTAATGCCCACAAAGACAGGCAAAACTTATAAAAAAAATCCCCCTAAAAAAATAAATATTATTTCGCAAAAAGAAGTAACTTAATACATGTGCGGTAAACAACCCCTTCCGCGGGCGGCGGGGGGCAGGGCACGCGGCACCTGTGACGTGGTCGCATCGCTATTCGCTTATAATAATACCGGTGGTGTCAATTTTTTAAAATTTACCAAATTTCGGGGATATTGGAATTAATTCCCGGGAAAAAAGGATTATTTCAAAATTCATTAGTATTGTTACTATGATGATTATGTAAAATTTTATATTATATTTGGTCTAGTGTTTACCTAACCTTTATTATCCTTATGGGTCGGACAGGGTTTTCTTTACATATTGTATACGCAAAGGTGTCCTGCTTAGCAGCTAGAGTCTAGCGAGTCAGATTGCAGTAGCGAAGTAGGTACATATAATGGACGCTCCACAACTTCTCAAAACCGGTCATATATCACGCCTTCGCGAAACACAGTGTATCGAAGAATTCTTTCAATTCACAAGGCTAATACACACCACACGCTATTCGGAATAAGATAAGAAATTTAAACAAACTATATGTAAAGACGATATTTTTCTTTTGAACGCAACTTTATTCATAGTTGTGTCATTTTAACTCTCTTCAAAAAAAAAAAGGAGATCGATTCTCAATTTATCTGAATCTAGAGTTAACTTAATTCAAAATTATTTGCGAATTTATTTATCAAAAAACTTTTTAATTTCCATAAAGAATTTAAAACCACATTGAAACCTCTTTCATTCTATTGCTTCTTACGAATACGAAACTTAGTGTCATGTAATTAACGTTCATTTTTGTAAGAAAGCGCTTCTTTCCACAATTTCTTCTTTACTTTGCAGAAGTAAAGAAAAAAGCGTTCGATCTATAAATTTTGTGCCAGTGTCATGTTTTGACTCACCTCATAGACCGCTCCAAGCGGCATCACAAGGCACGCGACCATCAAGTCTGCGACCGCGAGAGACGCTACCAGGTAGTTTGCAACATTCTGTAGGTTCCTCTCGATTATTATAGCTGCTATCACGAACACATTACCTGAAGAAAAAAGGAACAGGGAAATAAGATTCATATAAGAGATAAGAACTATATTTAACCAGCAGGTTAATAGTGTAACACACTATCTGTAGCAATGGGTTTCATTATGATATTTCAACAACATTCATTGCTTAATTTACGTTGATGAGTAGACACACTTTTCGAATATATGGAGCAATGGATTAGCCATATGCTATACACACTATTACTGCGCAGTAAATAAGCCCTAATTGCGTAATTAAGGCGCTATTAGGGAATAGTCTTTCACGTATCAACTTATTTACTAACCCATAGATGTATAGACGTAGACCCCAGGAGGTCCAGCTACCAAAACTACATAATTTTCCCATTCAATCTTTAACATTAAAGCTTATGAGAAAAAGTAGCTTTTTTAATTTCATCGATTCTATAATAGTTTCGAATGATAAAATCGCTTAGGAATTCTGGTATTCAGCACTAATTTTGTTATTTAGACTACAGCTGGTATTAAAATGGTTGAAAAAAAATGAAACTCCATTAATTTATTTCATGTAAATAAAATAATTAAGCGCAATTATAAAAATACAATAAAAACGTGATATAAAATTTGAATTAAATAAAATCAATACAAATCCAATTAAAAGTACAAAAAAAAAATCACATTAAACTAAATAATGAGAGCAATAAAATTAAAACAGATATAATATATCCGCCGGGCCGGAACAAGCGAGGTAGACCAAAGAAGTGCTGGCTTGACGTTGTAAGAGATGACACGCGTGTCAACAATCTCACACCACGGGTGCTAGAGATCGTGCGAAATGGAGAGGGATTATACGCTGAGATGATGATGATGATGATAATAAATAAATACGTAATTAAAATATAACTTAAATTAAATACCTTCTCTCCCACACTGCTACAGCAACATTTTTGCAGTCTGCTGTTACAATAGTGTCAGAACGGTCTATCACTGATCTCGTAATGATCAACTTTGACAAGTTTCGTAATTTACTAACAAATTGGCGTCATTATGACTTTTCAGTGGTCATACACTGACCGACTCCGCTCCATATTAACAAATGTTCAAATAGAATAGTTTTGGAAAATCATTTCTACTAACGGATTTTATAATAATGGCATTACAGCAATGGTATTCTATCACCATTCCACTATGAGACAACTGAACGATACATTTTTGATCATTATGAAATTAGGAGACTTTTAGCACAATGACAACGGACTCACGTTGTAATGACAAATTTAAAAAAAAAATAACAGACTATGGCCCCTGGTTCAATGAAGGACAGTGCAGTCATCTATCAATGATCAATAATGTGTACAATCTCAATACTTAATATAATATTTTGTTGTATCATAATTATCATCATCATCATCATCGTCATCAGCCTCTGCTCGTCCACTGCTGGACATAGGCCTCCTTCATGGCATGCCAACAAGCTCGATCCTGAGTACCTTAGTAATGTGTACATACCTAATTTATTTTCGTAAAATTTTTGATATCGGTCCAAATGTTATTTTATTTCCGATGTAATTTCATTAATTTATTTTATATTTTTAATTTAAACCGGGCCGATTATAATTATATGAATAGACAACTGAATAAGATATCGGAAATAAATGCTATAACATTTTTATTTCTTTTATTAAAAACTCGATATTTTATTATCATTAAAAGACTGTGATGCCCCACTGCACAGCAAAGGCCTCCCCACTCACCTTTTTTTTTCTTTATACATATACCTTCCACTTCCACTTCTCAGTATTTAAATCATCTCAGAATGAATAGACCTCATTAAGGTAAATAAAATTGTGTTGTCTTATGTAATATTGACGTTCAAAAAAAGCTGATTCTGCTGAGAATCAGGCTGCTAAATGGAATAAATGACTGGATTTGTTTTATGATCGCACACGCACGACCGCAGGCCATAGACTGGCATAAAAAAAGGTTTATAAATTATCACATCAATCAAATCAAATCAAAGCTTTTATCCATACTAATATTATAAATGCGAAAGTTACTCTGTCTGTCTGTCTGTTACGCTTTCCCGCTTAAACCTCTCAACCGATTTTGATGAAAGGGGAATGCCAGATTTAGGCCCAGAGGTGCACAGGGGTTTGGTTTTACAAAAAAAATATGTTATTATTTTTCAAATATCTTCCACGTACTCATTACTCTGTGAACGAAAGCGACATTTTTCAAAAATATTAAGCATTAAAACGACTAAACTAATAGAACTTGGACTGACTTGAATAAAACTTGTGCTCAAAATGTTGCCTTTACAAAAAAAAATTGGCAGGTATTAATCCGAATAAATCAATTTTAAACAGTTTTCGTTTATTTTTAATAACCGTTCGTTTTCTTCTAAGCAAACATTCATTAATTCCCAAAAATCTCCTGTAATAATTATTATTATTCCAATTACTATTAATAAAGAAATATATCTATAAATCGACCTTTTCGAAAAATATATCAATACTTTTTATGGCAACTTGCTCTTGTTATGTCAAAGTCTTACTTGTCACTGTCAGCTGGCGAAAAACATAATCTACGTTGTGTTAACGGCAGTTTAAATATATCCAGAATGCGAAGAAATCGATAATAAAAAATAATAAATAGCTAACTAATATAATAATTCGAAATAATATTAACTAACGATAATAAATAACTTTGGAAATCGCTGAAGTTCGATGTCTTATACAACGATGGATTGGGCAGGTAAATAATAATATACTTACCCGTATTTATTAGAAATCGTAATATTCAACAATACTATTCTAGACGTATTTTAAGAGCTGACTTTAAAACTTCACTCATCTTTTCTTTTAGGTATATCCCACAAGATCTGAGCCTATGGTTGGTCATGTAAATGTGTGTATCAGCTGTGGCACATCACTTTTATGGAAACTAGCACATACATTGAATGCAAACACAACACGTGAAGCTGCTATTAGAAATATGGTTGCCCAACAGATAGCGCCTTGTCAGGTAATTCTTCTTTTTAGGGTTCCGTACCTCAAAAGGAAAAAACGGAACCCTTATAGGATCACTTTGTTGTCCGTCTGTCTGTCTGTCTGTCTGTCTGTCTGTCTGTCAAGACCCTTTATCTCAAGAACGCGTGGACGTCTCAAGCTGAAATTCACATGAAATACTCGGGTCTATTGTCCCTTTAAGCTGTGAAAATATCAAACTTCTAAGCCAAGCCAATCAAAAGATACAGCCGATTATGTCGATATTTTCAACAAATTTTCGACACTCGCAAAGGAATCAAAACCTACGGGATACTTCCCATAAACTCAGAATCTTGAAAATTGGCATGAAGCATTGTCATATAATGCAAATATAGGAAAAATTGCGAAAATCACATTTTTTTAGTTATATAATATAATAAACATATTTTAATAAAATGGAACTTACTACCTTATTTCTCACGAACGAATAAAGTTATCAAATTGAAATTTATACCAAATACCTAGGTCTATTGTCCCTTTAAGCTATGAAAATATCAAACTTCTAAGCCAAGCCAATCAAAAGATATGTCGATATGTCGATATTTTCAACAAATTTTCGACACTCGCAAAGGAATCAAAACCTACAGGATACTTCCCGTAAACTCAGAATCTTGAAATTTAGCATGAAGGATTGTCATATAATGCAAATATAGGAAAAATTGCGATAATCAATTTTTTTTTTGTTATATAATATAATAAACATATTTTAATAAAATAGAACTTACTACCTTATTTCACACGAACGAATAAAGTTATCAAATTGAAATTTACACCAAATACCTAGGTCTATTTTCCCTTTAAGCTGTGAAAATATCAAACTTCTAAGCCAAGCCAATCAAAAGATACAGCCGATATGTCGATATTTTCAACAAATTTTCGACACTCGCAAAGGAATCAAAACCTACAAGATACTTCCCGTAAACTCAGAATCTTGAAATTTGGCATGATGGATTGTCATATAATGCAAATATAGGAAAAATTGCGAAAATCACATTTTTTTAGTTATAAAATATAATAAACGTATTTTAATAAAATAAAACTTACTACCTTATTACTCACGAAATAATAAAGGTATCAAATTGAAATTTATACCAAATACCTAGGTCTATTGTCCCTTTAAGCAGTGAAAAAATCAAACTTCTAAGTTAAAGCGATCAAAAGATACAGCAGTTTATACCGACACCTTAGACGAATTTCCGTCACACGCTAGGGAATCATAACCTACAAGGTACTTCCCGTGAACTTAGAATCTTGAAATTCGGCACGAAGCAACGTTATATTATAGTACAGACAGATAAAGGAAAAATTGTGAAAATGATAAATTTGAAGTTACATCTTTATATATATAATTCTGCTGTACGTGTGTATGTCATTGAACTCCTCCTAAACGACTTGACCGATTTTAATGAATTTTTCTGTATGCGTTTGAGTGGCGACCTGGATTGTTTAGATTCACAAATCAGCCCGGCAGATGGCGCTAATCGCTTGATGAAGCATGTGATCTCGGAAACGGCCCTAACGATTTCGCTGAAATTTAATATGTGGGGGTTTTCAGGGACGAGAAATCGATCTAGCTCAGTCTTATGTCTGGGGAAGCGCATGTTTTCGAGTTTTCTCTTTCTCAATATTTCACGTATAATATGGGCGCTAATTTCGCGCGGCTTGATATAGCGGCTGTGGCGTAGTCGAGAGTGGTATGGTCTACTCGCGATGGCTGGTGTTCCTCGGTGCAATCCCGGGCAATCACAAGTCTTTTATTTTTATTTTAGACAAGTTTATAGTGCTTTTTTTTAATTTTTGTAATTACTTAAAAAGAAAATTGTACATAAAAACTAAAAGGGGAAAAAATAAACAAAAATACCTATTTAATTTTTTTTTTATTTATTAAAATTGTACTTAGGTATGAACTAAAAGAGAAAAAAATAATTAGAAATAAATAAATATTTAAGATTTTTTATTTAACCTTAAGAGACTGAAACAAGAGCTCTAGATTTGTTACAAATGTGGATGACAATGCTTTCCATGGGTATATTCCTAAATCTGCTGTACCTGTGTACGTCACTGAATTCCTCCTAAAGGGCTGGTCCGATTTGAATGAAGTCTATGTATATAAATGAAAGTCGTGTTAGTTACTCTATTTATAACTCAAGAACTGCTTAACCAGTATGGCTCAAAATTGGTAGGGAGGTAGATAAGAACTGGGAGAAGGAAATATCACATAGGATACTTCTTATCCCGTTCCCGTTGTTCCCGTCGTTCCCGTGTGACGTGACATAAGACATGGTATAACAAAACGCAACTGACATGGAATTACAAAACAACCCAGTCAAAATATACAGTTAGCGGTTCATTTGTTAAAAATGGTACAAACACACTGCTGCACTACTCAGCATATTAAAAAAAAAAATCTTACCGGTTGAATGTTGATGCATTCATTTAAAGCAAGGAATATAAATACTCTCTGCCGGTTTAATTATTTAATAAAAGCCCCAAAGCAAACTTCAACTTCAAAATTTCTAATATTGTATTGCTGTGCCATTTACCACTTCACTACATACTATAAAACAAAGTTACCTTCTCTTTCCCGATGTCCCTTTGTATGATTAAATCTTTAAAGCTACGAAACAGATTTTGATGAGGTTTCTT
Source organism: Sesamia nonagrioides (assembly GCA_017933935.1). Classification (NCBI taxonomy): domain Eukaryota; kingdom Metazoa; phylum Arthropoda; class Insecta; order Lepidoptera; family Noctuidae; genus Sesamia; species Sesamia nonagrioides. Next base: position 1,773,113 of record JADWQK010002537.1, read on the forward strand.
TTAATAGATAGAGTAATTAAAAAGAAACGTTTATATGTATAATAACATCCATTAAATTGTGGAGAAACACTATCCCTCGGAACACATGTAGGAGTGACGAGAGGAGGCACAACTCCGTTGCCGCGAAAAATCGCAGTACAGCGGACAGAGCTTCGGCGGGACCTCATGGCGACATGGAAAGTGTGATTGTCGCAATCCAGCACTGAACACGCCACAATAGCGGCGGTAAGTCCTCTCTTTGAGGAGTAGCTAGAGAGGCGCCACGGCGTCCTCACCTTCCGACTGACGTAGGTCCTCACCGGACACGGCTGAATCGGGAGGTTCCTGTTCCTTATAAGGCGGGAGGAAACGCCAGGGTGGTCACCCTGGCGTGTGCATCGTGCATGTGTGCATGTGTGCATCGCCCTGAGGACACGGTGGAGCATATGGTGGAGGTCTGCCCGGCTTGGGTAGAGCACAACCGTGTCCTCGTGGCGGCTATCGGCGGCGATCTCATCTCTCGCGTCCGACCCTGGTCCAGGCCATAGTCCGGAACAATAGTGCATGGCAAGCTTTTACCTCCTTCTGTGAAGCAGTGATGCTGGCAAAGGAGGAGGCGGAGCGCGTGAGGGAGCGGAAATCCCACTACCCTCAAGCCTCAAACCGCCGCAGGAAGCGCCCTGGTCGGGTGGCAACATCGGACTCCTGACCACCGTAGGCGCGGGCTTGCGGGCGGCGAGCTATAGGCAGCTCGCCTTCTGGTAACAACCAGGCCCGGGTTGACGGTGCGTTGTGTTTCCCACGCGCCTCAAAGAGATGTCAGCACACCTTGACGGGGTCCACGAGGACTGTTCCACAGGGTTGCGGGTTGGTTAAAAAAGAAACCATGGCACTGGCCGTTGCACAGGCAAGTGAAGTAACACGGGTGGGTTTTAGTCAATAAAAGTCTGACACGCCCTTCCGCTCCGCCCAGAGCGGAAGAAGTCATTTGATGATTTCCCATCCTAACAAAAAAAAAAAGAACTGAAGAAGAGCAAGAAATTGCACTTGAAGAGCGCAGCCTTAGTATGGCTCGACTTCGTGCTTCTCACTCACCAGAGCATTACGAAGCACAAGAAGAAATTCATCAAATACTGATTTGAATCGGGCAGCGTTTCAATACGCATATAATATAGCGCAATGACGTTCGCATTGGGCCAATGGATGTTGTTTGCGAGTATTGTAGCACATTAAAGATTTCCGGAGAACCGCCAGGATTGTGCTCCCAAATAAAGAATCATTGAATAATAATAGTTATTTATTTAAAATTATCCTGATTTATAAAGTACTCATGTGATATTGCCTTTAAGGCGGAACGAAGTTCGCCGGGTCAGCTAGTAAAATATTAAAATATTATTTTTGCTTACATGACATAAAATATTTTTTTAATAATTATAAACTTACTACCTACCCTTTTTCACATGAACGCGTAGAGATATTAAAGTTGAAATTCATATCAAACACTTCTTAAATCTAATTGCCTCTAAACTGTGAAAAATTCTAAATCAATGCTAGTATTATAAATGCGAAAGTAACTCTGTCTGTCTGTTACGCTTTCCCGCCTAAACCTCTCAACCGATTTTGATGAAGTTTGGCACAGACAATCTTTAGACCCTGAGAAAGAACATAGGCTACCTTTTATCCCGGAAAAATTTGATGTTCCCGAGGGGAATTTAAACAGCGCGATATAACCGAACTCCACGCGGGCGAAGCCGCTGGCGGAAAGCTAGTACGTCATAAATTGTAAACCGCTACGTTTGTACGGCGGAACCCTCGGTGTGCGAGTCCGACTCGCATTTGGCCGGTTTTTTTGTTATGTTATATCTTTTGGTTATAATCCAAATAAATAAGTGACTACTAGATACACTAAATCTGAAGGCATTGAATATTTTTTATGATTATGTGTAACTAAAAACACAAAATAATTTGGTATAATATTTCTTTACATCAGCTGTTTACTTTTGTTGCAGTTAACAAGAACAACATTTCTCTGTCATACATGTTGGCAAAAGATTGACAGGGCAGCACTTTCTGCTTTAGAACGTGAACCTGAAGCAACAAGACATAGTCCTTCTCTAGAATCTGAGGCAGGCACTGTGACTTCTACCCAAGCAGAAGAAAGAAATTCAGATATACCTGCCAGTGATCAAATAATACTACACACACTACATACGGGCCCCAAGTACACAACAGCATTGTTTGTTCCCTGATTGTGGCGGTGTTGAATTACTTTGAGTCCCAGCATCACTACGTGTAAGTTTACTTTGCGATTATATACAGTATGTTAAATAACAGAGGGCGTTCCCTTAAACTCGTTAATATATATCATTAATAGATTAAAATAAAAATATCAGCATAGAAAAATAAGCATAAAAAAATCCGAATAAAAAAAAAATCTAATTGGAAATAAATTTGAAATCTCCTGTTTTAAATCAAAATAGTAGTCGTCATGTATAAATAAATTGCGACGTTGCCGTCTTTCATGTTCGCGTGTACAGTGTGTTTCTTTTACATGTCAATTTAAAATTTTTATTGAATATTTTCATATTGGAAAAATTTTAAAACATTTTGTTTTCGAATGGAAATATTTTTTTTAGCATGTATGTATGCTATACTATTTCGGGTTAACGGGAACGCCCTCTGTTAGTTAACATACTGTATAATTACTATGTGCCTTCAGATTGTAGAATCTGCTCATACCACTTGACCGGGACCGCAATCAATATTGAATCCTAATAGAACATTTAGCTCTGAACAAATGGAAGAACTACTCTCTTTACTGAAAGATAATAATAATAATGCATTTACATTTTGACAACATTCAGACTATGGCAGATCATATTGTTCATTATTATTTAGGATTTCCCAAACAGCAATTTGAGCAAATTCTTGCAGAAGTACCGAGATTATCAGGCAATCATAGAGGAAGATTTGCACTTGCAGCCTATTTAATTATATTATACTATTTAAATATATTATTATTGAAGTGTGCACTAATGCTAGAAATAGAACCATAAATGGCAATATATTTGAACATAACTGTTCACTGGTGAGGGTCAGAATCGCTAGTTGTTATGTTAGTCGCAAAGTATACTTCGTGTATGTTTTAGTCAGCACTGCTAACACAGGCCAGGCAGCAATACAGCAGTACTACTGTAACTGTATAGTCCACCGCCGCACTGTAGGATATTAATGAAGTTGTGACGTGTTGTTATGTCGGTCATGTTATGACGGTGATATGGTACTTAGGATCGGCACGGCATCAGAATTATATTTTTCCAGCGGCCCAATTTTTCGATGATATTTTAGTGATATATGAAGACTAACCAAATGAATAAAGATGTGAAACTACAATGAATTCTGTATTATTTGACTCCGAGTGTATTGACATAAACAGTATTGATGGAATATAAGAATCTTAAATAACTTCGAAATGCTAAGTTTTTTGTAGACCATTTCTTTTACTAATTAATTGTTAAAATTGCCCCCTATTATTATCATTATTTTATATTTGTGTGCACAGTGGGCCTACATTACTATGGCGATTTGGCATTCCCCTTTGGCACAGACAATCTTTAGACCCTGAGAAACAACATAGGCGGTAGCCTATGTTGTTTAAAAGGTATTTTATCCCGAAAAAAATTGATGTTCCCGAGCTAGTCGCCCATTCCAAAGAGTAGGTACCTATGGAGAAGAACGGGCAAAAAACTCCTTGAACACTCTTTTAATGATATTATTTAGTGATCATCCTTGGGTTTGACTATTTCTTTTATCTCTCAACCGACCGTTCTATCGAACTCGGTTGGTTCAAACTTAATATAAAATATATTTAAACTTTGTTGTATCTGAAACCTTATTTGGGCTAGTGAAATATCAAACAGAAGTCTGAATAATTCATATTTTCCGGGAAGTAATAAATCATTCGCGACAGTGGCCTCTCGCACAGTTTAGGTGAAGTTGGCCAAAAGTTATGCTTTAATAAAAAAACATATTCCTGCTTATTCGAAGTTTTAATGAAGGACTACGATTTTGATCCGGGGGAATGTTCAAGTTGACAGTTTTTGACAGTTTCCTGTCACGAACATTGTTTCGGTAAGTGAATCTGAAAGTGAAAATTCTTTTGAGTTCTTTTTAGTTAAATTGTATAGGTACCTACTAGGAAAAGTTGTGACCTAGTGGTATAGGCAAATAGCAATGCCGCCAAAACACAGGGGCGTGTCTTTTCACCGCCTAAAGGAGCTAGTTTACCTTGGTTCCTACCTTCCGAGTTGTATCCTTGGAGTGTACCGACCGCCTTCAGCTTTTGAGAGTTGAGATTTCCTCGAACCTAAACTTTGGGCGGTTCATTGAGTCCAAGGCCAAGGTGGCTACCAGGAAACTTGGCGTTATCGCAAAGTTCCGGCAGTACTTCACACCAGGGCAGCTTCTAATGTTCTCCAAAGCACAGGTCTGTTCGTGTGTGAAGTACTGCAGCCACATTTGGGCTGGTGCTGCTAAGTGTCACCTGGCCACTATGGATTCAGTGGAGAGGCATACGAAGAGGCTGATTGGTGACCCTGATTTAACTTGAGATGTTCTCCAAAGCCTAGAGCACAAGCGTAGAGTAGCCAGCCTTTCGGTGTTCTATAGGATGCATTTTGGGGAGTGTGCGAGGCAATTGCATGATTTAATTCCCCCATCTCCGTTACATCATCGGACGACCCGTCGTACGGCGAGTTTCCACCCTTATGTTGTTAACACTACTCACAACATAGACTATTGATAATGGAGGTAAAAGTCAGTGTCTCATCCAGAAAAAACAAGGAACGGCCCTAGCCCAAAACCAAATGGCGTATGATAGAAAAAGAGGAATATGCTAGTGTGTTTAAGAGCCAAGTGGTAGATAAGATGATTGAAATGGGGGATATGGAAGGAAAATCTGTGAATGAATGTTGGAAAGAGATGGCGGACTATATAAGGAGAGTAGCTAAAGATGTGTTTGGAGAATCCAAAGGGAAAGGTGTGATAGAAAAGGATACATGGTGGTGGAATGAAGATGTGCAAAAGATACTCAAAGAAAAGAAAATAGCTTTTAAAGAATGGCAAGGTGTAGAAAACGGGAATGATAGTTTAAAAGAAGACAAGAAGAAGATTTATAATGAATGGAAGAGGAAGGCAAAAAAGGCGGTAGCAGTTTCGAGGGCTAAGACGCAGGAGAAGTTGTATGACTCACTGGACAGCCCTAGAGGCCAGAAGGAGCTCTACCGGATTACAAAAGCAAGAGAAAGGAGAACGAGAGATATAAGTAATATCAAATGTATGAAAGACGATGCTGGTAAGGTTCTGTCCAGGGATGACGAAATAAAAGAGCGATGGAAGGTTTATTTTGAAAAGCTAATGAACGAAGAGAATAAATGGAGTAGCGTGCTCAAAGAGGTACAAGAGAATATGGGTTTAGTAAGAGAAATTAGCATGGATGAAGTAAGAATAGCAGTTCAAGGTATGAAAAATGGAAAAGCTATGGGCCCAGATGATATACCAGTAGAAGTATGGAAGTGTTTAAAAGGAGATGGATGTATGTGGCTGACTTTATTCTTCAATAAGTTGTTGCATGAAGGAGAGATCCCACAAGAATGGTGCAATAGTTCACTAGTGCCCATCTTTAAGAATAAAGGTGATGTACAGGACTGTAACAACTATCGAGGGATAAAGCTCATGTCACATAGTATGAAGGTATGGGAGAAAGTATGTAGAGTTAATTCGTGCTATGTACAGTCGATCTCGTACCTACGTCCGGTCGGCTGCTGGCAATACCGACGAGTTCAGTGTGGCGGTAGGCTTGCACCAGGGATCGGCTTTAAGTCCGTACCTCTTCCTGTTGATTATGGACGCTCTTACGTCGGACATCCAGGAGGAGGCACCCTGGTGCATGCTGTTCGCCGATGACATTGTTCTCGTCGGTGAAGATGGACCTGAGATCCAGAGCAGATTGGAGAAATGGCAACAGAAGCTGGAGAATGTTGGCTTGAAAATCAGCAGAACCAAAACCGAATATATGTTCTGCGATTTCGGCGGTCTCTCCACTTCTGGAGCCATAGCGCTTGATGGCGCACTACCAATTTGCTCCGACTTTCGGTATCTCGGTTCACTCGTACAAAGCGATGGCGAAATAGATCGGACGGTTAAGCACAGAATTAACACTGAATGGATGAAATGGCGGCAGGTCACGGGAACAATCTGCGACTCCCGCATTCCCCTTAAACTTAAGGGGAAAATATATAAAACCATGATCCGACCTGCTGTCTTGTATGGATCAGAATGTTGGGCTACGAAAGGGATGAATGAAAGGCAATTGCATGCAGCCGAGATGAGAATGCTAAGAGGGATGTGTGGTGTTACACGAATGGATAGAATAAGAAATGAGTACATAAGAGGAAGTCTGAAAGTGGCACCGGTAGCTGAAAATTGTGCGGAAATCGGTTGTCATGGTACGGGCATGTGTTACGGAGAACTGAGGAGAATGTCGTGAGGAGAGTCTTAATTATGAATGTTGATGGCTATAAGAGTAGGGGAAGACCAAAGAAACGATGGATGGAATGTGTGAAGGATGATATGACTAAGAAGGGAGTGACTGCGGAGATGGCTCCTGATAGGGATGCATGGAAGAAAAAGACATGTTGCGCCGACCCCAAATAAATTGGGATAAGGGCAGGAGAATGATGATGATGATGATGACTACTACGATTCTGACGAAGCGTTTCACCTCCTCCTTTATACCGCGTACATCGAGGGACTGGAACAATTTGCCAGCGGCGGTGTTTCCTTCGGACTACAATTTGAGTGTCTTCAAGGCTAGAGTGAATAGCCTCTCAACAGGCTCTTAATAAACTAGTGCGCTTTACCATCAACGATTGCGCCACTGCTTACCCTCAGGCGGAATTGCTGTCAAGCGCTACAAAAAAGGTCACGACTTGCAAGTTGTAGGTCGTTGGTTCGAACCCTGTCAGGCGCTTTACTTTGAGTACATTATTCATTTAACGGCAAAGGAATACATTGTGAGGAAACCGGCATGTCCTAGAGGCAAAACTTCGAGGACATGTGACATCTACCAACCCACACTGAGCCCGCGATATCCTGTATTAGATCGTAATCTATCGTTAAATGAATAATTTACTCAAAGTAAAGCGCCTGCCAGGGTTCGAACCAACGACCTACAACTTGCAAGTCGCGATCTTTCTTTTAGCGCTTGACAGCAATCCTGCCAGATGGTAAGCAGTGACGCAATCGTTGATGGTAAAGCGCACTAGTTTACATATCAGGGACTGTACCGTAGTACAGTCCCTCTCACCAAGAGGAGGCCTGTCTCCTACGACAGGGAACATTGTAGGCTGTTATGTATACTAAGCAATAGGCAATACGGGCTGGTATCAGCAATTCCACGATAAAGCGCGTACGGAAAAATTGTTTCAACATCATCTTTTTTATGGTCCCACTGCTGGGCACAGGTCTCCCTCATACAGAGAAGGATTGAGCGTAATCACCACGCTTGCTCAATGCGGGTTGGCGATTTCAGACTCAAAATCCAGGTTTCCTCAAGATGTTTTCCTTCACCTTGTAATCAGTCATTGGTGTCTAAGATATACTTAGAAAGTACATATAACTTAGAAAAGTTACATTGGTACTTGCCTGACCTAGAATCGAACCCGCACACTCATACTTGTGAGGCTATTGTTTAAACCACTAGGCCAAAATGACTACAAAAAATTGTTTACTAATATCGATAATTATTTTGATTTTACATTGTATTAATTATATTACTTAGTATTGTATATAAACGATTTTTATATATTGTTTATCCGACTGCGGAGATGCAAAATGAGGGTTATAACTTAAGGTTGAGGTTGATAACTTCTCAACTGCTCATCTTAATTTGACAAATGTGTTATTGTAGAAAGCGTTTTGATCATCTACTGGGTACCTATACTGACGTCATCGACTAATATTATAAATGCGAAAGTAACTTTGTCTGTCTGTCTGTCTGTCTATCTGTCTGTCTGTCTGTTACGCTTTCCCGCTTAAACCTCTCAACCGATTTTGATGAAATTTGGCACAAACAATCTTTAGACCCTGAGAAAGAACATAGGCTACCTTCTATCTCGGAAAAATTTGATGTTCCCGAGGGAAATCTAAATAGCGCGATATAACCGAACTCCACGCAGGCTAAGCCGCGGGCGGAAAGCTAGTATTAAATATGGCGTCTTCGAGAGGACATAAAATGAATAAATTTACAAATAAACGCAACTACAATGGCACAAACAACGTAAATAAAGTAATTATCACTATTGTTTCGATTTTAACCGTCGTTACATATTGTGTTTATACACAGTTTTGCAATAGTTCCCTACTGAGGCATCATGTTCTCCACTACAAGAGATTTCTCGAAGCATGTTCAATAAGCGTGGCCGTTGTGCTAGCGATACGCTTTTAGATACGGTGGTGACATTGTGTTATACAATATGTAAAGAAAACCCTGTCCGATCCGTGAAGGTATTGTTAGGTATCGTTAACTGATTCTAGTAATGCCTATAAAGCCGGGCTAAACTTAAAAAAAAATCCCCAAAAAAAAAAAATATTATTTCGAAAAAGCGAGGTAACTTAATGCATGTGCGGTAGGCAACCCGATAGCCCCGCCCCCCTTCACCCGCGCATACATGCGCGGGTGAAAGGGGGCGGGGCATGCGGCACGTGGTCGCATCGCTGTTCGCTCCGCCACAAATGGTGTTGTCAGTTTTTTAAAAATTACTAAATTTCGGGGAAATTGGAATTAATACCCGGGAAAAAAAGATTATTTCAAAATTCATTATTATTGTTACTGTGATGATTATGTAAAATTTTATATTATATTTGGTCAAGTGTTTACCTAACCTTTATTATCCTTATGGGTCGGACAGGGTTTTCTTTACATATTGTAGATGTGAAAAAGACTTGTGGTCGTTTGGTACCATTTCTTTTGTTTTCGATTGTACAACATGCTGCATGCACAGCTAAGAACACGATCTTCAAACCTAAACATAAAATTATTTTCAGTTAACGCTTAACAATTAGCGCTTCAAACTTGAGTCAGCACTTTAAAACTGTAAGGTTTATATTCCCTCAAAAGACTGTAAAATAGGCGCACGTTTGTATATTGAAACTGAAATACGGAGAGAAACCGCTAGCAAGCACTTCCAAATAATGAAGAGGTTGGACTTGCAGGGGGCTTCGGACGATGTACACTTACTATATTCACTTAGTGCTATTAGACTTGCTGATAAGCACACTGGCCGGTGGTGGTTTGGATTTCGGTTACTTGATATTGATCGAACCAGGGTTATGAACAGAGAGGCACATTGTACTGACTAGCGAATAGAAAAACTTCTTGCGCTTAATTTTTATGTGCATTAACAAGATGCCTGAGATCTCAGTCGTCAGGCTATCTGATTGATATATTGGATACTCCGCCAGGTAATGAGGTTAAAGGGAAAAAACGCGGGAATATTTGAATATGATTGCTTATTGGTGGCTGCCAGGAAACTTGGCGTTATCGCAAAGGTCCGGCAGTACTTCACACCTGGGCAGCTTCTAATGTTATACAAAGCACAGGTCCGTCCGTGTGTGGAGTACTGCAGCCACATTTAGGCTGGTGCTGCCAAGTGTCACCTGGCCACTTTGGATTCAGTGGAGAGACGTGCAAAGAGGCTGATTGGTGACCCTGATCTAACTCGAGTTGGTCTCCAAAGCCTAGAGCACAGGCGTAGAGTAGCCAGCCTTTCGGTGTTCTATAGGATGCATTTCGGGGAGTGTGCGAGAGAATTGCATGATTTAATTCCCCCATCTCCGTTCCACCAGCGGACGACCCGTCGTACGGCTGGTTTCCACCCTTACGTTGTTAACACCACTACGATCCGGACGAAGCGTTTCGCCTCCTCCTTTATACCGCGTACATCGAGGGACTGGAACAATTTGCCAGCGGCGGTGTTTCCGTCGGACTACAATTTGAGTATCTTCAAGGCTAGAGTGAATAGGCTCTTAATAAACTAGTGCGCTTTACCATCAACGATTGTGTCACTGCTTACCATCAGGCAGGATTGCGGTCAAGCGCTAGTTTATAATATGTAAAAAAAAATATATACATAATTGTTATGTACATTAATACGCCAGATAAAAGCCGAGAATCTGCGCTCCGTCATTTAATTGTTAACTTAAGAATGGTGAGTCGTAGTTTCGAACCCTTATAGGCGTTTTTCTTTTACAAATAATTTCATCGCCAGTTGGCACTGTTTTTTATATGGCGAATGAAAACATTGAGAGAAACGTGTGACTTCTATTAACCTGCACTGGTCCACGTGGTGAATTACGGCCCTCTCTTTGTCACAGATAGGTGGTCTATATCCTAGCAGAGGGAATGTTATACCTAAATTTTGTTAATCTTTCCGTTTTCAGTAGTCACCTACTCACTGAGATGTTCCACTTTCTATAAATGATCAAATTAAAGGGGATATATAGGAATATGCACTGAAATTAAATTTAGTTTAGTTTGATTAGACAGGAATTGACGTCATTATCCCACTGCTGAACAAAGGCATGACAAAAATCCTGCCAGGCATTCTTTTTAGCGTCACCTCAACGCAATGCTTGCTGCAAGCGTCATCATTTTTTTTTTCTATCGTAAAAGGAATGTTCCCGCTTATAAAGGCACCATACATCACCCAAACCAGTGATACGTCGGTGGCGACTTGACCTACTAGCAACAGATTTTGCACTTAACTCCTCACGTTAACTTAGAGCGGCGATTCGACTGGCTCAGTGCGATTGTGGCGGGATGAAGTGCTCTCCAACCGTTGATTGGTGCACTGGAATGGGACTGATTTGATTTGATTTTTGTGTTTTTTGTGTGTATCCATTCATTAGCTTTGCCGTAGTCTGGTAAATTAGGCGGATGAAAGGGGTTATGGCATAATATTTATTTTTTGTAAGTAAATTCTTCGTAACGGTAGCGAATGCGGCCGCTACGCAAGGAGGCGCGGGTTCGATCCCCGTGCAGTGCAAATATTTGTATGCATGAATATGAATATTTGCACTGGTATAATCGTGCCTTGGAAAGCACGTTAAGCCGTTGATCCCCGATACGAACATGTAGTGGCAGTCTTTATGGGTTGTTGGAGCCCTCAAAAGTCCAACAATTGGTCTAACTGCAACGCTTCGATATCAACTTCGGGTTATGGAGGTCAGACGGTAGTCGCTTCACGGAAAATATCGAAGTTTAACCAAAATTAGCAGTTAGACTGGTAAAGCGGACCCCAGACTCCAAAGCTGAAAAAGCTTCGGATGAACATGATGATGAGCTTGGGATTAACACTGCGATGATGATGATGATGATTTATTTTTTGTAAGTAGGTTTTTGAAACACTTTTACATGCCAATATTTTTTTTAAACTTTACACGTTCAACGACGTAGAATAAAATGATAAAGTTCCATTCAAGTCATGTCGGACAGTGATAGGCGATACCAATCTCTTCCGTTCGGGCCGTGGGGGACAAGGGTATCCGACAGTCAGTGCTATATTTAAACATCTCTTCTGGGCCACTAGTATGCTATTACAATAGTGTCAGAATGATCGATCAGTGATCTCATAATGATCGATTTCGACAAGTTTCGTAGTCTAATTGCACGGTTAGCGCAGTGGTTAAGCTATTGACTAATACGCTGCGTGTCGCGGCTTCGATTCCCGCACAGAGCAAATATTTGTATGAATAACAAGTAGTTGTTACTAGTCTGGCTAAGTAAGTGGTGTAAGTTTATATTTTTATGAATGCACCCACGGTACAGGAGAAATTCCTAGTGTGGGGCACGGGCAAATAAAAAACTTCTTTTCAAAGTCCTTACAATATGATTAATGTTTCATTTTTAAATTGACTTATCTTAGAATATTAACCTACAATGACTGATAGTTTATTAAAATCTTCTTTATCGTAATCTATGTAATATATATAAAATTATTAATATAACTCTTCTCGTTCTTTCACCCGTGTGGACACCCAAAGTTATTCCATAGTCCCGTGTTGCCGGGGCGAAAAAAGCTTCTAAGTTTCTCCATAACATCAGCTATTTGCCTGTAAATTCCCGTGAAAATTGTTTTCAATGATTAACCGGAACGAATAGAAAATTAAAAACATGTTTTTTGTGATAAGCATTTTTAAAACAAACAACAACAACATTAGCAACACACACAACACAAACAACAACATTTAGCAGTTAGTAAAACGCTGTTTTTTATATTACAGAGAGATACTTCAATTAGATAGAAATTTATTGATTTTAAACAAGACATGCTTAGATATAGAAAAATATTTTTATGAATAACTGAAGAAAAACGAAACGATTAAAAATATTTTAGCAAAGTTACAAAGAAATTTATTATCAAAAGAACTGTTAAGCGCAGTGAGGCGTTTCATATTATTTTTATTTTATATTAATTCCATTCTGAAAGCCGATGGTAAAAAGTAATTCATTACACGAAATAACTTTTCATTCAAGCTAAATTAAATTTTGGGTTACTTTTAAGAGGAAAAAGGCTTTTAGCTGCCTCGGTAAATTCCAGTTCCAATGAAGTTTAAGTACTTGGTATCACGGGCAACTGTATTATTAAAAAAAGTTATTATACTAACTAAAATAATAACCATTTCTTTCCCTGGCACACTGACACGAGCGTATAATCCATTTTGTTTTCTCTTCAATAGTCCATGTTTGTGCTCCACCTGGCATATAAGGCAACAGACAGGTATCTAAAACCTACATCAGCGTTTTATGTTCCCAATCCTGTGACACAGGTCTCGTCTCATTGAGTGGGAGTGGGCCGTGGTCTTAACCAGTAAGGCCCAGTCCGGTGCGGGTTGGTAGGTGTTACATGTCTCTTATGTAATTATGTCATGATGAAATAATTAGCAGGAAGTAAAGCGCCTAAGCGGGTTTCGAAAATACGACCTGGAACTTGTAAGTCGCTGTTGATACCATTAGGCAATAGCTGTTCTCAAACCTAGTTTTTGAGTTTTTTTTTAGATATTAATAATAATAAATCAACATCAAAGCACTTCTTCTTCTTCGTCAGCTTATAGAGGTCCACTGCTGGACAAAGGCCTTCCCTAAGGTTTTCCACGATGACCGGTCTTGTGCTGCTCGCATCCATCGGCTTCCCGCGACCTTCGCCAGGTCATCGGTCCACCTTGTTGGGGGCTTCCCTTCGCTACGTCTTCCGGTACGTGACTGCCACTCCAGAACCTTACTGTCCCAAAGGCCATCGGTTGTATGAGCAACGTGCCCCGCCCACTGCCACTTAATATTAGCGACTCGAAGAGCTATGTCGGTGAGTTTGGTTCTTCTGCGGATCTCCTCATTTCTGATTCCATCGCGCAGAAAAACTCCTAGCATAGATAAAACCGGAATAAACCGGAGGGAATTGCATGAATTAATTCCCCCATCTCCGTTCCACCATCGGACGACCCGTCGTACGGCGAGTTTCCACCCTTACGTTGTTAACACCACTACAATCCGGACGAAGCGTTTCGCCTCCTCCTTTATACTGCGTACATCGAGGGACTGGAACAATTTGCCAGCGGCGGTATTTCCATCGGACTACAATTTGAGTGTCTTCAAGGCTAGAGTGGATAGGCTCTTAATAAACTAGTGCGCTTTACCATTAACGATTGCGTCACTGCTTACCAACAGGCGGGATTGCGATCAAGCGCTAGTTTATAATTTTATAAAAAAAATCCTTAAAGCACATATTTCAAGAAAAATAATTACAGACGCTTTTGAATTGTGAAAGGGTCAGCCAGCAAGATGAAGATAGTTGCCCATTCCAAAGCGTGCGTCTCTTTGGAGAAGAACGGGGATGAAACTCCATGGACACTCTTTTGAATCATTTTTTTCTTACAAAATATTTGATTACGTCATTCATATTGAAACTAACAATGTAACAACGATGCAGAAAGATGTGCATATTAAAAGCATTCGTTATAGAAATCAAAAAAATAATTCAGAAAATAAAATAAGCATTCACCATTCATCTAAGTTCAGCTTCAGTATTTACTTCAAGTTACGTTGATACAGAGTACAATTTCCACTACGTGTAACGATTTTCTGAATGAGATGTAATTAATATATTATTATAGTAACAGGGTGGCTGTCTTCCACGACCGCTGGTGTCTATTACGCAACAAGCGCCTCAGAGAGAGATAACTACAATTAATGGTCCTGGGTGTCATTCGGCTGCTATGGATGGCAGGCGTACTGATGGTAAATTATGTTGTTATCAGTGTATTTACTTCGGTGATATAAAACAAGTTGTGAAATATTTATGATGGATTTATTAAGCCTGCCTATGGAAAATGTTCCGTAATTAAAAGAGAAAATATTTTAGGCCTGTATTTAATTCATATACGTTCAATTTGGAATAAGATTAGATATTTAAATATTTTATGCAGTCCGTGCAACTGATTTTGACTTCTATTGCGTTAGTGGTATGACAAACGGCAGCTGCAATAAATAGTTGGTATTGAAACCACTTTTTGCTTTTAATGCAAACCTAATAACAGAATAAAAGTCAAAATTGGTCGACTGTATTGAAAAAGATTTGTTTAAATTGTAATCTTATTCCGAATGGAGTGTAGGGTCAAATTAAATTTATAAGCTAGACGAACTCTGCTGATGAGACCAGTATCAACATCCTAATACTACAAAATACAATAACAAATGTAAACAAAGAATTTCATTAGCTGATTAATTTTGATCTTGTATACGAAAAAAAAACCTAGTGCACTTATGACCACACGACTGAAGTGAAACTCGAAAGTATGTGTAGATGGCTAATGCGATTGGCTATGAGAGGAAGAGAGAAAGAAAATTTGCACGCGCATTGCTTTCTCTTGCTCATATCCCCTACTCAACTCCCGTTCGCCTCGTCCGATCACACTGTTCGTAACCCTTACGTCACGCGTTCGTCAGCTTACTTCCCAAGTCAAGCGTGTATGAAGGAGTTTCACTAAAAAAAGACTGTGGTTTGTGTTATAGGAACTTCTTGACAAGAACTATAGTATTTTGGGGTCAGATAGGCGACATGATTATCTAAAATAGTGGTATTTTGCGGTGAGGTTGCAAGCAAACCGAAAAAGAGTTGGAAAAAGACTAAGCAGATGATTAAAACTATTAATTCTGCATACAATCTTGACTGAAAACCTTTAATAACAACTTAGTATAAGAAGATGATAGACAAAACAAATATCATTGATTCAATTATAGAAAATGTTGACTAAATAGATTCAAATTGTTAGCTAATAAAGTTTTATATCTAGTCTAGATAAACAAACTGAGATCACGCAGCCAAAACATGAAAGGTCTGAAGTGTAGTGGAAGCTTTAATATAGCGTCACCATACCTCCGTACTTGAAACGTTACAAAATTAAAAACATTTCAAGAACTATGTGCTACATTCGATTAAGCTGTGTTGTTGTTGATTTTTTTTTTCTTCTAGCCAATTTGCTGTTTTTGTTTTGCATTTGCAATTTGTTGTTTTTGTCAATTTGCTGGGTAAAAGCTTCTCTCGTATTCTTCCACCTGTCCTTCTGCTCTGTCTTTTCTGTCAAATCGCTCAAGAATGGGTACAAATTTCATAGGCTTGCCTCGGTAACGACTTCTGTCTTCAGGCATCCACTTTGTGACGACTTGGAGGTGATGCAATGTTGAACCCAACAACACGACTAACGATGCTGCGCCACAGGGAGATTGATTTGAAGAACCTCCATGACAAACTCTTGCCACAACAACATTTGGCGCATCGTACCCGGCACACATTGTAACACAACTGGTCAGACCCGTCCTCCGTACGGATTCACTCGGTTATTGCCTACCACCGAGAAAAAAAAAGTTAGTTTTACAATTGAGCTCTATAAATTCTGAGTTAAGCTGCATGATTACCGACAAATGCGTTCACTGACTGGACAGGTTTGCTGAATTTGTGTGTTCCTCAAAATACTATGTCTTTAAATGACTTGATCAAGATTATGTTTGAGTTTTAAAAGAGACGGTGACCTCTGAGTATATTTTGGCCCAGATAGGCAATGTTGACCTCATTTAGTTTTTAAAATATAATTTACGTGTAAAGTAGCGGTGGCTTATCGTATCGATCATTGGTTCTAACCCCGTTAGACGCTTTATTTTGTGTAAATTATTTCATTACCACTGCTCTCAAAACGGTGATGGAAAACATTTTGAGGAAATATTCTAGAAGCAAAGTTTCAAAGACATTCGACATCTACCAGCCCGCAGGCTGGTGTTTTAACCATTAGGCCACCACACCCGGTACGTGACGTGTATTTCATTATTAATTATTTTTCAGTAATTAGCGAACCCATCGGCCTTTCTTCCGGAGCATTCCATAATTCTGCCTTTCCAGGCAGAATTGTGGAAAGGTCAATTTATAGTAAGTTTAGTTAAGTAGCCTACGGTAAGTCACACTGAGCTCGACTGGATTAAATAAAGAAATTTCTCTTGGATTTCCATCTTTTGTCGATCAGAGTCAGCTTTGTCAATAAATAATTCATCTTGAAACGATCAGAAACATTCATCTCCCTAAAACTAAATAGAAATTACCTTATAAGAGATATAAAAAAGGCTATCAACTCCAAGTGCTGACAATTCTAACATATAAAAACGTTATCAAAACATAAATTCGGACCTTTTTGGGTGCGCTTCGAGATAAAGTGTCCTCTTCCTTCGTAGTAGGGTTTATATCAAAAGTTACTTAGTATGTGAAAATATTACTCGCTTCGTACATCAATATTTAACCAGCCTATAATATTACCATTGCTGGGACCAGGGCCTCCTCTCGGTAAGAGCGGCCGTTAACCACGCGGACCCAGTGTGGGTTGGTAGATGTCACATCTCTTCGAGGTTTTTTTTTTTCGGACCTGTAAGTCACGGCGGATATCACTAGGTCTCCGTTGCTTTCTTCTCTTCTATTCTTCTTCTTCGTTTCGATTTTGAAAGAACGGCCGTAGTCACTATGACTGAATTCGAGATGTTGATGTTGCACGCCGCACGATCTCTCTCCATCTATCTCTGTTGAACGACAGTCTGGAGCATTTATGAACATGTCCCCCCACTGCCGACTTGATTTGGTCGGTCCACCTCATCGGTGACCTTCGTATTAGCTTTCTACTTATTTCAATATTATAGCTTTTTGAAGGTATGTTATTGATACATCATTTGACAGATACATCATAGAGCTGTTTTTATATGTAATATCTGTTCAAGGATCTTTTGGTCTATGGCTCAAATCGGGACACCATCTCGTTTTATCACACATTTCACAACAATTTTTCTACACCGCTATCCTAATAAACACCATTGTTTTAAGTCAAAATATTTTTGTACAGCATGTTCACAATTATTTCACCCCTGACAACAGTAACTTAATAAGAAAACTAATTGCAATGAGAATAAAGGTCATAATGCTCTGGACAGATTTTTCTATATCAGCAGCCTAATAGAAAGTCATACGTTTTAAAGTGTTGTCAAGAATTTGCCTACCTAATTAATTTTTATTGTACACAGTACTTAAGTACGTAATATGCCTAGTATGTTAACAATATCTCAGAATTACAAAATACTCCAGTATAAAATATTTTATATACTTTTTCCCTCAATGCGAAATATGTGATATTTTCGTTCGATTATAAAAGTTCCTTTTTATATAATATCTTTGCAAAGGGGTGAAGTTTGTTCAGCCAGGCTTATAATGATCGGAACCTTCAAAGAAAACTTTTTTAGATGAAACGGCTATCTGATGTCCACTTGAGCATCTAGTAATAGAGAACTCCAGGAGGAAAGTGTGGGTTTTATAAAGGAAAATATAACGGGGAAAGTAAAAAATTCTTCGCTTAGTTTAATGAAAAGGCTTACGTAAATTGTCTGCTGTACTCGTATACATATTATCATCATCATCATCATCTCAGCGTTAATCCCAGTCGCGTGCGAAGCTTTTTCTGCCTTGGAGTCTGGGGTTCGCTTTACCAGACTAACTGCTGATTTTGGTTAAACTTCGATATTTTCCGTGAAGCGACTGGCGTCTGACCTCCACAACCCGAAGACGGTATCGAAGCATTGCAGTTAGACCAATTGTTTGAGTTTTGAGAGATCCAACAACCCGTAACGACTGCCACTAGAAGTTTGTATGGCAACCGGAACGAACAGCTTAATGTGCTTGCCGAGGCTAGATCAGACCAGTGCAAATATACATATTCATGCATACAAATATTTGCACTGTACGGGGATCGAACTCTCGCCTCCTTGCGCAGCGGCCGCGTTCGTTACCGCTACGCCACGGAGGCTGTGGTGTACCATTTACATAAAACAATAAATATAATCCGTAAAAATATGTATTATATTAATTATAAATAAACAAAGTTGACAGATTTATTCAATCGTGGGCAGAATATTTTGATGTAGGTAAGGTCTTTAACTAAGGGTTTCTGATACAAAAACATTGAGTCATCTCTTCCTCGGTAACTCTGTATCAGCGTTTTCGTATACATAATCAGCCTATAATGATCCACTTCTTGTACACAGGCCTCCTCTCGATGAAAGGGAGTAGGCCATAATCTAAAAATAACGTAAAAGTTCTTCAGTGCAATCTGAATCACTGCCGCAATGCACAGAATCTTTTTAATCAGACAATTGTGGAGTGGTCGGTTGCCTTGGCAGTAGTAGCAGAGCCCTATGGCCTACAAGATCATCCTCGTTGGTTCCGAGATACCGAGGACTCTGTTGCCGTCTACTGGGCTGGTGGAAGCGGTGGGCTTCACTGCTCTTTATTAGATAGGGGACAAGGTTATGTTGCCGTGGAATGGGGATCTCTGGCCGTTGTGGGCTGCTATGTGTCTCCCAATATTTCACTCACCGAATTCGAACGATACTTGGATGGAATTACGAACTGCATTCGAAACAAATGCACCTCCCGTCCAGTGCTTGTTCTGGGTGACTTCAATGCTCACTCCAGAGCATGGGGTAATTCCCGGGATAGACCGAGGGGACACGTAATGCAGGACTGGGCAGCTTCGCTTGATCTTCGACTTTTGAATCGGGGGTCCGTTGCCACATGCGTTCGATGGCAGGGGGAGTCAATCGTAGATCTGTCATGGGCGAGTCCTTCTATAGCCCGCGTGGTGTCGGATTGGAGAGTGGCGGAGGAGATGGTCACTCTTTCTGATCATCGACACATCGTTTTCTCTGTTCCACTCCATCCTTTTGTCGGTCCGAACAGTTCAGGCCCAAGTCCACCCGCGCGTCGTTGGGCCCTCAAACAACTTAATCGTGACTTGCTTGTCGCAGCTGCCAACGTCGTAGCGTGGCCAGATCATGGTGGAACCCAAAAGATCTCGCTCGATCCAGAGGAGGAGGCGACTTGGTTCCGGGACACAATGACGTCAATTTGTGACGCTGCTATGCCCCGGGTCAGGCACAGGCAGCGTCCTGGTGCGGCTTACTGGTGGTCGGAAAATATTGCGCTGCTACCAACTGAATGTCTTAGAACCCGACGCCAGTTTCAGCGCACTCGACGCAGAAGACGAGCAACGGAGGAAGATATAGCCAGAGTTTATAGAGCTTATCGAGTAGCGACTATGGCGCTTCAACATGCTATCGCGGATGCCAGGTCTCGGTCTTGGAGCGAGCTTCTCGAGGGGCTCGATAGAGATCCGTGGGGGAAACCTTACAGGATGGTCATGGGTAAATTACGCCCATGGGTCCCCCCCATTACGGAGACCATGGATCCAGGCCTGCTGGAGAGAGTGGTAAATACACCCTTTCCAGTAGCTAGGAACAATCCCTCGCCTCCCCCGTTATTGTCTGACTGGTCTGACGAGTTGGGGGTGACCGAAGGGGAGCTAGACCGAGCTGTAAAGCGCTTAGGGACTCGCAATACCGCGCCAGGTCCGGATGGAGTCCCTGGCCGGGCGTGGGTCCTCGCTCTGGCTGCTCTGGGTGACCGCCTGAGACGACTATTTAATGGCTGTCTTCGTGCAGGCGTGTTCCCCTCCGGTTGGAAGGAAGCTGGATTGGTTTTGTTGAGGAAGGAAGGCAGGGCCGTAGAGTCTCCCTCTGGATACCGTCCCATATGCTTGCTGGACGAGTCTTCCAAGCTTTTTGAGAGAGTGATTGCTGAGAGGCTCGTCGATCACCTGTCGCGAGTTGGTCCCAACCTTTCTGACAGCCAATATGGCTTCCGGCAGCAGCGTTCTACCGTAGATGCGATTCTTCGCGTCCGTGCGTTGTCGGACCAGGCGATGTCCCGGGGTGGGGTGATGTTGGCAATAAGTTTGGATATCGTTAACGCCTTCAATTCTTTACCCTGGGGTGCAATTAGGGAGGCACTGGTACATCATGAAGTGCCTCCCTACCTGCAGGGCATAATTGGGGTATACCTGCGCGACCGGTACATCCGTTATATGGGCCGGGATGGTAGCATTCAACGGAGAAAGATTACATGTGGGGTCCCGCAGGGGTCAGTTCTCGGTCCTATCCTGTGGAATCTGGCATACGATGCGGTCCTGCGTGTTCATCTCCCCGTCGGTGTTAATATTGTTTGCTACGCAGATGATACTCTTGTATTAGCCGGCGGGAACACCTTCGAGGAGACCATCCAGCTTTCCGAACTCGGGGTGGCTAAAGTCGTGGCCTCAATCCGCGAGCTGGGCCCGGAGATAGCGCCTCAGAAAACCGAGGCTATATGGTTTCATAAACTGCCGAGGAGCAGAGAGCCACCCAGCTCGTTGGTCCATGTCGGAGACGTGCAAGTCCAGGTGGGACGATACATAAAGTATCTTGGCCTTACCCTGGATGGTCGGTGGGGCTTCGAAGAACACTTCGACCGCCTGATTCCCCGGATCGAAAAGGCAGTGGGTGCTTTGCATAGACTGCTGCCCAATCTCGGAGGACCTCGGGAGGAAGTTCGCCGCCTCTACGCGGGTGTCGTGCGATCGATGGTCCTTTACGGAGCGCCTGTTTGGTCAAGTAGACTGTCAGGCCTTCGACGCTGTAGGACTAAAGTCAACAGACTGCAGCGAAAGATGGCCATTCGTATCGCACGAGGATACCGAACGATATCATTTGAGGCGGCAACTCTCTTGGCACGCTTTCCGCCACTGGACATCTTGGCGGATATGGACGCAAAGGTCTACAAGCAGATCTCTAACATCCGCCAAAGCGGGAATAGTGTGCCAGGAACTGCACTCGTAGAACTGAGGCGACGGGAACGGCAACTCGCGCTCGACCGGTGGCGCGAGCGGTTACAGCTGCCGCAATATTCGCGCAAGCGCGTTGTTGAAGCCGTTCTGCCGCACTTCGAAGCCTGGCTGAAAAGAGGGGAACGCATCTCCTTCAGGCTCACACAGGTACTCACTGGACACGGCTGCTTCGGTGAGTACCTGAACAGAATTGGGCGAGAGAACACGGCAAATTGCCACCATTGCGGAGGCAGCCTGGATTCTGCACAACACACGCTCGAGGAGTGCCCCGCATGGGACTCCGAACAGCGGGACCTGGTTTCTAGGATCGGGCGAGACCTGTCTCTGCCAGCAGTAGTAAGGGCTATGCTGGCAAAGACAGAGAATTGGACAAAAGTAGCTTCCTTCTGTGAGACCGTGATGGCCAAGAAGGAAGCCGCCGAACGGGATCGAGAGAGGGCTGATCCTGCTCGGAGAAGGAGGCGTCGGGGAGACAACCGCCTTGACGCTTAAAACGCCGAAACCCGCCTACCTATTGAGGTAGGTGGACCTTTGGGGTCGCGGGCACACAGAGCGGGGACTCTGCCTGCCCACTAAGTAACCCCAGGGAAGACGGTGGCATAGTGGTCACATGCTGCCGTGCATAGGACGTTTAGGAGAGGCCCACTTAGTCTCCCCTGGGATGTGCCTTACAGGCGTTGCGCAGGGAGGGTTCCGGAATTGGTCTTTTAAGAGGAACCGGGACCACCCCTAGGCGCAGATGGTGATCACTGGGGTGGTTTTAGTGAGGTAAAAATCCCACACTACCCGACCTCATTCCTTGGGGGTCGGGTGCCTTTTGAAGGTTTCCCCCCGAAAACAAAAAAAAAAGGCCATAATCTAGCACCCAGGCCTAGTGCGGGTTGTTAGATGTCACATGTCTCTAAAGTTTTTGCCTCTAGGACGATCCTCACGAAGATTTTTTTCCTTTGCCATTTTGAGAGCAGTGTTGATGAAATAATTAACAAAGGAAAGCACCTGACGGAGTTCCTACCTACGACCTATAACTTGTAAGTTACGGCTGATATCACTAGGCCTCGCGGCCATCGGGATCGGTAGGCTTCGCGTATATCGGAGGTTATATGGTACAGCTTCAGACACTCTCAAACGGGTAAACCATTATCTGCCTATTCCCAACCATATTGCGTTCGGCCTCTAATGCATTCCGATGAAGTCTATTATACGGAAAGTCTCAACATCAACATCATTGTAGCCAAAAGACGTTCACTGCTGGACGTCATCGTCCCCCAATCATCTCATCTCCAATTCGGCTAGCTCTGTGCTTCTTGCATCCAACGGGTTGCCCACGGCCTTTACGCGTTGGTCCGCATTGTGGAAGGCCTTCCTACACTACATCCTCCTGTACGTGGTCGCCACTCCAGACCCTTGTGACCTCATCGGTTATCTCTTTTGCAAGGAATATTTGCCAATTCATATTTAACAATTCTTCGGGCTGTATCTATGACAGTATGGCACGTCTGGGGAAACTAAAAGCCTCCATTCTTGGAAATTGTGGTTTTATTTTTTATTTGTTAGCCTATATTGTCTTACTGTTAGGCAAAATCCACTCCCATAGTTTATCCCATACGTCAACGTTCCTTAGGTCTACCTCCGTCTTCAGGCACCCACCGTGTAAAGATTTTGGCCACTTTTATCTATATGCACCCTATAAGTCCATATATATAGCTAGCGATCAAACAAGACGTAGATGTTTGGAAGGAAAACTGGAAAGCCTTTGCCTAGTACAAAAAAAAAAGGTGTATATAATAAAGAGTAAATAATCATAATTCCATTCTCACTGCAAACATGTTATTGCCAGTCTAAGTGCATTTTTACATATGACTTCGATACGCATTCACTGAGTACAAATTCAAACTGAATAGGCAAAACAAATTTCGTCCTTTTATTTGTTTATTCCTCACTTAAAGCTTTTATATAGCATCTCCTAACGTATAATACTGTACCAACTTCCTTAGAGCAGCCCATACATTGGTAGTACCTCCAATTTGGCTATCAGCCAGTATACACAACAAGAATTCGCTTTCATATAATTTTGATTAGAAAAAAAAGCATACAAAGAGGCTTATTACAATAGTATAAAAATATACGTTGTTTCGTATAGTATTTTCTCTCGATTTTGGACTGTATTTCTATCAAAATAAAGGTGGTAATCGGCTGTGCATGATGGATGTTCCCAAAGATTCGATCTTTTATGGTTGAGAGGTGTTAAATGCGTATTTTGTGAATAGGAAGGCTATTCATTTCGTATTTTCCGTTTTTTAAAAGCGTTTGATGTGTGCGTTAAGTTGTCTGTTGGTGAAATGAAGATATTACCTTAGTACTATTGAAGATAAATTTGAAAAGAATTTATTATTGCTCGTTCTCGATATTCAGACGCCTTGTAATTTAAACATCGAAAAGATCATTAAAGTATGAAGGTACATTTGGTAACCAATGGAATAATACTGATGGACATACAATTTGAGAGTAGGTATAGAGAAAGTTATATTTAGGGATAAATTCTTAAATAAATAAAAAAGGGGTCATTAATTTTTCCGTAATTTGAATAAACGAAAAGTGGATAAAAGGACTACCTTTACATTTCAGGATCAAAATATAATATTCAATATCAAAAAATACTGTTTTAAATTATTGTTATTAGGCTGTATGGATAAATTGCCTTTGCCTTTTATTTGTGGGATTATAACAACAAATCAACACATGCGCGCTACGCTATTTTCGCGCCATTGTTAACTTATATCTGCATTTTTAAATAAAATTGTTTTGAAAATAAGTGATATCAGTGATAATAGCGAAATAGACAATTATCTTACTTTAATAGTTGTATCATCCAGAATGTAAATTACTATAATTCCTAATAAAGTTCAACATTGACGATTTTTTGTAAGTATTTATTTATTTCAAGGCCATAGAAAAAGTTTTGTATGCCACTATCGCAAACAGCTATTGTAATACTCGTGCTGATCTATTGTGCC
Organism: Sesamia nonagrioides; assembly: GCA_017933935.1. Classification (NCBI taxonomy): domain Eukaryota; kingdom Metazoa; phylum Arthropoda; class Insecta; order Lepidoptera; family Noctuidae; genus Sesamia; species Sesamia nonagrioides. The sequence goes on from JADWQK010002537.1 coordinate 1,797,463, forward strand.
ACTCAGCTTCGCTTCGTGCCACAAACTATCACTCATATTACAATAGCTATCATTGCTTGACAGTGGCATAAATAACTATTTACACCTCACCACCTCACACCAGGTTCAGTTGAAAACCAGCGTCAGGCACTAGTTGTCTGGCATTTTTGCTGAATTGGACCTTTTTGGCACAGCTGCGAGGCACACTAACATTTTTTACATCGGGGTTTTTTACTATCTAATTGATTTATATTTGTTGCTGTCTGATGTATGTTTATTTTAGATGTACCTAATGTGTATCTTTATATCTGTGCTAAATAAATGTACTTTCTTTTTTTCTTTCTATCAAAACAGGAGTCCAAAATTATCGTGTTCCCCGGTAACTGTGGAGTTCAGTCAATCCGCCAGTTCAGCCGTACGGAGGACGGGTCTGAGCAGTTGTGTAGCGATGTATAGTCAAGACCAAAAGTCGAGTTGCAATCTCACAAAACTATGGCCAAGCAATACTAGTTGTAGTTACGACCTTCTTCTATAATAAAGTTTGATACACACTCATACACTTTGACAACTTGCTGCCCGCTTATGATTGTTAGGTACTACTTACTAATTTCAACGTCCACAGTAAGCGTTTCAATGGCCTATCTGTTTTCGCCTTGATAGGCGTTCAAGGTGGTTCGAGTTCAAATCTATTAACTTACAAAATATTTTTTAAATGTTTATTGGTGAGTTATGAATGCTGACAACAAAAATATCTAAAAATACCGATCCGCAACTTAAAGATGATACTTTCTTTTAAGATTTTTTCTATATTAGAGTCATTATAAAAAGATGACGGTAGACTTGAAAGAATCTGAATCACTACTTCACAAAAAATATTCCGCTACCTGCAATAACTATTATTAGCTACAATAACTCAAATAATATTACTTAGCTGTTGTTGGTTGGTGAACATATAGTTACCAGTTTGTGTTATTAGTTTTACTTTTTTAATCAATATGCAGGCATATGCAGCAATATATCTCAAATATCATATGAAACCGGCTTAAGTGTAAGTTGTTTTTATTATTATTTGTGTACGGTGCAAACCAATCGCTTGTTGAAAGTGTGTAATAAAATTGCTATTGTTTTAGAGAAATACTGTAAGCCGTTGGAGGTCAAGGTCAAGAGGTTGGAGGACGAAGGTAGCTGTCGAGACAAGTGAAACGAAACGACAATATTTACTGTTGAATAAACTTTTAAATCTTGCGAAGAAGGGAGGTTGCATTTGTGGTTTAAAAATAAACTGGCGCGTCTGGTAGAATCTTATCGAGCTAAACAAAAAAAAAAAAAAACTATTTATAACAATCACAGTGCAGAAGTGTCCTACAGAGTGTTTTAAATATATACCATTATATATCTCAATAACGGACTCTAAACCATCTCTAAAGTAATTTAGCTAAGTGACAGTAATATGTTCGGTTGGCTTAATGGCTAACAGATGTCGCCTTTTGCAATTTAAATACAAATTACTTTTGGTAAATTATAAAAATAATAATTTCGGAATTCGATAAGAAATAAGTTCGTTAACTTTTGAAGTAAGAAAGCGCTTGAAGATTATAATCTCATGCCATCAAACTCCGAAAAAAGTCACTGCAGGATGGCAGCACTATTACCATGCTATACACGCAAAAAAAAATGAAAATGTAATAAGCACTATTTTGTATTCTAAGTATAGATTATGATTGTAACAATATTCAGGTTAAGCTTCAATCCTCTTTTCTTTAAGAAAATGAATAATTAAGCTATAACCTCTTTAATCATAATATATGTATAATATTATAATTTTTATATCTAACAACCAAAAATGCTTTTTTTGTATTTTTTACCATAACAATATCATAAGTTTGTCAAAGATTACTTTTATATAAAATGTTACAATGCTGCCGTTTCAACGTTTGTTTCATTCTATACCGAATAATATATAACTTTATAATATACTGCATTATAATATGCTTATTGTTTTATTTTTATATATTTTTATTTAAACATATAAAAAAACCTTTTTTGGTATAAATATTCAATAAATTTTCCTATTCGTAAAAATATTATTTGCAAACATTTTTACTTTAAAATACAAATCAATTATCATAATTTTAAATTATATGAAACAACAAAAAGATTTGCCATTCTTAAGGATCGAACCCACAATCGCTCGTTTATGATAGCACCATTGTTAAGTGCGGCCGCTAACTTAACTTCAAATGAAGTAACGAAATTTTGCATTAGTTTAAAGAAAGACGAAGACTGCGATAAAAAAATAATGCGGTAGTGTGCGTGGCCGGTTTAGCGCAGGCGACAGTCGTCTTTAAGGTGGGAATGGACTTCTACAGCTGATTGTACGTGCCGGGTACCATGCACGAAATGTTGTTGTATCGGGAGTTTGGTTGTGGAGGGCCTCCAGATCAATATCCCTCTGGCGCAGCATCGTTGGTCGTGTTGTTGGGTTTAACATTGCATCACCGCGCTCAACAACCGTCTTCCTTCCTATTTACTCAGTTCTTTTGAGTGAGTAGGCTTATTAAACTAGCACGCTTTACCATCAATGATTGCATCACTGCTTACCATCAGGCGGGATTGCAGTCAAGCGCTAGTTTGTAATTAATATAAAAAATACAATAAATCCATGTAAAAATATGATATTCGATCCCAAAATTGTCAGGAAAGGGCTAGGAAAGTCAAGACGTTATGTAACTTGTGTGCACTCACCTACAATAGTAGCAAGAATGATAAGAGCTAGCACCACGGAGGTAACCGCCATGAGGACGAACGACGTGACGTCAGTGGTGGTGGAGTTGGTACTGGTGCCGTTGATGGTGGTGTTGCAGCCCCACGATACCGCGTCCACCCACGAGCAGTTGCTGCCGTCAAACCATTCCGACGACGTCGGGTAGGGGACATCTTCTGGAAAGAAAATGGACATATTAGAACATAAGTACAAACGGTTTGATATTACACCTTTAATTCCCGACGAGTTAGATAGAGGTATGTACATTAAGTAGGGGATAACTGAAGCAAAACTATATTTATAGTTATACCTACAACGTTATTTTTTGTATAAGTGAAAAACACGTGTTCAATATTTTTATCCAAAGAATTAAAGTTCAAAATTTGAAAAAGCTACCATGAAAAATCACAAAGTTATGAGCCTGGTGGTCCCTACAAAAATATGGTCAACGCGCAACTCGCCCGCTTGCGCCTATAGCGGTGCGGCGCGGCGCGGGCCTCGGGGCAATATGATCCGCTGTGAACTGTGTCGTGTGCTCGGTAACCACACTGCAACATTTTTTAAATATATTTGGTAAAAAATATAACATGGTGTAAAAATGATTGGAATCGGTTCAGTTGCTTATTCGGAAAAAAACTATATTCACGTTTCGTATAAAGAAAAAATTAAGTTGTATATAGACTCAGGTCTTAGTCAAGTCGATAATTTTAGTTTAGGTTTCCACATAATGATATGTGGACGTCGAAGCAAAAAGGGTCCCGCCGCGATGAAAGTTAGGACTAGATTCGGTATCCAGAATAGTCGGTAGAAAAGATTCAAAGAAACATTCGAAAACTGGCTCATATTTTTTATCAGAAAATTGAAACATTTATTATTATCTAATAATATCTGGGAAATTATTTTTTTTTATTATTATTGTTATAATTATTAATTAGCGGACCCCAGACTCCAAAGCTGAAAAGGCTGCGGATGCGACTGGGATTAACGTTGGGATGATGATGAATATCTGACAAATTATGTGAATGTCGAAAAGTAAATCTTTTTGGATTTTTTTTTGACCCATTGAATATTTATTACCTCTTTAGTTAGGTATTCTGTAATACCTACTTCATTGACATTTAACGTATTTATTTTTGGAATGAAAACGTCAAAAGTTCAAGCACAATGTAGAACAAGGAACAACTCCCCCGTCTCATCTCATCCCGTCAAAACTCCTGAACAAAAGTAGTTATTAAACTACTTTTGTTCCGGAGGTTTGACGGGAAAGCTAAGATGAGTGTCACGTGCATTTTCATTGAACTTTTTAAAATTATTTATATTTAAAGTGCATTCAGTAATTAATGCATGAAGAACATTGAAATATCGCAGCATAGTGGCCACATCATGACTTTGACTCAAACCTCCCTCATAGACGGTTCCCGCGTAGGTCTTTTTCAACTGTCATTGGCGATATCCGCCATTATTGTGAAATAAAATTTTCAAAGAATTTCTATAATTTGTTACACGGGTTATTGTCAAAATTGTGGTATCTATTCCACAGAGGCCATTGATCAAGAGTTTTGGTTGAATCTCACCTTGAAAAAAAAAAAAAGAAAGAAACTTTTGTTCCTTAAATAATAATAACCACTCTAATAATTGCTTTTGGTCCAACGATCGCATCACTGCTTACCATCAGGCGGGATCGCGGTCAAGCGTTGGTTTATAATATATAAAAAAATTACATTTGACAGTTGTCAACTCACAACTGTCAACATTTCAAAATTAATCTATTAATCTATTAATCTATATATATATAAAAATGAATTGCTGTTCGTTCGTCTCGCTAAAACTCGAGAACGGCTGGGCCGATTGAGCTGATTTTGGTTTTAAAATGTTTATCGTAGTCCAGGGTAGGTCTAAACTGTGAGAAAGTAAGGAAAAAATGATTTAATAATAATGATGTATGAGCTTCATTGTTTTTACTTCTTCTCTACACTTTAGCGCTACCCTGGTACCCTGCACCTCCAAAAAAGAGACAAAATAAAACTCACTTACAAGAGCAATGCGAGAATGGCAATGATAAATGTCACAACAATACAATATTAGTTTGAAGTTGAAGTTGGCTTTGTGGCTTTTTATTAGAAACTTTAAACCGGCAGAGAGTATTTCTTGCTTTAAACGAATGCATCAACGGTTGAGACTTTTTTTTATGTACGGTGTATGGTACCAGGGTAGCACAAAAGTGTAGAGTCGAAACAATAAAGCTCATTCATCATTATTAATCTAATATTACATCGATGAAGTTATTTTGCCTACTTTGAGGAGTTGCAAGGTACCAGGATCGCAAAAAAGTGTAGGAGAAGTCGAAACAATGAAGTTCATTCATTCAAACAGGAACAACGGGAACGGGATAAAAAGGATATCCTATATCCTTCTCCCAGTTCTTAGCTACCTCCCTACCAATTTTCAGCCAAATTGGTTCAGCCGTTCTTAAGTTATAAATAGTGTAACTAACACGACTTTCTTCTATATATATATATACAGATTATCCTAATTTAAAATAGTAGTAGTAGTAAATAAGATCATGTCATATTGCCTTTAGGGCGGAACAAAGTTCGCCGGGACACTTTTGTACTACCCTGGTACATAGCACCTCTAAAAACTAGGCACAATAAAAGTTCTTTGATGTAATTATTATGGTTTAATGATGAATGAGCTTCACTGTTTCGGCTTCTCCTACACTTTTGTGCTGCCCTGGTATCTTACACCTCCACAAAGTAGAGAAAATCAAATTTCTTCTATGTAGTGATTTAATGATGAATGCAAAGCCGATTACAAAGTGAAGGAAAACATTTTAAGGAAACCTGGCCTTTTGTAAGTCTGAAATCGCCAACCCGCATTGAGCAAGCGTGGTGATTACGCTCAGTCGTTCTCCTCTCTAGCTATCCTCAGCAGGGGGACGATAAAAAAGGCTGATGATGATGATGATGAGCTTCATTGTTTCGATTTCTCCTACACTTTTGTGCTGCCCTAATTATCCTAATTTAAAAACTAAAAAATAAGATCATGTGATATTTATTGCCTTTATGGCGGAACAAAGTTCGCCGGGTCAGCCAGCGGGTCTTCTAGCTGACCTTGCGAACTTTGTTCCGCCTTAAAAGCAATAAGACATGATCTTATTTACTACTTTTTAATTTAGGATAATTCTATACATATATATAAAAGAAGTCGTGTTAGTTACACCATTCATAACTCAAAAACGGCTGAACCGATTTGGCTGAAAATTGGTAGGGAGGTAGCCAAGAACTGGGAGAAGGACATAGGATATCCTTTTTAACCCGTTCCAGTCATTCCTGTGTGAATGAATGAACTTTATTGTTTCGGCTTCTCCTACATTTTTGTGCTACCCTGGTACCTTGCACCTCCTCAAAGTAGGCAAAATAAAACTTCATCCATGTAATATTAGAATAATATTGATGAATGAGCTTCATTGTTTCGACTTCTCCTACAATTTTGTGCTACCCTGGTACCATACACCGTACATCTTTAAAAAAAAAAGTCTCACCCGTTGATGCATTCGGTTAAAGCAAGAAATCTATATATATAAAAATGAATTGCTGTTCGTTAGTCTCGCTAAAACTCGAGAACGGCTGGGCCGATTGAGCTGATTTTGGTTTTAAAATATTTGTCGTAGTCCAGGGTAGGTCTAAACGGTGAGAAAGTAAGGAAAGAATGATTTAATAATAATGATGTATAAGCTTCATTGTTTTTACTTCTTCTCTACACTTTAGTGCTACCCTGGTACCCTGCACCTCCAAAAAGGAGACAAAATAAAACTCACTTACAAGAGCAATGGGAGAATGGCAATGATAAATGTCACAACAATACAATATTAGTTTGAAGTTGAAGTTGTCTTTGTGGCTTTTTATTAGAAACTTTAAACCGGCAGAGAGTATTTCTTGCTTTAAACGAATGCATCAACGGCTGAGACTGTTTTTTTATGTACGGTGTATGGTACCAGGGTAGCACAAAAGTGTAGAGTCGAAACAATAAAGCTCATTCATCATTATTAATCTAATATTACATCTATGAAGTTATTTTGCCTACTTTGAGGAGTTGCAAGGTACCAGGATCGCAAAAAAGTGTAGGAGAAGTCGAAACAATGAAGTTCATTCATTCACACAGGAACAACGGGAACGGGATAAAAAGGATATCCTATATCCTTCTCCCAGTTCTTAGCTACCTCCCTACCAATTTTCAGCCAAATCGGTTCAGCCGTTCTTAAGTTATAAATAGTGTAACTAACACGACTTTCTTCTATATATATACAGATTATCCTAATTTAAAATAGTAGTTAGTAGTAAATAAGATCATTTCATATTGCCTTTAGGGCGGAACAAAGTTCGCCGGGCCACTTTTGTGCTACCCTGCTACATAGCACCTCTACAAACTAGGCACAATAAAAGTTCTTTGATGTAATTATTATGGTTTAATCATGAATGAGCTTCACTGTTTCGGCTTCTCCTACACTTTTGTGCTGCCCTGGTACCTTACACCTCCACAAAGTAGAGAAAATCAAATTTCTTCTATGTATGTATTAGTACTATTAGTGATTTAATGATGAATGGAAAGCCGATTGATTACAAAGTGAAGGAAAACATTTTAAGGAAACCTGGCCTTTTGTAAGTCTGAAATCGCCAACCCGCATTGAGCAAGCGTGGTGATTACGCTCAGTCGTTCTCCTCTCTAGCTATCTCCAGCAGGGGAACGATAAAAAAAGGCTGATGATGATGATGATAAGCTTCATTGTTTCGATTTCTCCTACACTTTTGTGCTGCCCTAATTATCCTAATTTAAAAACTATTATATAAGATCATGTGATATTTATTGCCTTTAAGGCGGAACAAAGTTGGCCGGGTCAGCTAGCGGGTCTTCTAGCTGACCTTGCGAACTTTGTTCCGCCTTAAAAGCAAAGGCGGAACAAAGTTGGCCGGGTCAGCTAGCGGGTCTTCTAGCTGACCTTGCGAACTTTGTTCCGCCTTAAAAGCAATATGACATGATCTTATTTACTACTTTTTAAATTAGGATAATCTATACATATATATAAAAGAAGTCGTGTTAGTTACACCATTCATAACTCAAAAACGGCTGAACCGATTTGGCTGAAAATTGGTAGGGAGGTAGCTAAGAACTGGGAGAAGGACATAGGATATCCTTTTTAACCCGTTCCAGTCATTCCTGTGTGAATGAATGAACTTCATTGTTTCGGCTTCTCCTACATTTTTGTGCTACCCTGGTACCTTTCACCTCCTCAAAGTAGGCAAAATAAAACTTCATCCATGTAATATTAGATTAATAATGATGAATGAGCTTCATTGTTTCGACTTCTCCTACACTTTTGTGCTACCCTGGTACCATACACCGTACATCTTTAAAAAAAAAAGTCTCACCCGTTGATGCATTCGTTTAAAGCAAGAAATCCATACTATAAATTTATATTATAAATGCGAAAGTAACTCTGTCTGTCTGTCTGTCTGTCTGTCTGTTACGCTTTCCCGCTTAAACCTCTCAACCGATTTTGATGAAATTTGGCACAGACAATCTTTAGACCCTGAGAAAGAACATAGGCTACCTTTTATCCCGGAAAAATTTGATGTTCCCGAGGGAAATCTAAAAAGCGCGATATAACCGAACTCCACGCGGGCGAAGCCGCGGGCGGAAAGCTAGTAATGTTATAATTTTTATTTATTTCTAAATTCAAATAGAATTTTTCCATCTCAATGAAACACTCTTGTTTCATTGACGACGACTCTGTCTCGAAATACATGGCGTTATACTTAATTGTTTTCCTCTGAAAACAATTAAGAGTCGACGTCTTTGTATATGTATAAACTGTATTACAGACACAGACTAAATCTAATTAATTAAAATATTATATTACTTAATACAGCCACTGACAGTTAATACAATTAACTCCAAAACCACGTACATTAAAATATCGAAGCTGTAACATTTTATTTTAATTTTACATTATAAACTAGTGCTTGACCGCAATCCCACCTGATGGTAAGCAGTGATGCAATCGTTGATGGTAAAGCGTGCTAGTTTATTAAGAGCGTATACACTAAGAAAAAAAAACCGAGTGAATAGAAACGAGGACGGCAGTTGAGCGAGGTGCTGCAATGTTAAACTCAACAGCACGACCAACGATGCTACGCCAGAGAGAAATTGATCTGAAGACCCTACACGACCAACCTTCCGACACAACAACATTTGGCGCATCGTACCAGGCACACATCGCAACACAACTGCTCAGACCCATCCTCCGTACCACTTCATCAGACATCAATCCGAACCCAACGAATTGCTTGGCGGCAACTTCTGCCGGCAGCCGATGTTATGGCCTACCACCGAGAAATTAATAAATAAACAAATTTCCTACTCGAAGAGCTTCAACTTTAATTAATAACATTCAGAGAAATGCTCGGTACCTACAGCTAATCGGTCTCGACGCTAGCAGTTAATATAACTTTCACCAAATGTAGTAAGTATTACGAAAATATCTCAGAATACTCCGAATAAGTAAAGAAAATAGTAGTTTCGGAAACTTTGTATTCGTGGAACGGTGAAATTTTAAATTGGTCGAGCAGTGAAGTTAGTGCGCTTTCAGAGCGAAACTTTCGCCAAATTTTACATAGATATTGTAGGGATCCGGAGAGATTATAAGCGTTTTTTTTTTGTATTCAAACATCTGCTTGGATGGCTTTTGAAAATTCGGTAGTTTGTTTTGTAAAATCAGTTGGTTTTTAATGTATTGGATAGTAATTGATTTTTTTTTTCTTAAATCAGTTGGTTGTTAATGTATTACAGGAATCGATTTGAAAATAGTTTTTTTTATTTTCGTATTTTTTTTTTTCATTCTGCCAATTTGGCAAGAACGTATTTTGCGAAAGTGAATATTGATTGAGTGAAGATTTAAAATGGATAAAAATTCTCGCATGGTGAGATATCGTTCATTCTTTTGTTACAAACATTTATATGTATCTATACTAATATATAAAGCTGAAGAGTTTGTTTGTTTGTTTGAACGCGTTAATCTCAGGAACTACTGGTCGAATTTGAAAAATTCTTTTTGCGTTGGATAGTCCATTAATCCAGGAAGGCTCAAGGTTGTATAACATCACGCTGCGACCAATAAGAGCGGAGCATAACTAACTCCACGCGAACGAAGTCGCTGGCGGCCGCTAGTTTACAATAAAATGATTATTATGCGAAAAATTATATATCCATCTAAAGTTGCCAAAAAAATGTAATTTTAGAACATTCATTGTTCTCACATTATCTAAATTGGATCACATCAATACTAATCAAACTGTAATCATTTAATAATGTTCCCTATCACAAAAACATTACGGATCAAATTTCCATAAACCATTTTCGAAACTGCCTACAGCATTGATGGAGCAATTTACGAGAGAAAAATGGAATATAACATTCTCAATACCTCAATTTGATAAAATTTTCGTTGAATGGATCCATATTGGGTACGATGAAATACTGTAGTTATACACTGTTCGAAAAATATAAAACATCTTCAATCAGACAAAGTCTTGCCGCCAAGTGATTCGTCGTGTTCCGGCTTGATGTCTGGTGAAGACGTACGGAGGACGGGTTTGAACAATTGTATTACGATGTGTGCCGGGTACGATGCACTAAATGTTATTGTGTCGGGAGTTTGGTTGTGGAGGGTCTCCAGATCAGTCTCCCTCTGGCGCAGCATCGTTTGGTCGTGCTGTTGGGTTTAACATTGAATCACCTCGCTCAACTGCCGTCTCCTTCCTATTCACTAAGTTTTTTTAAGTGAATAGGCTTAATTAACTAGCGCGCTTTACCATCAACGATTGCATTACTGCTTACCATCAGACGGGATTGCAGTCAAGCACTAGTTTATCATGATTAAAAAAAACATCATATGTTTTGAAAATAAAACAAATATGCTTATACTGCTGACCAGGTACAATAGTAGAGGCCTATGTCCAGCAGTGGGCTGATGGCTAACCACTGCTGGACATAGGCCTTAATCAGCGTATAGAAGCAGATATTGACGATGATACTAGTATTAGAATTTATACTTATATTATACAAAGGACAGCTTCTAATGCTATACAAAGCATAGGTCCGTTCGTGTGTGGAGTACTACAGCCACATTTGGGCTGGTGCTGCAAAATGCCACCTGGCAACTTGGGATTCGGTGGAGAGGCGTACGAAGAGGCTATTTAGCGACCCAGATATGGTTAAGAACCATTTCCAAAGCCTGGATCACTGGCCTAGGGTAGTCAGGCTTTCTGTATTCTATTTTGGAGATTGTGTCCAGGAATTATCTATACTTTTATACTAATTTATAAAGCTGAAGAGTTTGTTTGTTTGAACGCGCTAATCTCAGGAACTACTAGTCCGATTAAAAAAAAATCTTTTTGCGTTGGATAGGCTTTAGGCTATGTAATATCACGCTGCGACCAATAAGAGCGCAGCATATAAAAAATATACATATCGAAACCTATGCGGGTGAAACCGCGAGTCGCAGCTATTACGACATAATTCCACCACCACCATTCTATCATCGGACGACCCGTTGTACGATGGGCAACCACCCTTACGTTGTTGTCACCGCAACGATCCGGAAGAAGCATTTCGCCTCGTCTTTTATACCGCGTACATCGAAGGACTGGAATGATTTGCCAGCATCGGTCTTCCAGTTTGATTACAATTTAAGTCTCTCGAAGACTAGAGTGAATAGGCGCTAAATAAACTAGTGCGGTAAAGTACTGCTTACCACAAGGTGGAATCGCGGTCAAGCTCTTGTTGAAAAGGTAAGGTTTGTGAGTTTGCGAGGTTGTAGTGGGTATAAGTGATTGTTACACTACTCTGTCACCTTTTAAAATTACATCAAATCAAATAAAAAAAAAAATCAAAATCAAATTTATTAGAGCTCCAAATTATTGAACATTAGTTGGTGATTGAAGCCGCCTGTTAAGCAAATTATGCCTGTGTTAGGAGACTCCGCTCTTCCACAGCAGTATACAATTTTTAAAAAACCTTATGTATAATTAACATGCAAGTGTGTGTGGGTGTTTGTGTGTGTGTATTTGTGTATATGTGCGTGTATGTATATGTGTGCGCCTGTGTGTGTGTGTGTGTGTGTGTGTGTGCGTGCGTGTATGGTGTGTGGTGTGCGTGTGTGTGTGCTTGTATCATTTTGTGTAGTTCAGTAGTTCCTCAGTTTTTTACAGTCATGTAACTTATTATTGTATATATAAACATGTTTATTGATCCTATTATACAGTTGGCATGATAGTGTACCATATTGAATTGCAGCAAATTTAGTTTTTGTTTGTGGAACTTGTGCTATAAGATCCCTACGCCTTCTTGTTAATCTATCAGGATCATATGGTACATTCTTATGTTTTTTTAGAACAGTGTTTATGATATATATCTTTCTAACAGAAAGTAATCCACTATCCCGATAGAGTAATTCAGTAGGGTATGAGATCCTTTTAAAATACATAATTTTTATTACAACATGCTGTAATAAAAATTATGTATTTTAACATAATTTTTATTACAGCATGTTGTCCTCTTTCAACATGTATAAACTTTGATTTTGCTGCGCCGCCCCATATTGGTATGCAGTAGGCTATAACAGATTGTGCTATAGAGATGTATATTTCATTTAACAAATTTCTGTGGGCGCCTGATTTCTTATTTACATTTGTTGGCAAAATGGGTCTTAAGGTTTTAAAAATCCACCCCAGTTTTCTAATCCGTCCAGTGACATGTTCAATGTGAGAGTACCATGATAATTTCTGATCAATTATTATACCTAAGTATTTTGTTTCCAAAACTTTATTAATATTGGGACAATTACAGTTATTATTCATAGGTTGATTACCCCGAAAAATTAATGTTTACAGTTTATTAAAGTTAGCACGGGTGAGCCAGTTACATACGTAAAATACATAAATTAATATAGTATGTATATAATAAAAAGAAAATAAGCCAGGAGCTCATCGACTATTACAAAATTCGTCCGCATCACTATTAAGGGGATTATGTATAGTACAGGAAATTTTCATGTTTTTTTTTTTTGATATGGCATCTCGTAGGTGGCTACTAAGAGACCGTAACTACTTAATCGGACTTTTCTGTGGATGCTTTAATTAAAATTAAAGCCTCCAGCCAGGGGCACTTAAAACTAAATTAAAATTAGGCGACTACGCACTAAGGGCACCCCCCGTGGGGTACGAACCTCGGCTTGGGGCGTCGCTAGAGAGGACAGCAAGGGGCGGCTGGATCGAAAGTTAGAAATTTTCATGTTGCATAAATATCTTGCAATAAGAAAATGTGATTTCGTATATATCATTCAGAGCAGCGGTGGCCTTGTGGTTATCAGCTGCGACTTATAAATTGTATTTAGGTCAAAGGATCGAACTCTATCAGGCGCTTTATTTTGAGTAATCCACAAAACCACCACTCTCAAAACGGCGAAGGAAAACACCGTGAGGAAACGGAAAAAGTCCTAGAGCCAAAAATTGAAAGACATGTGACATCTACCGACCCGCACTGGACCAGCGTTGTAGATTACTGCCCACTCCTTCTCAACGTGAGGAGGTTTGTAACTTAAGAGTAGAGTAGAGTAACATAATCAGTCTGTAAGGTTCCCCACCTTACAGACTGATTATGTTATGTATCGTCCAAAAAGAACAAACCTCATACAATTACATTTTATATTATTTCTTATTGCGTGGTTATGAGGCGTCGTGGTGGCTTACAGGTTAAACCACCAGCCTCTCAAATAAGAGTGTGCGGGTTCCATTCCAGGCCAGGCAAGTACTAATGTAACTTTTCTAAGTTATATTTACTTTGTAAGTATATCTTGGAAACCAATGACTGTTTAAAAGGTGAAGGAAAACATCTAGAGGAAACCTGGGCTCAAAGTCTGAAATCGCCAACCCGCATTGGGCAAGCGTGGTGATTACGCTCAATCTTTCTCTGTATGGGAGGATATCTGTGCCCAGTAGTGGGACGATAAAAAGGTTGATGATGATTGCGGGGTTGTGGAGTAGTGGATAGTTGGATTATTCGTGTAGAATAAATTAATACAGAGAAAACGTAGACCGGTACCTATAGGATTTTACGATTTATGGTAAAAGTAAGCACGCATGCAGAAAAAAGGTTTTATAGCTTTGGGACACTGGTTTTATTACTGTGTGATTGTTATCCTAGAATGGAACGTGATTGTAGAAGTTAAAGTGTTTGTCCCTGGAAGTTATTTCATTGTGCCTATTTCGGCTTGGGTGCCGACGAAAATAAGCCTTATGAGGCATTTTAAATAGACCTAGATCCTTACACCCTGATAATGGCATCGATTGCCTTTTTCATGAACTAAATTCTAGTTCACGCATCTTTTTCGCACTATTTAATAAAAAACTTTTTACAAAAAAGTAGAAATCGACTTCAAAACAAAAAAAAAGGAATAAACAATTTTACTTTTGTCATGGCTCTAGAAGTCCGTGTCTCGAGGTGTCTGTCGTTTATCTCTCCACCGACTTCTAGAGCCATGACAAAAGTAGAATTATTTTTGAATTAGCTTTCTATGTTTTTGTAAATAGTTTTTATTTCATGATTTTTAGTGTCTTAGTCAATATTCAAAAATTACTTTTTTTTTCGCCTCATAACAATAGTGGCAGCCATAACCCATGTTAGAATAAGTTTTCATCAATACGAAAAAAATCCGTATCTCAAAAATATAGTTTAAAAAACTAAAAAAACGTGCTTTTAAAAAATATAAAACTAAAAAGTTAAAAATAATTTTTAAAAAACCGTGAGGCGCTTAATATACAAAAATTATGGCACAAAGCGCCTCACGGTTTTTTAAAAATTATTTTTAACTTTTTAGTTTTATATTTTTTAAAGCATGTTTTTTTAACTATATTTATTTTCAACTTTTTAGTTCAATATTCCTTTTTACCCGACTACGGCAAAGCAAAAGAGGGTTATGATTTTGACAGGCTATGTATGTATGTATGTATGTATGTATGTATGTATGTATGTATGTATGTATGTATGTATGTATGTATGTATGTATGTTCATCTGTTCCCTCGTAACTTCTAAACTACTTATTCGAATTCGATAAATGACATATCATTAGAAGCGTCTTAATTCTCTGCTGGTTATAGGCTATATGGAGTTTCATAAAATCTAACGTGGCGCCCTCTAGCGGACAAAATATACAGAGTAAAAAAATAAAGTTAAGATAAATATGCCGTGTTTGGTATCATTTGAAAGGGCTTAACTTGTACATTTTGAATATATATATATTACTAGCATTTGCTTGTGACTTTACCTGTATTCATGGGCTGATTGCATATAATTCACATCTTTTCGTTCATAGATAGCTTCTTTACTACTTATCAGAATAAGACCACTGCAGAACCATTAGAAGGGCCTTGATATTCTGTTGGTTATGAGCTATAAAGCTTGTCACCAAATTTAGTATTACGCCCTCTAGCGGACAAAAAGTTCTATGTTAATACAAAATTAAAATAAATATACCGTATTTGGTATCATCTGAAAGAGCTTCACGAGTACTTTATGTTTGTACATAATCCCTAGTAATGCTTCGTAGAAATTTGAATGTAAACCAGGGTTTGGTAAACGGAGCGATGGGAGTGGTGAAGGCCTTCGAATGGCCTGCTCTTCGGCGCGATCAGTTGGAACAGGAGAACAGCCAAGCGCTGTTCTCATACAATTTGACGACGCATCCATAAAAGCACATACTAACGGACTTATCAAAATCGAGCCTTGCCTCACTGAATTTGACGGCTTGAGGGGTTCTGGGCAAATTCAGCGTAAAATGCTCCCGCTGATTCTTTCTTGGGGTTGTACTGTACATAAATTACAAGGTTGTACTCTAGATAAAAAGTTACAGATCTAGGAAAGTCATTGTTTGCTAAAGGACAGGCCTATGTCGCTCTCAGTAGAGTTAAAACCATAGAGGGATTATTTATAAGTGCCTTGGATCATAATAAATTACTTAAAATCCACATGACAGTCGATCGTTAGCAGAATTAGATAGATTAAGAAATCTTCCCAGGTCCTCTTAATATAAGTTTTTTTTTTTAATAATTATAAACTAGCGCTTGACTGCAATCTCGCCTGATGGTAAGCAGTGACGCAATCCTTGATGCCTGCGCACTAGTTTATTAAGCCTATTCACTTAAAAAAACTTAGGAATAGCAAGGATGACGGCAGTTGAGCCAGGTGATGCAATGTTAAATCCAAGACCAACACGACCAACCATGCTGCGCCAGAGGGAGATTGATCTGGAGACTCTCCACGACCAAACTCCCGACACAACAACATTTGGCGCATCGTACTCGCCACACAACGCAACACAAAGTGCTCAGACGCGTCCTCCGTACGGCTTCACCCGACATCATGCCGGAACACGACGAATCGCTTGGCGGCAAGACTTTGTCTGGTGGGTGGTAACTTATGCCGGCAGCCGATGTTATGGCTTACCACCGTTAGAAAAACATCCAATCTATTTAAACTAACGGCCTCATCCACTAATTCATGACCCATTCGGTGCCATCGACGCAAATGTGCGTCGCTACTACGAAAAACCGGGAGCTTCATACGGGGAAACTGTTGCTATACGCGCTACGCTCCAAGCGCTACGAAATAGTAAAATAGGACATCTCTACATATTACTATACGCCGATACATAAGTCAAAAGAGATGTCCTATGTTAACTACCTAGTTTTTAGTTCGTCAATTTAACTTTTATTAATATTATGCGCCACAAATACACTTTAACACCAAAATAGTACAAATAATAAAAAGTTAAAAAACTAAAACCCAACTACGATAAGAAACGACGCTGAAAAAGTATAAAACAAGATTTTCAGAATACTGAACTGAACAAAGATGCTAATATAGTTGCAAGTAAATTGACACAGTAGACTCTACCAAGATGCCTTCGTTGTAAATTGACAATAATGTCTTACGATACTATTCTGAAGTATGCAATATTCACTATTTAGAGATAAATTTTCATGGTTGGAAAGGCGTAGTCACACGTTACATATACCTACCGTAGCACTTTCATAACGTGTGACTGCGGTTTTCCAAACATGAAAATTTATCTCTAAATAGTGAATATTGCATACTTCAGAATAGTATCGTAAGACATTATTGTCAATTTACAACGAAGGCATCTTGGTAGAGTCTACTGTGTCCATTTACTTGCAACTATATTAGCAACTTTGTTCAGTTCAGTATTCTGAAAATCTTGTTTTATACTTTTTCAGCGTCGTTTTTTGTCGTAGTTGGGTTTTAGTTTTTTAACTTTTTATTATAAAAAAAAGAACGAACGTATTGAAAACGGTGGGACATTTTACAGTAATGAGCCGCTCACTCGTAGTCCAAAGAGTTAGAGACGGACAAACAAACAAACAAGCAAGCAAACATACAAGTGAAACTAATAAAAACTTATAGTATTCCCTAAGTTGAACAATACATAGTACAACAAAAAAAGAATTACTTAAGTCAGTCGTGTAGTTCCGGAAATATGCGAATTAACCTCCTTTATTTTTAATCGGTTAATTAAGAAAAGGACGGAAGATATATTATATAAGTTTAGTCTTATCAAATTAGTCCGCGCCTGACGTAAATGAATATGTTTTTAATCACATCTAAACTGTCTATGGAGTGTCTCTATTTAATAGAACTGAACTTATATATAATCTTCTAACCTTCTTAGTGGAATAGAAAGAAAAAAAGGCCATTGATATAATATTAAACAGATATGATATGCTCTAACAAATTAACCGAAATAAATGTGCCGATCGGAGCAGCAGCACACACATGCAATTTTTTTATTCTGCGTACATTTCACACGTTGGTGCAGTGTGAGTGAGATGGGGCGCAATCTAAAGCATAGAGAAGAAAAAGATGGCTAGTGTTTGTCGTTTGCGCTGTTAGTGTTCGAGAGTGACTAAGGCAAGAGATTAGAATTATAATCTTTTATAATATTTATTATATCAATGAAAAAGGCACTCATTTTAAATTCAGAATATTTCGTGCAGTTATTTTCATGCATTAAATCATTTGAGTTTCAACCCTATATTAAAATGCTATTAGGTTCACATTATTTTCGTGACACGATAGAATATCGTCGTATTGCAGGAGTGATCAGAATCATGTACTAAATCCATGGTAGTTAATACATTACACGTTGCTCCTTGTCACTCTGTGCAGATTCGCCTGTAAAAATAACACTGTCTTTAAATCTTCTTCAGGCTATAGAGGTCCACTGCTCGACAAAGGCCTCCCCCAAGGCTTTCCACAATGACCGGTCTTGTGCTGCCCGCATCCATCGGCTTCCCGCGACCTTAACCAGGTCATCGGTCCACCTTGTTGGGGACCTCCCTACGCTGCGTCTTCCGGTACGTGGCCGTCACTCCAGAACCTTTTTGCCCTATCGGCCATCGGTTCTATGAGCAATGCCGGCCACTTAATTTTAGCGATTCGCAGAGCTATGTCGGTGACTTTGGTTCTTCTGCGGATCTCCTCATTTCTGATTCGATCACTCGGAGAAAATCCGAGCATAGCTCTTTCTTTTTTTCTAGTCTTTAAATACGACGCCGAAACTTCTTTTATATTAATTAATATTGTAATTGATGAGCAGTGGTAGCGTATAAGAGCAGTGGTAGTCTAGTAGAGAATACTCTACTACTACTCTAGCCTAGTGGTATCGGCCGCGACTTACAAGTTTTAGGTCGTAGGTTCCAACCCCATTAGGCGCTTTACTTTGTATAAGTTACTAGCTTTCCGCAAGCGGCTTCGCCCGTGTGGAATTCGCGATAGATTTAGATAATAGAGTTACTTTCGCATCTATAATATTAGTATGGATTTTATCACCACTGCTCTTAAAACGGTAAATTCGTCGAACGATAAAATCGTGAGGAAACTAGCATGTCCTAGAGCCAAAACCTTCGAAAACATGTGACATTACAAAAAGATAAAAAAAAAGTGAAATGCAAAAGTGAAATATGAGAAATAAACAATTTATTATTATTCGTTTATTTATTTTACTTACATATTATTTAGATTTTTAAATATTTATATAAAAAAACAAAAACATTTAAAAATATATAAAAATAGTAGCCCACCGGTATCGGGAACAGGGGCCAAGCTACCGGCGGTCAGGGCTCCAGATAGAGGAACTTCCTCACGATCCGAGCCGTGTCCAGCAGTACCGCTTTCTGAATCAAGCCCTTGATCCAGCTGCCTAACGAGAGCCTCCTGAGGTGTTGGTCGAGGCTCTTGGCTATTAAGCCATTGGCTGTCACGACTATCGGTACAATGATTGCTGAATCCACTTCCCACATGTCGACAACCTCGTGAGCCAAGTCAAGATACTTGATTTGTTTATCTTTCTCAGCTTTCACGAGATTCCCGAGATTATTATTATTATTACCAACCCTCACTGGGCCCGCGTAGTAGATTACGGCCTACTCCTCTCTCATCGAGAGGAGGCCTGTGTCCCAACAGTGGGAACAATATAGGCTGATTATGTATTATGTACAGTATTGTTGAAATGGGCCTTAATGCCTGAAATAAAGAGATAAATAAATAAAATTTACTAAAATGCAGCTGGGCACAAAAGATTAATCAGACCACTCATTATCTTTTAGATCCAATATTAACTCACAAAACTTTTATCAAGAACTCTCCGAACCATACCTACCAGAGCTGCATACTAATTTTCTGCATTAAAATGCAAGGTGGGAACCGCATCTAGGACTGAAGAATACTAAGAACAAGACGAACACTAAATATTAACTGCCTATTCTTTATATTTTCAATATTTCTTTATTTTTCTAATGTATTAAGTAGTGCTTCTACTACGTCTGCGTACTGCGTCTTCGACCGCGACGCCAGAGAGCGTTTAATCGTAGACACAGGCGCAGATATCTCAGTATTGGCCGCCGCATACAAAAGGAAAAATTCGACTGCAAGCGCCTATCGTTTATATGCCGCAAATAACACACCCATCAAAACCTACGGTGAGAAAATGCTCAGGCTCAACCTTGGTCTCCGGCGCAGTTTTCTGTGGAAATTCGTCGTAGCCCACGTGAAATTATTAATCCTGGGAGCAGACTTTCTACATCACTTCAAACTACTGGTAGACCTGTACAGGAAGAAACTTATCGACAAAGATACTGACTTATCAATCGACGCGCTCAAGATAACAACTAGCGGAGAAACTATACACGTCATTAGCTCCGATCAAATTTACTATGACATTTTAAAACAATATCCAGAAGTACTACGACCTGTGTCCCTGAAGGAACCAGCAAAACACGACGTCGTGCATCACATACAAACGTCAAGCCCCCCGCTCTTTGCCCGACCCCGCCCGCTACCGCCCGACAAGTACAAGGCTGCAAAGCAAGAATTTGAACACATGATGGAAAAGGGCATCTGCAGGCCTTGGAAGAGTCCCTGGGCGAGTCCACTACATGTTATCAAAAAGAAGGACGGTGGTATACGAGTTTGCGGTGATTATCACAGACTAAACGCTGTCACGCAACCCGACCGGTACCCGATTCCCCGTATTCAAGACTTCACTTACCAATTGAGAGACATGAAGATTTTTTCAAAATGAATTCTGAAGATGGCATACTACTGGATACCAAACCTATTGCCGTCGCCCTGCTTCCAACCTCTCCCGGTAAAGTGCGAAAAGGACAGTTGCAGCTCAGGCTGATTTTACCCACAAAAACGTTGACCGAAAGACATTTCGTATTCCGCTGTTTTCTTTTTCAAAACACGGCAGATCTCAATTATGTTTATATCACGATTTAGAGGAAAAGTATATCTATGCTTCTATTATTTTCTTTTTTGTCAAAAACTTACCACATTTGTCTAATAGTCATCTGAACATTACGGTAAAAATGGGTTATTTTTCGCGATTTTGAAGTATCGTATTTCTTTTATTAATTAAGTTTCGGAAAAAATCAAATGATAGAGGCACGTATAATCACGGTGTAAAATTGTAGAAAAAAAATAATTGCTCCAAAAGGATTATCCACGAAGAAAACAGCAGAATACGTTTGTATAGAGAAAGCACCACTAGAGTTCCCTCTTAAGCACAGGGGTATGCTGCTATTCATAACTCAAACAATATCTTGAGCTGCCTTTACAATACTACTTTCCTCTATAATTGACGACACGGTTGGCGTAGTAACCGAACTTCCGCACGGAGCAAATCCATACTAATATTATAAATGCGAAGGTGTCTCTGTCTGTCTGACAGTCTGTCTGTTACGCTTTCCTGCTTAAACCTCTCAACTTTCTCTTCTTTAGACCCTGAGAAAGAACATACGCTACTTTAATCCCGAAAAAAAAAAATGATGTTCCCGAGGGAAATCTAAAAAGCGCGATATAACCGAACTCCACGTGTGTGAAGCAGGCTGAAAGCTAGTTTATTCATATTAGGCTGAGAATCAGCCCTTTTTGAACATCAATATTACATAAAACGGTCCCCCAAAACGCCCGCCCCTCGCCACTTTCTAACGCTTTCTTTGGGAGGAAGAAGTGGCGGAACATACTCTCCAACAGCACAGCTGTCTACCTACTCATTTATTTTTATTATTACTTTTATATGTATTTATTTTATTTATATCAATATACTCTGCAAACATTTTAATAATCAATCATTTTGCATATCATCATAGTTACAATACTAATGAATTTTGTTTTTTTTTTTTTTCCGCGAATATATTCCATCTTTCCCAAAATATAGTTATTTTTTGAAGTTGTACTTTTAAGAATAATTAATAGCTGACTAAAACTTGAAAATCTGAGGGGTGCTGATATTTAAATAATATGAGCAGACCATGGATGCGGGCAGCACAAGACCGGTCATTGTGGAAGCCTCGGGGAGGCCTTTGTCCAGCAGTGGACCACGATAGGCTGAAGAAGAAAAACTCCGTAAACCCTATCCTCCGTAAGCCCGTGAACATTTGTGGTCCACACGGCAATACATCAAGCTACATATACCTCTCCCAATTTTAGATGACCTGGCATTGTATAGGTTTTTTGTACAATCAGAAGTCGGCTTATACTGGATTGGTCTAACTTGATGTGTAGCCGTGAGTACTGGGGACAGTTTATTCTCACACAGCCTAAACTATTAAATGAAAAAACAGATCTATTCAGAACTAAACTCCGCACAACTTTTAATAAGGTCAGCTTCTTATCTGCCTGTTGTTAAAAAAAAGCCTCGGAATCCCACAATAAAGGCCAGCACGGCGCAGTACGAGCACATTCCTCCCCGATTCACTTTTAATTATATTTCCGCATTTAATTAGAAGCGGCAATTACGTTACGGAATTCATATGGAAATAATCCAATAAACATTATGAAGGAAATTTTGAGATGAAATTAACGAAAATTGTTTTTGCAAAGTTATTTGTTTTATCGTAATTCTGGTTGTTGGAAGGAATTTCATGTTGTTCACTTTTTGATCGCCTTTTGTTTTAATTACTGGGCAATATTTAAACTTCTTATGAAAAAAAAACTCATTGACCTTCGGAAAGATACTGAGTTTTTGAATCAGGAACATGTGATGTCATTATGGACGATTTTCTTATAATATTGACGATACTGTTGCTGCAGTGGCTAAGCGATTGACTGCTGCGCTGCGTGTCGCGGGTTCGATTCTCGCGCGGACTAAATATTTGTGTGGTCTATAGGGGTAGTTGTTCCATGTCTGGGTGTTTGTGTATGTGAGTTTATATGTTTGTAAACGCACCCACGATACAGGAGAAATTCCTAGTGTAGGGCAATGTTTGGTATAAGTACAAGAACTGACTCAGCGGTTTTAAAAGTCTCTGAATTTTTTTTATAGTACTGGCCGCCTTACTAAGCCAAGGAATCCCAATCTAAGAGGTTACGTTTTGTTAAACCCGTGACCACACGTGCGTGAGCCGAGTGAGTGTAACATACAAAAAATTCATCATCATTATCAAACTTTTTTTTTTACTTCCCACTGCTGGGCTCAGGTCTCCTTTAATACAGAGAAGGATTGAGCGTAATCACCACGCTTGCTCAATGCGGGTTGGTGGTTCCAGACTTAAAGTCCAGGTTTCCTCAAGATTTTTTCCTTCACCTTCAGTCATTGGTGTCCAAGATATACTTAGAAAGTACATATAACTTTAGAAAAGTTACATTGGTACTTGCCTGACCTGGAATCGAACCCGCGCACTCATACTTGAGAGGCTGATGTTTTAACCAAGCTATTACTTGCCTATTTATTATAATTTTTAAGAACCTATTATCATTGTTCAATTTTTTTTGGAGTAAGTCATCATTTTCCTAGTCTTTTCCCATCTCAGTTGAGGTCAGCTTCCAGTCTGAATCGGATTCAGCTGAATACCTGTGTTTTATTTGGAGTAACTGGCTATCTGATCGATTGCCTACAGATTTGGTTTAAAACGGTGCCCAAAGCCTGGAGCACATGCAAAGAGTAGCCAGCCTGTCGCTATTCTATAGGATGCATTTTGGAGAGTGGGCGCGGAAATTGCAGGACTTAATTCCCCATTTCCGTTCCATCAGCAGACGACCTGTCGTACGTCGGTTATCCATTCTTACGTTGTTGATAACACTATCCCCTATCCACTATCACGTCCATCCGGACGAAGCGTTTCGCCTCGTCTTTTATACCGCGTAATAATTTGTGAGCGGCGGTGTTTCCATCTGACTACAATTTAAGTGTATTCAAGGCTAGAGTGAATAGGCTCATAATAAACTAGCGTGTTTCACCATCAACAATTGCATCACCGCTTACCATCAGGCGGGATTGCGGTCAAGCACTAGTTTAAAATATGTTAAAAAAAAGTCTGACCTCCACAACCAGAATATTTACTTACATCTTGGTAAGACTATTGAAGAGAAGTTTGGGCTTGTGAGTGCCATAAAGATTGTCAAAAAAAAAAATCTACTTCTGACGAGGGATAAAAACGGCTTTCCTTTTCATTGATTAGAGTGTTCAATAATATTTTTAGAATCACAAAATATAATTTAAAATAGTTGAATGATTGATAATAGGGTTTGTAATGGTGGTGGTGGAATAAAACCAACGATAATGGCAGATAGGGGTTTATTCACTTTACATCAAATACTTGACAGATTTTAGCAAACAAAGTTACATTGAGGCGAAACCTATTTGAGGTTCTAGGGATGAACTGCGGGGCTATCCTATCCCTTTACCTCCTAGCTAGGCATTTCCTGAGAGCGACGGGGCCTCCACTCAGGCCAAGCTTAAGATTTATGACAACAGTGGTGACTGCGGGGCTATCGACCACTGCACCTCCTAAGTAGCGAATGCGATCGGTCCTCCATGAGTGATCGATTATGTAGTCGGTTTGACGACAGTAGTGTGTGTCTCCATCATCTAATGCTTGTATGTGGTTGTGAGTATCATCTTCACACGTTGCATGATAGATGTCGCAAGTAGTCTGTTGTGATTTACTCAGGTGGCATAGTGTTTTGCACATAATCAGGTAGATGGCGTAAGTAGTCGTGTTATAGGTTCAATTTAATACATAATCAGCCTATAATGTTTCAACTTTTGGGGAACAGGTCTATACTCTTTGAAAGGGAGTGGGCTGTAATCTTCCACGGAGACCTAATGTAAGTTGGTACGGACGACAGCAGGTCAAGCTGCGCGAAACTGTCAAATATTCCCAACCAACCTTGAGCCTTAAAGCTTTAGAGATAAAGTTAAAAATCTAATAAGGAAGTCTGACAGATTGTAGTAGCTTGATGTGCTGTCGTCAGTACAATGCCTTCGAATTTTTAATGGTATGAGATGTCATGTTTCCTCATGGTTTCCTCGCCGAGAGCAGTGGTGATGAAATTATTTACAAAAAATTAAACCGAATGCTAATCGTACAAAACTAAAATTATAAATCTTAAAGTTAAAAAATCAGGTTGAGAAAATTTCTATGAATATTATATTCATGTAAATTTATGCAAAGTAATAAGGGAACCCGTGATAAAACAAAAGTTATTTTGAAATATAAGAACCAAAGCAACGCAAATATTGAAGAAATTTACGTCAGCTGGTATTTGGTAACAGCAGGAGTTACTGACGCAACTCGAGGAACAAGCAATCTGTTTCTATAAGGAGGTTTTTAACCCAACATTATAGTTAAGTAGTAACAATAACCTGAATATAAAGGTAAGTAGCTAATTTCATAATGTTTGCGTATTCAATATAATAATGCGTTCCGGGTGCTAATCGGACTGCCGCGCTATTGCAGCGCCTCGGAAATGTTTGCGGAAGCTGGTACAGCCATCATGCGCAAACAGTGCGCTTATATTTAACGCCGCACGCGTGACAGTCCCAATACCATCCTGCGCTCGTTGGTGGACCGATGGGCCTCTCCGATGCTGGCTCGCTGGATAAGGCTGCACGCAGTCTTATAGCGATTTTCCACCATCATCGGGGACTCCACTCGATCCGCCACTTATTGATAAAAATGTATCTTTGTCATATTTTATCCATTACTAACACTAGTTTATAAGCTCAAAATTGTACTAACAAATATGGAATAATCTGAAATAAATCAATTATTATTATAATTTTCTCTCAAAAAAAAAAACTGATAATAAAGAAACTAATTAATCACAAAAAAAAAAGAAACAAAACACATTCACAAACAATTAATTAAAAGAGTTCTTTCGCCATAAACCAAAACTTTGCCAAAAAGGTTGGAAACCTTTTCGTCGAAGAGAGAAAAATTCACGCTCCGACTCCAATATTGCGCTATCAACCGTTCTCAATGGCTGATAAAGGATGCCCATAATTCATGATTAGGTACAGCTCAAAATCTGAAACCTTCGATTAACGTTGGTAAAATCTTATAAGGATTTAGATACTTTAGTAGCCATAAAAAGAAGAGATTTTGAATATAATATTTGAATAGCACGCTTTTAACAGGCTATAAAGATAACAGATTGAGGTGTTAAATATTTTTTAATGTCACAATAATGTCGTTGTGACGCGCTAGGATAATTATGTACCCACTTTTTTGATATATGCTTTTTATAAGCTTCACTTGTATGTTTATATATGTTTGTGTGTCCGTCTCTAAGTCTTTGGACTACGAGTGAGCGGCTCATTACTCTAAAATGTTCCACCGTTTTCAATACGTTCGTTCATTCGTTTTTTTTTTTTTTTTTAAGGAAATCGAACTAAGAAGTTGAAAATAAATATAGTTTAAAAAACATGCTTTTAAAAAACATCAGACTAAAAAGTAAAAAATAATTTAATAAAAAGCGTGAGGCGCATAATATACAAAAATTATGGCACAAAGCGCCTCGCGCTTTTTTTTTAAATTATTTTTATCTTTTTAGTCTGATATTTTTTAAAAGCATGTTTTTTTGCTTTTTAAACTATACATAATATATGAAGACATGTTTGAATGGAAGACACTTGGATATAACTGTGACCATATTGGTAATGTTCTTCAGGAAGATCACGAGCATTGTACTCGTAATCAGCGTGCATGAACGGTGAAGTATGTACATCATCATCAACCTTTTAATCCACTGCTGGGCACAGGTCTTCTCTCATACAGAGAAGGATTGATCGTAATCACCACGCTTGCTCAATGCGGGTTAGCGATTTAAGACTTAAAAATCCAGGTTTCCTCAAGATGTTTTCCTTCACCTTATAATCAGTCATTGGTGTCCATGATATACTTATAAAGTACATATAACTTAGAAAAATTATATTGGTACTTGCCTGACCTGGAATCGAACCCGCATACTCATACTTGAGAGGCTGGTGTTTTAGGCCACCACGACTGAAATATGTACAGTGAAGCGAAAAAGGTATGTCAGGATTGTAGAAGGAATGTAGTATTGCCAACCCCTTATGAACAGATGTGAGTTTATGTATTTTTGCATATTAGGTAATGACTTTAAGCGACCAACAAAGTACAAAGACGTTATATACATTGGTTTCACTAAAACCGAAATATAAACAAAATGTGAGAATAGTCTATGGAAAAAGGCACAATCGTACAAAAAAAGGTTTATTTCTGGGTGTCCTTTATAATCGTGAGTAGACGATAAGTGACAAACTCCGTGTCAGCGTCTGTGTTTCCCTTCTCATGTAACCTGTCACACGGGTTGCTTGTTCCATCGTCGATTTCATCAATCGCTTTTTCGCTTTCTAACATTTATCTTCTGTCCTTTTCATAATAAAATAGAAAGGATAAGATGGAATGAACTTAAATTTAGTTAACTCTGTTTTCAAAGCAATTGGCGCTATTGGCAAAATAGAAAGTCTAGGGACAACAAAACTGCCGTTTTCATACAAATACAGCTTATATTATATACAAAGAGTTACTTTCATAATTCTTATTATTCAAATTTTTTTCATTACTCATTATTCAAATTTCATAAATCTTATTATTAATGTTTTATCTTGTATTTTCATGTTTGACATTCCTAATTTATACTTACTATTATTATATATATATATATATATATATATATATATATATATATATAATAGTAAGTATAAATTAGGAATGTCAAACATTCAAACAAAAACAACAACCTGCGGACAAAATCCTGCCTGATGGTAAGCAGTGACGCAATCGTTGATGGTAAAGCACAATAATTTATTAAGAGCCTATTCACTCTAGCCTTGAAGACACTCAAATTGTAGTCCGACGGAAACACCGCCGCTGGCAAATTATTCCAGTCCCTCGATGTACGCGGTATAAAGGAGGACGCAAAACGCTTCGTCCGGTTATTACTTAATACTATTTTTGCACGCCTAATTTAAGGTAGATAGTAAAGTACCATTGTATTTATTGAACATCTTCATTGTACCTACTATCTATGCAAATAAATAAAATTAAGATTAAATAAAAAAAATAATGTAGATGATGAGATGTATCTCATTATCTTCATCACAGCGTTTAATCCCGAGATGTGAGATTGGTGGAATGGTGGCACGCATATTTCATTTCTTACAACGTCAAGCCAGCACTTCTTTGATCTACCCCGCTTGTTCCGGCCTGATGGAGGCGACATGCGTAAACTCTCATAATATTTACATCTATTGTATACTAATAACAAAGCTGAAGAGTTTCTTAAGCGCTAATTTCGGCAAGGACCAGTCGGATTTGAGGAAAGGGTTATCACGCTACTACTTTTTTATAATTATCAAATAGTGCTTGACTGCAATCCCGCCTGATGTTGAACACCGTTGATGGTAAAGCGCGCTAGATTTTTAAGCCTATTTAATTAAAAATAAACTCAGTAATAGGAAGGAAGATGACATTTGAGCAATGCAATGTTAAACCCAACAACACGACCAACGATGCTGCCCCAGAGGGAGATTGATCTGGGGGCCGTCTATAACCAAACTCCCGATACAACAACATTTGGTGCATAGTACCCGGCACACATCGCAACACAACTACTCAGACCCGTCCTCCATACGGCTTCACCAGACATCATGTCGGAACACGACGAATCGCTTGGCGGTAAAACTTTGTCTGGTGGGTGGTAACTTCTGCCAGCAGCCGATGTTATGGCCTACCACCGAGAAAAAATAAATAGTAGCCGAGTAAAAAGTATGAAAGAACGGCAGCTAAAATAGCCGGGTTCGGACGTGCGGGTACGGGAACGAGAAATTTCACGCGGACACAAGTTAGTAGGTACTGCTATAAAAACAACAATTTTATTATTTCGAACCCAGATCAGGGAGAAATACGTAACGGAATCCCGAATATCTGTAAATTTTGTTAGGAAATGTAAAAAATTAAAACTTTGCCCGACATCGCCCTGCCGACTGTTGCAAATGATTCATAAAAGAATTTGTTGAATTAAATATTTCAGAAGTTTGCTATCTCGCTTCCGATTGTTATAATGTTACGGGCGGGTCAAGGATTTTACTGGGAGAAAACAGAAATTTCCTTTTTTTGGGAACATTCTTACGAAGGACCTTTTTTGTTAGAGGCTGTTTGGGTCGCTTGTTGGTTTACTGCTGGCGAAGATAAAAGTCTGAGGTTGGGAAGTATTTTTTCTCCGAAAGTTCATAACAGCAGTCTATTTTAAAATTGTCTTCTGCTCGTTTTCTCTCATAAACATCTTGCTTGACGATTTCTCCAATAAGGTAATTTGTTTCAAAGGTTTTGTTAACCGTTGGAATGGTGTAATTACGGAGGAAAATTGAAAAGCCATTGTATCTCGCGTCGACAAGACGTCATACGTGATACGAAGAGTAAAGTGTAGGTAGCTCAGGTTCAGTTAAAAACCAGCGTTAGGACCTAGTTGTCTGGCATTTTTTTTGTTAAACTGGACCTTTTTGGCGCTGCCATGATGCAAATTTTCTTGTCAATTTCATACATCATATAGTTCTAACGTTTTTAATAAATATTGTCGTAATCTTTAAATATAAAAAACAAAGCCATTTTTTTTTGTAATTTTATAACTCAAAAACGGATTCACCTATCCAAACCAAATGTTTAGGTTTGTTGTGACTAATTAGTAGATGGTTTATGTGAAGTTTTAACAAAATCGGTAGAGCGGTTTTTCATTTACCTATCACGTTTTTTGTAACAAATCGACTTCCTACTAACTAGGAGACTCCACATCGGCAAAGTAGCCAACTGCAAGGTCATACCCGGTGAAAGTCATACTGCACAACACCGTCTCCTTGTCATGGATCTCTGCGTTAGGGCCCAACGTAGACGTGTTGAGCACTGCCGACGCTAGATCCGGTGGTGGCTGCTTGATGAAAATAAGTACCAGGAGTTTGCTTCGGTTATTGGCGACAAGTGCGCTGGTACAGAGGGAGAATCTGTCTAAGATCACTGGGACAGAATCTAGGCAGCTATTATTAGGGCAACGCGGGTGGTGCTCGGCGTGTCTGAGGGCAGTCGCAAAAGTGATAAGGAGACCTGGTGGTGGGACGACACAGTCCAGAGGGAGACAAAGGCGAAGAAAGCCCTCTTCAAAATGTGGCAGGCGACCGGATCTCCTGAAGATCGTGACGCATACAAGGTTGCCAAACGTGCCACTAAAAAAGCTGTAGCCAGAGCCAGACGAGACCACTTGCAACTGCTCTATGAGAAGTTGGAGTCGTCTGAGGGGCAGAAGGTCATTTACAAGTTGGCACGTTCTAGGGTGAAAGCGGCACTGGATATATCCAAGTGCCGTTGTGAAAAAGACCCTACTGGCAACCTGCTTTGCGAGGATCGCGCGGTGAAGGAGAGATGGCGCACGTACTTCCACGAGCTGTTGAATAAGCAGCACCAAGATGTGCAAACACCGGAACTCCCTCCGAACCTTGGATTAGTGCCCCCGATAACGCCCGAGGAGCTCCACACGGCTCTTCGTCGCATGGCGAATCGGAAAGCTGTCGGAGCTGATGGAGTCCCCATTAAGGCCTGGCTTTTTGAACCGCGTGCTCCTGACCGGCAAAATCCCGAGTCAATGGAGACTGAGTATTATTACTCCAGTCTTCAAAGGCAAGGGCTCGGTACAGGAGTGTGGCAACTATCGCGGTATAAAGGTCATGTCCCATACCATGAAGATCTTTGAAAGGATTTTAGACTCCCGGATCCGGCAGGAGTGTGCTGTCTCGACGTGTCAATATGGGTTCCGTCCAGGGTACGGAACCACGGACCCAATCTTCGCCCTAAGGATCACCATGGATAGATACAGATCAAAGAACACGCCTCTGCATATGCTCTTTTTAGACATGCAGAAGGCCTTCAACTGTGTCCCTCGGGGGGTGATCTGGTGGGTACTGAGGTCCAAAGGGGGACCAGAAGCCTATGTTGGCATAATTCGAGATATGTACCTCAATACCGATTCCGTTGTTAGGACCTCTTTTGGCGACACTAAACCCTTCCCCATCACCGTCGGTGTACACCAGGGATCCGTCCTTAGTCCGTTCCTGTTCAGCGTGATATTAGATGTCTTGTCAGACAGCATCTAGAATTCACATGAGCAACCTCCCTGGTTGCACATGTATGCTGATGATATCGCGCTGGCAGACGCGGACAGGGAACGGTTGGTGCGGCGGGTAAAAGCGTGGAAGAACTCACTTGAGAACGGAGGTCTTAAACTCAATGTGGCGAAGACGGTGTACATGGCCAGCAACACCACAGACCCTATGCCTGTGTGCATAGGTGGAAACATGGTCGAGTTCACAGATCAATTTAAATACTTGGGGTCTGTGCTCCGTGCGTCCGGCGACATTGATTGCGACGTTAAAGCACGCATTTCTGCAGCTTGGGAAAAATGGCGTGAGGTGACAGGTGTCATTTGTGACCCCAAAATACCGGTTAAGCTTAAGGGACAGGTCTATAAGAGCATCATTAGACCTCTCCTTCTGTATGGCAGTGAGGCGTGGCCTGTGCTTGAGCGACACAAGCAGGAGCTGCATGTCACGGAGATGAATATGCTGCGGTGGATGTGTGGAGTTACGCGGTAAGACCGCATTAGAAACTCCCGCATCCGTGGCAGTCTCCGTGTCCGTGACATAGCAGAAAAACTGCAAGAGAGTCGCCTGCGCTGGTACGATCACGTTTTACGTAAGCCGGCAGGTTACGTGGGTAACAAATGTCTTGCCATGGCGCCTCCGCCGGGCCGTAACGAGCGAGGTAGACCAAAGAACACGCTTGACGCACACTTGACGTTGTAAGAGATGACATGCGTGCCAACAATCTCACACCACGGAATGCCAGAGATCGTGCGAAATGGAGGCGTATTAATAGGAAAGCGGACCCCGGGCTCCAACGGGAAAGCCGCGGCTGCGACCGGGATTATACGCTGAGATGATGATGATGATGACGTTTTTTGTAACAAATGAATTCAATGAACGGTGGATCATCATCTGATCTATATATATAAAATCCCTATGATCCCAATTGATATGCCATTTGAGTTCGAACGATTACAATATCCTGTGCGTTTATCATTCGCTATGTCCATTAACAAAGCCTAACTTTATGTAGCCTGTTCGAAAATCAGTACCCCCAGTTGTTTGTTTATATGTTAGAAATTGAAAAACAAATAATATTGTTTATCTAAATGTTTCGGATTAAGTTTTAAAATTGCTAGCAATTAATAAAAATATTTTATGTTTGAATAAATAATTTTGATGATCCAAAAAATTGGTTTTCATTATTTCACTTTATACGTAGCGAAACACGTATCGGGCCGTTAGTGTTATTATATATTATTGATACAACGAAATATAAGGAAATGTATACAAGTTATATTGTGTCAAATTATATTTTCCTATCTGAAAAAAATCTAAATAAATTATCCTTTGTTTTAAATACTCGTTTGCTCGGAAACTTAAATTACACAATGAATGTTGTCGAGTTGTCACAATGAAAGCCATTGAAACTGTTATCACAATCTATAAGCGATTTAGTAAAGAAGGTTGGATAGCTCTCACAAAGCCTGTCAGTGTGTGTAAAATACTGTTATTCTATTCCACTTGAAGGCGACCCTAAAATATTTGGACAAAGGCTAGGTTGATGGGGATTTGCTATTATAGAAAAAGGGTCGGATATTATATAGTTTGCAAGAAAACTTTAGATAATATAAAAAAACTACAGTTTTTTTTTAACATTTATATAACTTATAACGTTAATTATATATACATAAAATGATATCATATGGAAAGAGCTATGCTCGGAGTTTCTCTGCGCGATCGAATCAGAAATGAGGAGATCCGCAGAAGAACCAACGTCAACGGTATAGCTTTTAGAGTCGCTAAAATTAAGTGCTAGTGGGTGGGGCAGATTGCTTTTTGTAGAAAAGATGGCCGATGGGGCAATAAGGTTCTGAAGAGGTGGCCACGTACCGAAAGACGCAGCGTAGGGCGGTCAACAACAACCTGGTGAAGGTCGCGGGAAGCCGATGGATGTGCGCAGCACAAGACCGGTCATTGTGCAAATCTTTGGGGTCAGTGGACCTCTATAAGCTGAAGAAGAGGAAGAAATCAAACGATATTGAAAGGGTTTTTAATCCTATCTTTACATGTTCGGAAGTTATTAGTTATAGTTAATTTTGAATATTGTGATCTCTTTTATCGTATCTGCATCAATTGACCGTAAATTACTCTACTATTTTTAAGTCGATTAATCGGTCGATATTCGGATAAATTATGATTTTTATTAAAATCGAGTAACACCATGGAGCGATGGGAACACCGACTGGAGTTGCGTTTGACATAGCGATCGACCGTTGGCGCTAGGCATTCTTTGCTCAAGCTTCCATCGAGTGGGTTAGTCATACTCAAACTCAGTGGCTATCTGTTTTAATCTGAGATTATCATTGTAATCCCTTAATATTAAAGTGATCTAAGTCTCTATATAATTAAAATAGTAAAAATAGAACATCACACTATAGTTATTGTTCAACGTTTTCTCGAAATACCGCCCACAGTGGACGGTCAATTGTGGATGAGAAGACACCTCAACTATCCGGAATTTCGGCTCCGCCTTCCTCACGGTTTTCCTCCGTCATATATGTATATTGTGTAAGTAACGTGTAATGTGCTATAACTAATACGAATTTAAGAAACATGGAAACGAAAATTTGATTGTAATTTTTTGTTGAAAATCTTTCAATATCATTTGACTGAAAGTGTATATACAACGTGTAACATAAAGGGTATATACATACCAAGGGCGTGGCATCTTTAGATGATATCAAACGATATCGGAAGGGTTTCAACTCAAAATAAAATACTCAAAAAAAATGATACCAAATTTTTGGTTTCGTGTGTTTCTTAAAATCAAGTCATAACGAACGTGGCATCACACGACATAGGTTTAACTACTCGTCACACGTCATGTTACTTGCCAAAATTTGATGAATGTCTTCAATAACTCTGTGCGACTAGTATGGTAGTAGCCTATCACAGGCGGTGTTTTTCCTCATAACTTCCTAATATAAAGAGATAGGATTAAAAAACCCTTCCAATATCGTTTGATATTATGTAAAGATGCCTTGCCTTTGTTATGTATACCTATACCCTTTATGTTACACGTTGTATACAATAGCAAAGGTACGCCCTTGGTATGTATATACTCTGTCCCTTACACGTTTTAAAATGGATATGGAAAGTAAGGCGAAGGAAAATTATTGCATAATCATCATCATCCTATAGAACTCCATTACTGTACATAAGCTTCCACGCCATACAACACAATTTTCGGCAACTCTTATCCTGCTGCTATCAACTGTTCTTAAAATTCGCTGCTTCATTTAGGCTGAGGGCATCCCAAATATAAGTGGTTCAGTGGTGTTGTTTATTGTTGGCTTTATTTACATAATTTCTTCGGAGTATAGGTGGCAGAAATCTTTATGGATAAGGTATCCATAAAGATTTCTGCCACCTATACTCCGAAGAAATTATGTAAATAAAGCCTCTATTAAATTTCTTTGTGATCAGAAGATTACCGTAGTTTTTTACGCAACATTCGCACATGGATACTTTTATTATATCCGAATAACATGCATTCATATATGTATAACTAGTGGCCGCCAGCGACTTCGTTCGCATGGAGTTAGTTATGCCCCGCTCCTATTGGTCGCCGCGTGTTATATGCTCCTGGCCTAATGGGCTATCCAACGCAAAAAGAATTTTTCAAATAGGACCAGTAGTTCCTGAGATTAGCGCGTTCAAACAAACAAACAAAAAAAAAACAAACTCTTCAACTTTATATATTAGTATATATAAAAAGAGACCGAGAGAGGAGGAAAGTTTTAATACTCGTTTAAATTACAAAGATATTAAATATAAGTTTTCAGAAACCCTTGTAGATTTGTCGCCATCTTAGATTTCACATTGACGTCGTTAGGTATCGGCTTTCGCACCCTCAAAACACATAAAAACGATACGATGACATAAAATTTCAATATTTTCGTAGTCGACCTATTGGGCGTTGACGTCACAATTGGATTGTACACTCCCAAAATGAATCTTATTTATCTGGTTCTTTTTTTCTCTAACTACTATAATTATGATAGTAGCTGATATCTGACAGATTTCTCCGCAGGCCGCTATAAAAAGGTGCACTTTAAAAAAAGAACGTCAGGTCGAAATTAAAAATCGTATGACCATCTTAACAAATTGTAACAAATGTAGAAACAAAATAAACGTCAAAAATGAAGATTAAAATAATGAATAGATAATGAATGAAAATATAAGAAAAATCAAGATTAGTATGGAGAAAGGTAATAACCCCGAGCAATATCCCCGTTTTTAAATTAAGATTCGAAAATTCAGTCGTACTGCAACGGTTTAAATTAAGTAATCCGTGTCGGAATGACTTTGCCCGTTAGATCTCCACCCCTTTGGAAGCAGTTACATTCATATAGGATTATGTACTCGTGCTGCAGACATGCGGTAAGTTACAAAAATCAACAAATATAGTTTACTCAAATGAATGTTACTTATACTAGGGATAGAGCATACGTAGATCTACGAGAATTTTATCTTAATACTCAGTAAAACTCTTATTAGAACATACTAAAATACATTTTATTAGAACATGTGGACACAAGCGATGTCAATGTATTGTGTGTGTGACAGCCCTATAGAACACGACTGTCATACGACTTTTATAACGTTTTTGTAATGGTATGATAGATTTTTGTGCTCCTAGGAAATTATGGATAGCAATCCATACTATACTATAAACTAATATTATTAATGCGAAAGTAACTCTGTCTGTCTGTCTGTTACGCTTTCCCGCTTAAACCTCTCAACCGATTTTGATGAAATTTGGCACAGACAATCTTTAGACCCTGAGAAAGACCATAGGCTACCTTTTATCCCGGAAAAATTTGATGTTCCCGAGGGAAATCTAAAAAGCGCGATATAACCGAACTCCACGCGGGCGAAGCCGTGGGCGGAAAGCTAGTAATATTATAAATGGGAAAGTGAGTTTGTTTGTTCCGCTTTCACGCCGTAACTACTGAACCGATTGCTTTGAAATTTTGTAGATGTAAAGTTAGAAGTCCGGATTAAATAATAGGGTACTTTTTATCCCAGAAAAATTTCATATTCTTCATTTATTTTAAAAAGCGTGATATAACCAAACTCCACGCGGGCGAAGCCGTAGGCGGGAAGCTAATAATATATATTTTTTGCATCATATGGTCAAATTACCGTATCCTACTGGGAACACCTTTTTTTGGTGGAAACCGTGGCCCTGGCACATAGGCAAGTGAAGAAACACGGTCGGGTTATAGTCAGTAAAAGTCTGACACGCCCTTCCGCCCCGCTTAGAGCAGAAGAGATCATTTGATGATTTCCCATCCCAAACAAAAAAAGAGGCACGGTTTCTTTGGATGATATCAAACGATATTGGAAGAGCTCGGCTGAGATTGGCAAATCGCTGATCGTTCGGTAGCATGATCGATTTTCCAATAAATTCCTTAAATTCCTCTTTATCGCCAATGTTGTTTGAGGTTCTTCAAGTATGTCAAAATTAAAATAGTAAAAAATATTTTTTTTATTACTGACTAAAGCAAAAAGTTAAAAAAAACACATTGATGTAAGAATCTTTTGAGCTAGGAACCCTCACGGTCGTCCCCAGAACCCCTACCAAAACTTCATCACAATCTGATCAGTGGCTTCAGAACGCATTGAGATCCATCACTCATTTCACTGAGAAACTGTTTACAAAAGAGACACAAGAGAAATCAAAAGGCTACAAAGACTTAATCTCCATCTAGAATCTTTCATCATTTCACCATGCCGTCGTTATACCTTCGTTTCGTTGTTTCTGTCGAATCATCGTTCCGTATACCTAAGATATATGAGAAATAACTCACGGTTGGTGTCATTGAACCGAGGCAGTCGTGACGCGTTCATATTTTCAGTCGCTCGCCCTCCTGAAAACAAAAGAAAACGCTTATATTAGATGTTCTGTCGGCTTTAGCCTTGTTGAAAAGTAATATTGGATGAATTTATTTAGCACAATACATTGTATTGTTATGTTTGGTTAGAGAGGTTTAACGCCTCCAACGCCTTTCAACGCCTGTCAGATTTGCTTCGTGTTAAAAGCATGATGTAAATGTTATGATGTAAGTTTTTACGACCAAAACTGACAACTTAGAAGTACAAATAAGTTTTGAGTGCCTTTTTATGGGTGGGAAATCATCATAGACGTCTTACGCTTATGGCGGAGCGAAAGGACGTGTCAGATTTACTGACCTAAAACCCACCCGTATTCCTTCATTTGCGGTATAGTGGAGAGGCAACAGTCCTTGTGGGCCCGGTCAAAATTAGCAGAAATCTCCTTGAAGCGCTGGTGAACTTAGTCAGGACTGGTCCTTACCGAGCGGCGAGCTACCCAGTGGCGGGAGTTGGTTGTTACTCCCCGACGTTCAGGACGTCTCCTGCGACGCCTAGAGCTTGAGGACGCAGATTGATCTCTCTCTGTCGCGTCTCCTCTGCAAGAATTACTACCTCGCAGAAGGAAGAGTCGGCCCCCATGCACTATTTCGTACTTAATTTGGAAGTTTTGTAAGGCTCAGGGGCCTAAGCGACTGTATGTCATCTAGAAGACTATACCAGGCATAGTTAAAAACGATAAAAATCAAAGTCTAGGTTCACGAAGGGAGGAAGGAAGATACTTTTAAAATATAAGTAATACTATGCAAAGCGCCTACTAGAAATATCACAATATGTCTATAGTAGTCCTGCAACACTAAGAGTTGTGAAATTTTGCTAACAGTAACAGCAAAGTACCGTGCGATCATACTTATAAAGCATTTAAACAAGATAATATTTACATAATATAAGCTAATATACTCAAAATAATAATCTGTACATGTTCTAACAAAAAAAGACTTATAGAACATCAAATTTCGTCCATAACGCTGTCAGTGGGAAAAGCACCCAAAATGCTGGCAGCTTTGCTTATGCAATATGCCATAAAATTTCCCAGCCTTAAAGAGTCGACCGTTCGCTTGGCGATGACTCGGAAAACTAAGTGAACTCGGAACCCATAACCGTAACAAACTAACCTAAACAGAGGATTTCAAACACTTTCTAGCGAGGCTGACATTATTGAGTCTCTCAAGTGTCAGAACCGGAAGTTGTGGCAGGGCATGGACGATAGCCACTTTCGGGTCAAGGAAGTCTATCGGAGGAGGGCGCGGAACCCCCTTCAGGCCCATGTGGTCTTACAGGTCTGCCCCGAGGTTTGGCGTAGGCTGACTGAGGCGGAGACCCTGTATATTGACATACAGGGCCTGACTGCCGAGGACCAGTCGCCGTTGGTGCAGTGCTCCCTTTGCTTGGGGTACGGACACGGCCGCAGATTCTGCAAGCAGAAGGCGGACCTTTGCGCCCACTGCGGGGGGGAGCACGACCGTGCGAAGTGCCCCTCCCGCGTGGACGGGAGGGCCCCAGTCTGCGTAAACTGCGACCGGGCCGGACAGCAAGCGACGGGACACAATGCCCGAGGTCGCCCGGCTGTATGAGTGCAAACGGGGACGTCCGATTGATGAGCTGGAATCCCGCGAACTGGAGGAGCGTAGGGCCTTTACGGAGGCCCCTCACCCCGCCAGTGAGCCAGATGTAGAATACCATAATCTGCCGTCCTTATGAAAAGTGCAATAACTCGACTTTTGGCCCAAATTGAGTTAAGTAAATATTTGGAATCTGCAGAATGAGATCTACATATTCTTTTAAGACACTTTTTACGTATCTATGACGTAGCCGGTTTTATACTAAGCTAAACTGCAACATCTAATTCAGTGCTTTATGATTTACTAATCAAGACTGAAATAACTATAGATAGGAATAACTTACTTCCACTATTAAGTAGTTTTACTAAACATATCTGCAATAAGTATAGATAGTACATTTATAGTTAGTATAGTTCGTCATTTGTAATATTCATTTACTAGTTATAAGTGCAATAAGTTTGAGTTATTGCATTTATAATTACCATGTATTTCGTTAGTATGATTTTCATTTACAAGTTATAAGTGCAATAAGCTTGAATTATTGCGGTTATGTTAAGGGATCTTATTACTAATTATGGGAAGAATACTAAAATTGATGTATTAAGTGGATTTATTGCATTTATCTCTAGGAAGATTAAACGAATACTGTGCTGGAGGACTAGTTATAAATTGTATATATAGTATAGATGTTATATAAATAACTCAGAATAGAAAGTATAGTACAGTTACAGCTAGTATAATAAATAAATTGTAACGGTGTCAACCCTTGTTAGTGAATATACATGTGAACAGGAATTTAGAAAGCGTAAGATAGAATTGTAAGAAAAAACAAAGTGTTGGCGATCGTTCATAGTGATAGGAATGTTTGTACACATCTGGCTATGAACGTGACAATGTCAAAAAGGTGGCGCAATTAAACGGTCCCATGTAATAAAATGCAGACCCTCTGATTGTTCAAAGGATGCAACCCGAAAATGTGTGTAAGACAATGAAACTGTCTCTGGTAGAAGCCAAGAAGATATCATTTCTGCATTCAGGTAGTTTATTGTTCATGAACGCGACATGAAGCATATCGTTTTATGAACCCAATACAAAAACTGGGCGTTAATGTGTTTTCGGTTAACATGGTAAATAGTCAGCTGATTGCTGCGGAATCAATTACCGTAAAATATTTTGAATAAGCCATATGTTCTTGTCGGCTGATAACTTTCATCATCAAGAAATTTCATGAAATGACATTAAAAAGGAAAAAGAAAGTTCTGTGGTTTTGATGACTTTATAGATTTCGAAAAAACGGCCAATTCAAAAAGAAGCAGCGTAAACGTGCTGGCAGTATCCGATATTTACAGATATGAAGATGTGTCGTCTCAGCATGGAATCCGAAACATGAAACCCAGAGTCGTGTCTAAAAGACATCATGGCCGTCAAAGCCGAAAGAGATTTACAATAAAGCACGAAGATTCCCAAGTATCTTGATTGAAAAGAACTAGATTTTCGACCAGTAAAAATAACTAAAAACAAATCCTTTCCTAATTTTTCAAACAAGAATTCATCAAGAGGAATACCTTTGATGCCTGAAACCAGGAGAGGCTTTTATTTAAACTTACCAGAAACGTCCCAAGTTTCGAACCTAAAAATATTTAATTACTTATAGATAAGTGTTATATCAGACTGATTCGTGCATTGATAAATAATATAAAAGTGGTTAAAAATAATGCATTAAAATAAAATATGGCCTATTTTTTAAAATTATTTTTAATATTTACAATTGTTTAGGTACTTTAACTACTATTAAAATATTTTATTAAATGAACAAAATTTTTGATAAGTGTGTATTTTCAAAAGCAGTAACTGTTGATTTTATATGATGGGTTGGAAAGACCAGAATTAATATAAATATGTAAGTTAGCAAAGTAGTTACTCCTATTATAATAATTGTACTACATAGTTTGAAAGTAAAACGATTTAATACTAATACTCTTCTTATTTATAAAATTATAACTGAAATCATTTGTGATTGCAGTTGTATTTTTAAACATATCTGAACACAGATACAGTAGACTTGGCTTGACAATTTTATGGTAGATTGGCGAGAGGAAGTAAAATAAAGTTTTGTAAGAGTTTTATTTATTCATATTTCACATAAAACGTAACACCTCTGTTTTTCTAAGAGTAACAAATTACAACTTTTTCGTTTTAAACTTGTCCCTTACTAATGAAAACCGCAATAAATAAGAAACTTAATGCACTTTTGGTTAGGAACAGTTCATAAAAAAATATTCATTGCTACTTATAAGTGCATCGTGTTAGTTTCCTAACCATTAGTGCAATCAATAGGTTACTTATTGCGGTTATGACTAGTAAACATTCTTTCGAAATAGTAATAATACTTAACATTAAGAGTTTTTGTTGCATTTTATACAGGGAATAAATGCGGGAACAAACATTAAGTATCACGTAATATTCTCTACATTGTTACATATCATGTAGTGAAAGATTCAACTCGATACCATGTATATTGATGGAGATACAAACAAAACAAAAAAAAAATATCTTTAAA
This sequence comes from Sesamia nonagrioides, assembly GCA_017933935.1. NCBI lineage: Eukaryota > Metazoa > Arthropoda > Insecta > Lepidoptera > Noctuidae > Sesamia > Sesamia nonagrioides. The sequence continues at coordinate 1,838,362 of JADWQK010002537.1, forward strand.
CGCGTTTTTCTCGAAATCATGTTTAACCTAGTTATTGCACTTTTCGTTAAGACGGCAGCATTGTCTGGAGAATATGCTCCCCGAAACTGTGGCTCAGCTACAGTTGCCCGCTCATCTGATTTACACTGACGGTAGTAAATCGGATGAGGGGGTCGGGGCAGCATATTCATACTGGCGGGATGGGTCCGAGATTCGGACGAAGCGAATGAGGTTGGAGTCGATGTGCACCGTCTTTCAGGCGGAGCTGCTCGCGATAGCCAGGGCTACGGACCTGGTTGTCTCGAGAGGCTTCGACTGCGCGGCGGTGCTCAGCGACTCCCGGTCCTCGCTCGACTTGATCCGAAACCCGGAAACGCACCATCCCCTTGCTACCCATATTCGTGAGAATATAAGGGAGCAAGAGGGGAGAGGTAAATCCTCCGGTTCTTTTGGGTGAAAGCTCATGTCGGGATCCCCGGCAATGAGCGCGCCGACGAGTTGGCAAGGCAGGCGGCGGCTCAGTCCAGGGTCGCCCCAGCGTATGACAGGTGTCCAGTCTCATACGTCAAGCGACGTTTGAGAGAGGGCACAGTAGCTGTCTGGAATGGGAGGTACACCGGCGGGGCCACGGCTGGGGTCACGCGAATGTTCTTGCCCGACGTGGCGTGCGCGCGCAGGATCCTGAAATGCCTCGACAGGACGTCTGTCTGGGCGCAGATTCTGACGGGTCACGGCGGCTTTGCCGCGTACCTGCACCGGTTCAAATTGAAAAACAGTCCAGCCTGCGTGTGTGACACGGAGGCCACGGAGAGTATACAGCACTTACTATTTGAATGCCCGAGGCACAACCGCGCCAGATACGACCTGGAAGTAAGTACTGGAAGGACATTGACGGAAACAACTATATCTGAAATCATGGCAGATAATCACTCCAGGCCGTATCTGGAGCGGTTCTGCCTCCAAGTCGCTAAGATGGCAATAAAAAGAAACAAAACGAAGTAGGCGGCACAGCCAGCGATGCTGGCAAGAAATGTATATAGTACATAAGCAGTTGATAGTAAATAAGTTAATAATAAGATAATATGACAATAAACATAAGATAATAAAACAAAACTATGTATAGATATAAGACGAAATGCAAATGAATAAAAGATGACAAGAACGGGAAAAGAGCAGCCCGTAAAAGATAGACAAACCGCAAAAAAGTGCAAGCGGAATAAAAATAAAAACTGCTGGGAAAAAATATAAACAGGCAAAAAAGATTTCTTGCCATGCAAGAAGTGAGAGGGCGGAAAACCATAAAAAAAAAAAAAACACTTTCTAGCATACGAAATTTAAATGCTACTTGTTGGCAGAAATAAATATGTCAACTGCTACTATAATCACATAGAAACACAGAAAAGTGCACACAGAACAAAAAAAGTATTTATTCAATCTATTATTCACTAGCGACCCGCTCCGGCTTCGCACGCGTGTAATGCTGATACTAAATACACTTCAGAAACACTGTGAACGTTGTATAAAAAACCGCCGTGAACGCCACACCGTGTACCGCCGCAAACGCGAAACCCCGCAACTTTTAATATCTATATTAAATCAATACCGTATTTAAGGCATTAAATTGGATAAAGATTAATGCAAATTAATGGAAATTTATAAATGGTATGGAACACGGTCTGATTTTGATCGGCATTTCTATCAATTTGTTAAATGTAAAAAAGTAGTTATAGTGATGTAACTACAATAGTTAGACATATGGTCTCTCGAATTTTTTTTTTTTGTATTAATATATTCAATAATATTGTCGAACATTTATTGTCCTATCATTAATACTCTTCGCAGCGTATGTAAAAAAATTAGCCATAAAACGTCTTTCATCGCTATTTTTTTACACCTTCGGTTGGTTTTAATAAGAATTTCTAAAGTTTTCTATAAAAATCTAGTACTAAATAGAGCCTATGTTACTCAGTGATAATGTAGCTTTCTAATAAAAAAAGAATTATTAAAATCGGTCCATACTTTTTGAGTTTATTCGTTACATACAAAAATACAAATCTTTCCTCTTTATAATATTAGTGTAGATGTAGATTAGTTTTCAAGCAAACGAACAAAACATATAAACAATTTTCCACAGAGAATTATTGTGTTATAAATGGTTTGTTGACATTTAATGTTGTTACTGAGCCCCACTACCGCCTACATTTCGCAAACGGTTGAAAACAGTTTTTAGGTGTTTAAAATGTATTCAGAATTGTTGGGGCGTTTTCAGTTTTCAATGAGTCGTGCTTGAGTTGTAATTGTTGTTGTTTGCATTATAACTGCTGATAATAATTTCACTCGGTATTCTGTTCTGTTTTCAGAGTTCCGTACCCAAAGAATGTCAACGGAAACCTATTAGAAAGCCTCCGGTGTTTGTCCTTCTGTCTGATGTGTATTTTTCAGCTTTTTCTGACTTATTGTTCAGAAAGCCTTGTATGCTACAGGGTAATAGCGTAACATACTATCTTTAGTAACGGGTTTTATTTTGACAGTTCAATAGCATTCATTGCGTAATTTACCTTGTTGAGCAGACATATTTTTGGAACATATTAAGCAATGGATAAGCTTCAAAATGTTACATAATTAGGGTGCCGATCCGGTTCAGGCGGTCGGTTATTGTTTTTTTTTTTTTTTTTTTGTAATGTAAAATAGTGCTAGAGTGCAATCCCGCCTGATGGTAAGCAGTGATGTAATCATTAATGGTAAAGCGCGCTAGTATATTAAGTTCCTATTCAGTCTAGCCTTGAAAACACTTAAATTTTAGTCAGACGGAAACACCGCCGCTTACAAATTGTTCCAGTCCCTCGATGTACGCAGTATATAAAAGACTTGGTGAAACGCTTCGTCCGGATCGTAGTGGTGTCATCATCGTAAAAGGCAGAACTAAATAACAGCACATGACACACGAGCGTGAGCATTGGCTGATCTGGGGAGTAAATCTCGTAATTTCAAGTAAGCTCTCAGTCTGCCCTCAGAGTCAATCTGTCATAAAATGCTTCTGATTGCCCAACATTTTAACATTTCATTTAGTTCAGGAATCTTTTTGACGCCCGGACGAGCCTGTAACTATACTTTGAAGGCTGTAAATGATGATTTATTTATATAAAAACTAGCTTTCCGTCCGCGGCCTCGCCCGCGCGGAGTTCGGTTATATCGCGCTTTTTTAGGTTTCCCTCGGGAATATCAAATTTATCCGAGATAAAAAGTACCCTATTATTTAATCCGGACTTCTAACTTGACGTCTGCAAAATTTCAAAGCAATCGCTTCAGTAGTTACGGCGTGAAAGCGGAACAAACAAACTCACTTTCCGATTTATAATGTTGGTAAAGATTGCTTGACTGCACTTACAATACGTAGGTATGCACTACGGAAAGGAAGTTTTCTATTTGAATGTTATGATGTTGATTTACAACATCATCACATTCAACTTCCTACAAACATGACATAATGATCAGCATCATCACCATTTCAGCCGAAGGACGTCCACTGCAGCTGGACATAGGCCTCCCCCAAGGATCTCTGCGACGGTCGGTCTTGCGCCTCCCTCATCCAGCGGTTTCCTGCGTCCTTCACCAGGTCGTTGGTCCAACTTGTCGTGGGCCTACCCACGGAAACCCCTACTCGAAAACCCGGCGGCTCCATCATACATCCGTCCCACGGGCAATGTGCCCGGCCCACTGTAATGGGGTGTAACTGTATTGTGTTGCAATTCTTCGGCATTATATCGGTTACTCACGTTCTTCGGTTCTCCTCATTTCTGATTTGATCACGCAGCAAAACCCTAAGCATGGCCCTCTCCATTGCCCTTTGAGTGACCTTGAGCTTTCTTATAAGAGGGCCATTGTTAGCGGTGGTGACAAAGCTAAATACGCTACTTTTCAACACGTTATTATTTAAGCAAATTATGACGAGTGCTGTTTGTAAAGAATTTAATATTCAGAAAATATAATTTTCCTTAACAACTTTTCATGATATTTTCCCACGCTTGAGAGCGATGTTGATATTCAACTTTCCTACTAAAATATATATCCTTCCTACTTCTTATCATCATCATCATCACCATCACAGCGTTAATCCCAGCCGCATCCGAAACTTTTTCTGCTTTGGGGTCTGGGGTCCGCTTTACCAGTCTAAATGATTTTGGCTGAACTTCGATATTTTCCGTTAAGCGACTGCCGTCTGACGTCCACAAACCAAAGGCAATATCGAAGTATTGTAGTTAGACCATTTCGTTGGACTTTTGAGGGCTCCAACAACCCATAACGACTGCCATTAGATATTCATATGGCAACCGGGACCAACAGCTTAACGTGCTTTCCGAGGCACGACTAGACCAGGGCAAATATTCATATTCATGCATACATTTGCACAGCGCGGGGATCGAACCCGCGCCTCCTTGCGCAGCGGCCGCATTCGCTCCCGCTACGCCACGGAGGCTGACGGAGGATCCTTCCTACTACATATATTTTACATAATTAATTATTTTTATTTATTTTATCAAATGTAGTTAAAAGGTAAAGATACAATTCATAGTTTGTAATGTAAACATTAAAACAATAAAATGAATAAGACTGAAAATATAAAATCTAAACATAAGTTACAGTCAAGTCCTGTCAAATCATATATTGCGCTTGTAACAGTTCCCGGTGCAAAGGTACGCAACGCTTGCCCCATTACCATGCTGAAAAGCGATGATTTTTCTAGCCTTTACAACAAGAACGAAATCTTTATACAATACTAGCGCCAGCGACTTCGTTCGTGTGGTGTTAGTTATGCTCCGCTCCTATTGGTCGCAGCGTGATGTTATATAGCCTAAAGCCTTTCTGGATTAATGGGCTATTCAACGCAAAAAGAATTTTTCAAATCGGACCAGTAGTTCCCGAGATTAGTGCGTTAAAACAAACAAACTCTTCAGCTTTATAGATAGATTATTTTTTGTGTATGCGAAACCCGAAACACGTGTCCAGCATTTTTAAGTAAAGAATCTATGTACAAAATTTCAAAAAGATATCATGATAAACCATCATGTCATGAGCTTGCTATTCTACTTGGTTGTCCCAAGAAAAATATGGTCAAAAGTCCGTACGGGCGGGTTAGCGCGGGTCGTAACCGCTCGGTAACCACTCTGCGGTCTCATTTTTAATGTATTTGGGAAAAAATATAAAATGGTGTAAAACTGATTGGAGTCGATTCAGTTGCTTATTCTGAACAAACTATATTCAGATTTTTTTTTACATATTATAAACCAGCGCTTGACCGCAATCCTGCCTGATGGTAAGTAGTGACGCAATCGTTGATGGTAAAACGCACTAGTTTATTAAGAGCCTATTCACTCTAGCCTTGAAGACACTCAAATTTTAGTCCGACGGAAACACCGCCGCTGGCAAATTGTTGCAGTCCCTCGATGTACGCGGTATAAAGGAGGAGGCGAAACGCTTCGTCCGGATCGTAGTGGTGTTAACAACGTAAGGGTGGAAACCAGCCGTACGACTGGTCGTCCGCTGGTGGAACGGAGATGGGGGAATTAAATCATGCAATTCCCTCGCACACTCCCCGAAATGCATCCTATAGAACACCGAAAGGCTGGCTACTCTACGCCTGGTATCCTATAAACAAAAAATAACGTTCTATAATATAATATTATCATCGTGAAGTATGTAGGGATACATGGATGGATAGATGAATCTTTGTTACTCTTCCAAGCAAAAACTACAAAATTGCTTAGAATGAAATTTGGCACCCAGATGGTTTGTCGCCAGGATTATTGAGTACTTTTTATCCCAAGAAACCCTCGGTATTGAAACGTAGGTGGATGAAACTAATAATGTACATAAAGTAAAATAAGTGAGGAAACTGGAATGTCTTAGAAGCAAAAACTCGAAGAAAAGTGACACTTTCCAACACGCACTGGACTATATGTACAACAATTTTATCACCTCTACCACTGCTCTCAAAACAGTGAAGGAAAACACCATCACGCAACCAGCATGTTATAAAACTAGAAACATAGCAATGTTGATTCATCAATAATATTGCACAATTTCCTGCCTGAAACCGGGACTTTAAGTCTGAAACCGCCAACCCGCATTGAGCAAGCGTGGTGATTACGCTCAATCCTTCTCTGTATGAGAGGAGAGACCTGTGCCCAGCAGTGGGACGATAAAAAGGTTGATGATGATGATTGCACAATTGAAGAGTACGGCTATGATAATATATTAATAATAATAATAATATTTTTTTCTGAGTTTACAAAAATCGCAGTATTATAAACAATAATTTGGCGGTAGATTAATATTAGCATTTGTAAATAAATATAAGGCTTATCATACATGAACAATACATAGACACTCTGACTCCTAAACCAGGTATAGACCTGTGGCTTAGGAGTCAGTGATTTTCCGGAAGATACAAAGCCATAATTCTAGCGAAATCGGGACAGTTTAACAATAAGCGAATTGGTGGAAAAGAACAGTGAAATCTATATCTATATACAAAGCTGAAGAGTTTGTTTGTTTGTTTGTGCACGCTAATCTCTGGAACTACTGGTCCGATTTGAAAAAATATTTTTGCGTTGGATAGCCCATTAATCCAGGAAGGCTTTAGGCTATATAACATCACGTTGCGACCAATAGGAGAGGAGCATAATTAATTCCACGCGAACGATGTCGCTGGCGGCTGCTAGTTAATTTATATAGGAAAAGCAAATAAATAAATGATTAATTAAATCGTGTGTGTAAGATGTGAGTGTTTGGAGGAAGGTGTATCTCTCTCTAAGTCTTTACTTAGAGAGAGATACACCACCGATTTTTGTAGCCTTAAATACCAATGCAAAACTTTTTTTGCATTGGTATTAAAGGCAACAAAAAATCGGTTTTCTGTAAAGTCGGTTACTGATGATAGCTGAACGTAACAAAGTCATAAAAAAATACTAATAAAATGGTTGCATTTTTCAAAGGAAAATTTTATGAACATGTAATGTATTATTGTATAGCAGTTGTCCACACGGACGCGCCGCTTACTCAACTAGGAGAGAGACAGATGTGGAACGCTCGTGCTGCTGAACGCGGAGGCCGATTGTGCCTCTTTGGCACTCATTCTGCGCTCTCACTCGCACTTCAAGCCTTAAATGGAACGGAACGCCTCCAAGCGAGGTAACGCCGCATGAGTCATTTTTGTTCATGCGTGCAGCCGGCTCCATCGAATTATAAGACGTTGTCACATCAAAAATTATATTATTTTGTTTAAAAGGTTGTAAATGATAGTAGTTTTTTTTTTTGGTTTGGGATGGGAAACCATCAAAAATGACCTCTCCCGCTCTGGGCGTATCAGACCTTTACTGACTAAAACCCAGCCGTGTTTCTTCACTTGCCTGTAGGGCAGGGGCAAGGTTTCTTTTGTAACCAACCCGCAACCCTGACCCAGAAGACATCGGTCTTCGTGGACCCCGTCACGTGCTGACATCTCTTTGAGGCGCGCGTGTAACACAAAGCGCCGTCGACTCGAGCCTGGTCCTTACCGGGCGGCGAGCTGCCCACTGCTCACCGCCCGCAAGCCCGCACCTACGGTGGTCAGGAGTTGTCTCCCGACCAGAGCGTACATGATAGTGCTTATAAAATAATATTAACGTTTGGCAAAGGCAGTTCTGCGGCGAACAGGAGAAGCTGTGGTATAGCAAGACAACTACAGTAACTGGTAATACAATTGTATTACCAGTTACTGTAGTTGTCTTGCTATACCAGAGCTCCACCAGCTAATTAGCTTGTTAACAAAGTCACGTGATTTTTAGTTTACCTTTAGTTAACTACTTAAGCCGCGGGAGTATAGCAACCCGCACCAAGGAAAAAATCATTCCCATTTTTCTTGTTAATAAATCTTTTGAAAGCCTTCCTCCAATTGTTATTCATATGGTAAAGAAACATACCACCGTTAATATAAAGTAAACAAAAACGTAATAGAACACAACAACAAGGAAAAACTGCACCGATTTTCTATACAACATTTTTTTTTGTTTTTATTGCGAAGACGTGTAGATTTATTAACTTCATGATATTTGTTTATAATTAGGTTCCGAATAATCAAATTTATGTATCCGGCTAGGATTAACAATTTATGTGGCGTAGCACATAATTTGGGAGCGCTACGTCAGCTAGAGCTTCAAGTGCCGGACCGGTACGAGTGGAGGCGGCGACGCCCGCAACTGCTAAACCAACCTACCGGCGAAGTAGCCCATCACTCGTGAAATCCGTGTGGTGAAAGAAATCCACGAGAGACTGGATATATGTTATTGTTCTTTGAGTGAAATCGCAAGAGTTTTATTGAATATTGTGCGCCTCCGATTTAAACAGGTTACTTTTCTTGTTGCGCAGTGTTGCCAGCGGCGCGTAGACTTTGGCGGCCATTAGTGTTGCAAACTAATGGAGGAATTGGATGGGATTAGGGAAGGATCTCAAAGCCTAACCAATATTGAAAAACATATGGAAATAATATCTATGTATACGTGTTTTCACTTTATAACAGCTTGTATTGAGAGAACACATTTATGATTTCAACTTTTCATTTAGATGAAATTAACGGCGGTTCCCAAACTAGGTACAGCCTGTATCTTGGTGATCCCTAAAGAGAAACACGCACAGAACTTAAATTTAATATACATCTCACCGCCCGCAGGCTCGCGCCTACGGTGGGGAGTTTAGTGTCATCTCCCGACCAGGGCGTCTCCTGCGGCGGCTAGTGGCGTGAGGTCGCTGGGATTCCCGTTGCCTCACGCGCTCCGCCTCCTCCTTTACCAGCATCACTGCTTCGCAGAAGGAGGTGACGGCCTGCCATGCACTCTCGCTCCGGACCATGGCCTAGACCAGGGTCGGACGCGAAAGATCGCCGCCGACCGCCGCTACGAGGACACGGCGGTGCTCTACCCAAGCCGGGCAGACCTCCACCGTATGCTCCACCGTGTCCTTAGGGCGAACCACATAATGGTGACACCCTGGCGTTTCCTCCCGCCTTATACGGAACAGGAACCTCCCGAAACAACTGTGTCCGGTGAGGACCTGCGTCAGACGGAAGGTGAGGACGCCGTGGCGCCTTTCTAGCCACTCCTCAAAGAGGGGACTTACCGCCGCTATTGTGGCGTGCCCAATGCCTTACAGCCCTTGGCTACTAATCTACTATTAGTTTGTGAACAAGTAAATTGAGGCCAATAAAGTGCGAAGAATAATCTGTTTTGTATAATTTTGAACATTCAAACAAAAATAAAACAGTCAGTAAATTGATAGCATAGCCTTTTTGAAGTCCGTTAGAAACTAAATTAATTTACGCAAGCGATGTTAGCAAGTTTAAATATTTCTGATAAATTAATCCATTTTTGGAAATAAGGCTGAAAATTGGTTTCTAAATGAAATATTTCCGTTGTACCCAAAATCCTACAAGATTTTCCTATTAGATTTGAATCGGTTAATACGATTAAAGTTTATAACTCCGTAGGATTTTGGGTAAAACGGAAATATTTCAATTACAATGCCATTTGTGAAATTATTGAGACAAAATCTATTTTGTGTCGTCGTCGTTCAAATTAATATCAATAGCTGGATAAAAGGCTTTTGCAAAATTTTCCTGTACTTTTTGAAATTACAGATATTCAAAGGCGCGGCGGTTAGGAAATATTATTACATAGTAATAGTTACATCCACGTTACTTTTATTATTGCGACTACTTTCTTTTTTTTTTTTTTAAATATATAAATACATACATGATGGATTTGATTCTTTTTTCAAAAATTGAATTAAATGTTTATTGCTGTGTGTTGAATACTTAATCGGCAACAGCGACGTATTTGCCAATTCCGTAAAGAAACATTCGTATAAGTTTTAAGAAAAATAACGTATGCTTCTACATGGACAGCCTCTGTGGCGTAGCGGTAGCGAACGCGGCCGTTGCGCAAGGAGGCGCGGTTTCGATCCCCGCACAGTGCAAATATTTGTATGCATGAATATGAATATTTGCACTGGTCTGGTCGTGCCTCGGATAGCACGTTAAGCCGTTGGTCGGTTGCCATACGAACATCTAGTGGCAGTCGTTACGGGTTGTTGCAGCCCTCAAAAGTCTAACAATTGATCTAACTGCAATGCTTCGATATCGCCTTCGGGTTGTGGAGGCCAGACGGCAGTCGCTTCACGGAAAATGTCGAAGTTTAGCCAAAATCAGCAGTTAGACTGGTAAAGCGGACCCCAGACTCCAAAGCTGGAAAAGGTGCGGATGCGACTGGGATTAACGCTGAGATGATGATGAACCTAAGCTTCTATATGACATAGTTCAGATTACGATACAACTTCAAACATATTTATAATATATTCAATATTGCCAATCAATCCTAATTCACCGTAATGGGCATTGAAATAAGTTGATATTTGGTTAACGTGAAATAGGGTAGAACTGTACCTTTACTATAAAGCTTATTATTATAGGGGGAATTGAGCTAACATTTTAGATAAAAAGTCAATAATAGTTATGTCTAAGGCATAGTATAGTGGCAAAATTTGTAAAAAGAGTTATTATTCTTCAACCTATAATAGAGGTTCACTGCTGGACAAAGACCTCCCCCAAGGCTTTCATTACATTTGGTTTTTTTTTTAATAATTTTAAACTAGTGCTTGACTGCAATCCCGCCTGATGGTAAGCAGTGATGCAATCGTTGATGGTAAAGCGCGCTAGTTTATTAAGAGCCTATTCACTCTAGCCTTAAAGACACTCAAATTGTAATGTGACGGAAACACCATCGCTGGCAAATTGATGGTAAAGCGCACTAGTTTATTAAGCCTATTCACTTAAAAAAACTTAGGAATAGAAAGGGTGACGGCAGTTAAGCGAGGTGATGCAATGTTAAACCCAAGACCAACACGACCAAACGATGCTGCGCCAGAGGGTGATTGTTCTGGAGACTCTCCACGACCAAATTCCCGACACAACAACATTTGGCGCATCGTGCCCGGCACACGTCGCAACACAGCGGCCATAATCCCCATGTTTGGCAGGCGGGTTGGGGATGGCAGTAGTTTGATATTTCACAGGAAAAGCGATACTGCCCGCTTTCTTGGTCAGAGTTCCCTTAGTCGCCATTTACGACCCCCACGGCACGGATGGTACTATCCTAAGCCCGGTGGTATAAAAATATGTAATATATATATATATATATACAATATGTAAAGAAAACCCTGTCCGACCCATAAGGATAATAAAGGTTAGGTAAACACTTGACCAAATATAATATAAAATTTTACATAATCATCACAGTAACAATAATAATGAATTTTGAAATAATCTTTGTTTCCCAGGTATTAATTCCAATTTCCCCGAAATTTGGTAATTTTTAAAAAACTGACAACACCATTTGTGACGGAGCGAATAGCGATGCGACCACGTGCCGCATGCCCCGCCCCCTTCACCCGCGCATGTATGCCTATCGGGTTGCCTACCGCACATGCATTAAGTTACCTCGCTTTTTCGAAATAATATTTATTTTTTTTGGGGGATTTTTTTTTAAGTTTAGCCCGACTTTGTAGGCATTATTAGAATCAGTTAACGATACCTAACAATACCTTCATGGATCGGACAGGGTTTTCTTTACATATTGTATATACAAAAATATTTATTTCATCTAAACATTGTGTCATACATAAATTGAGGCAGCTCCAGTAACTTACAATAGTACTTGTGTCGGAGCTGTCTCGCTCATCCCTTATGTGTTATCTTAATAATTGAAGTGATGAAGTTAATGATTTCATAAAAGAAAATGAATAAGAATTAAATAAAAATAATTAGGCAGTTCTAGATGCGTGAAGAATGCATAATATATGTATTCGTAGCGATGTACGAGTACATATGGTGTATGTGTGTGGCGTGTGTATGTTTAGCGTGTGTATGTTTGGTGAGTGTGTGTTATTAGACTCATGCCTAAGTAAAAAGACCACTACGAGTTGATATGTGGATACGTGGTCGGTCACATAGGGCCTCATACGAAGGCTCAAAGTCACATAAAGGGCGATGGAAAGAGTTATGCTCGGAGTTTCTCTGCGCGATCGAAACAGAAATGAGGAGATCCGCAGAAGAACCAAAGTCACCGACATAGCTCTTTGAGTCACTAAAATGAAGTGGCTGTGGACGGGGCACGTTGCTCGTAGAACCGATGGCCGAAGAGGTAGTAAGATTCTGGAGTGGCGACCACGTATCGGAAGACGCAGCGTAGGGAGGCCTCCAACAAGGTGGACGGATGACCTGGTAAAGGCCGCGGGAAGCAGATGGATACGGGCACCACAATACCGGTCATCGTGGAAAGTTTTGAGGGGAGCCTTTATCCAGCAGTGGACCTTTATAGGCTGAGAAGAAGAAGAATTGATATGTTGGGCTAAGCTATGCTAGTCGCGGCCGATCTGTGGATGGATGATCCTTTCGTATCTCTGAAAGCACGGAAAATGTTGCTCCTGGTTGTAAAAATCCATCGGGCAAAAAAAAAATCCATACTAATATTATAAATGCGAAAGTATCTCTGTCTGTTTGTCTGTCTGTCCGGCTTTCACGCCAAAACTACTGAACCGATTGTAATGAAATTTGGAAACATATAGTCTAGAGCCTGAGAAAGGACATAGGCTATAAAACATCCCGCTATGACCAATAGGAGCAGAGCAGGAACAAAAAATGTTGCGGAAACGGGAGCAAACGCGGATATACTCCATATTGCTCCTATTATTTTAACGCGGCGCTTATTTTATATCAACTGAGCTCATTCGGCTAGAAGGTTACGCGGGTGAAACCGCGGGGCACAGCTAGTATATAATAAAACCTGTTTTGTTGTGGATTTAGGCTGACACATTTTTAATGACATAAATAACTTCCTTCGTGGTGGAGTGTGCAAGAATGGACGATGGATTGACGACCTAATTGGCTCAGTGCCGAAGCTCTCGACTTTCTATGGGCCACGAGTACGATCCCTTCGTGGGGAAAATATTTGTATGTGTTGCAGATTTGCGTATAGGATTTTTATTAATAAACACAAGAGATGAGTTAATAAAATCAGTTCAGTTTTTTTTTTTTCTTTTGATAATCATACAGTTCTGTCTTTTAAGAGTAAATTCTGAAAATTGTTACTTAATAAAACTCAAAAAAAAAATACAGCGGGTTGGTATTATTTCATTTCATTTATTTATATCTCAGTATAATAATAAATTAAGGTTCTATGATAACATTGTGTAATATGAATATTAATAAAAATATTATGAAAAAAAAAAATAAGTAAAAAGGGGTTTATTTCTCACAACAAGCCAAAAAACAAAAGAAGTATAAAAAAGTTGTACGTGAGTACTGTGAAAGTATGTACTTGCAAACTGGTTAATATTTATTGACAATTAATGCATAATTTATGTATATTTTATAATGCATATTTTCTATAATTTATATGGTGTACATAATTAAGAGCATTCTATTATAATTATTATACTCTGACGTCACAAGTCCACAATAATTTAAGTTAAAATCTCGAAAATCTTAACGTCAAATAATAAACCATAATAGCAAAATATAAATCATAATATCAAAATAAAAATTAGAACCTCCAAAAATTTATAGTGATGCCATTATTAAGATCTACATTACAATTTCAAAAATTATGATCCAAAAATTCATTGCCGGAATAAAAACACATTTCTAAGAGCCAAGCAAACATCATCATCATCATCATCAGCCTTTACTCGTCCACTGCTGGACATAGGCCTTTTTCATGGCATGCCAACAAGCTCGATCCTGAGCAGTTCTCCGCCAGCCACTACCAGCCACCTTTTTGATGTCGTCGCTCCATCTCGCCCAAGGGCGTCCCACGCTACGTTTGCCGAGACGCGGTCTCCACTCAAGGACTCGTTTACCCCAACGGTTGTCGGTCCTGCGGCATATGTGACCAGCCCAACAAATATGCAAACATGCATGCAAGCAAACATGTTAAATTAAAATTTGGTAACATTATGAACTATCTTACCACCTACTTTGAAAACCGATACTAATATTTAAAGCTGAAGAGTTTGTTTGTACGTTTGTTTGTTTGAAGACGCTAATCCCAGGAACAACTGGTCCGATTGATCCGGAAAAATTCTTTTCGGACCAGTGGTTCCTGAGATTAGCGCGTTCAAACAAACAAACTCTTCAGCTTTAAATATTAGTATAGATAAGTTATTGTTAGTTACTTGTTGTTAGTTAAGTGGTTAAGTTAGAAGCCGTACGGAGGACGGGTCTGAGCAGTTGTGTTGCGTCGTGTGGCGGTACGATGCGCCAAATGTTGTTGTGTCGGGAGTTTGGTCGTGAAGAGTCTCCAGATCAATCTCCCTTTAGCGCAGCATCGTTTGGTCGTGTTGGTTTAACATTGCATCACCTCGTTCAACTGCCGTCATCCTTCCTATTCCTAAGTTTTTTAAGTGAATAGACTTAATAAACTAGTGCGCTTTACCATCAACGATTGCATCACCGCTTACCATAAGGCGGGATTGCAGTCAAGCACTAGTTTATAATTTAAAAAAAAATATAATAACAATAGGCAAATGTCAGCAAAGACTCAAAAATAACGTATCCTGATATGTTATTTTTGCATATTAATTGCATTTAATGCATATTATAATACTAGCTTTCCGCCCGCGGCTTCGCCCGCGTGGAGTTCGGTTATATCGCGCTTTTTAGATTTCCCTCGGGAACATCAATTTTTTCCGGGATAAAAGGTAGCCTATGTTCTTTCTCGGGATCTAAAGATTGTCTGTGCCAAATTTCATCAAAATCGGTTGAGAGGTTTAAGCGTGAAAGCGTAACAGACAGACAGACAGACAGACAGACAGACAGACAGACAGACAGACAGACAGACAGACCGACAGACAGACAGACAGACAGAGTTACTTTCGCATTTATAATATTAGTATGGATTGGAAGCACTTCCCTCGGCACACTGATATATTATTCTATGCAGACGTACGAGGCATACAAAGTCTTGAAAACTTTGATGAACTAAAATGCATCCCAAACCGTTTTAAATTCACAATTCAAATTGTTATTTAAACTGAAACGTGGCTGAAATTTAAATTCGAGGCGGACCAACTGCAAATATTAAGTTACTCGCTTATTAATAATATAGAGGGGCAGGATGGAAGGAGCTGTACAGTGTACAATATACAGTATGTTAAATAACAGAGGGCGTTCCCTTAAACTCGTTAATATATATCATTAATAGATTAAAATAAAAATATCAGCATAGAAAAATAAGCATAAAAAAATCCGAATAAAAAAAAATTCTAATTGGAAATAAATTTGAAACCTCCTGTTTAAATCAAAATAGTAGTCGTCATGTATAAATAAATTGCGACGTTGCCGTCTTTCATGTTCGCGTGTACAGTGTGTTTCTTTTACATGTCAATTTAAAATTTTTATTGAATATTTTCTTATTGGAAAAAATTTTAAAACATTTTGTTTTCGAATGGAAATATTTTTTTTAGCATGTATGTATGCTATACCATTTCGGGTTAACGGGAACGCCCTCTGTTAGTTAACATACTGTATATTCATAAAAGCGTAATTTCTAAGAAGATAAGAAGATGGTAACTGATATACATAATTATCGTGGTAGTTAACACGTAGTCACTTAACTTAAAATTATTTTTAGTTTGTGAATGGCGACCAAAACTACGTAAATTTACGTCAGGAGCGGACTAATTTGACAGATCAAAACTAACATTTTATCTTTAGTCCCTTTCTTCATGAAATTGAAAGAAAAGGGTGGACTGAAATTAAATTAAATTTAGTTTTTGAACAAGCGGATCGGGTCCAATATCAAAAATAAAAAAAATATGAAATATTGTAGGATAAAATTAATAAACAGACACAAAATAACTAAGTACAGAATCTGATAAAAAAATATAAATAACGATATAAATGGTCTCATTCAATACAGCAATTACTTATGGATGATGATAAATACTAAGGTACATTGGACTTAGAGTATTATTATATACCTACACAGTGGTGCTGACAATACGACAATAAATGAAAACACGAACAATGCTGGTTCATAGGAATAATCCTAAACCATAGAAAAAAACCTAGCATCAAAATTAAAAAAAAATGAAAATTTCAAACAAACTAAATCGCATAAAATTGCAAACGGTATAGAACATCCTTTAAAAATACCTATTGGCTCATTGACCTCCGATCGGCAACAGCACGATCCTGTATCGACTTGCTTTTTTCGCGCCATTATTATTAAAGTTTGGTACCGCAGGATGCGGCGGTCATTAACCTATAAGCGCTTCCTTATCAACATGTACATCATGTAGAAAATGTGAAAAATGAAAAATAATTTCCTGTGACTAAACTAATGGATATATTTAAATGATTTTTTATGGGCAGACTGAGAATGTGTTGAGGTACACGATGTTTAATTTATTATCGTATTGTCAGCACCACTCTGTGTACGTGTTGATGATTGTCATATCCTATTAAAAAATAAACATTGAAATAACAAAACTTTACTAACCCCCTAAATAAAGCCAAAAAAAAAAAAATAATCTAAGAGCATTCATTAAAAACAACTATTTTAAATTGTCAAGAGTTTGGTCAATTAGAGTGATGAAACTAGTTATCCCTTCTGAAGCGGAGAGGACAAAACTAGACGATAAAAGAAAACAACTTCAAGGAAACTGTCTATATAATTAACTTTATAAAGTAGTTAACTGGCATTAAAACTAACTTATCCTAGTTAAAACCAAACGTTTGTGCTTATACAGATGTTTAGTTTTTACGTTCACCTCTAGAAACCTTCTAACGTAGCTTCGTTAGATGGTTTCCACAGCTAACATACAGCGGGCCGTGCGTACCCATATGCTCCTATTTTTTATATTATAAATAGGAAAGTAGCTGCCCACTGCGATCAATTATTAAGAGGGCCGAGTTTTCATCAGCTAAAGAACTTTATTTGAAAAATATCAGGTGGAATTAAATTACCTAGCAACACTGACAACCACCGATACCGACCACCTACAGCCTCCGTGGCGTAGCGGTAGTAAACGTGGTGGCTGCGCAAGAAGGCGCGTGTTCGATCCCCGCGCTGCGCAAATGTCTGTATGTATGAAAATGAATATTTGCATTGGTCTGGCCGTACCTCAGAAAGCTAAGTAGTTGGTCCCGGTTGCCAAACGAACATCTAATGACAGTCATTACGGGTTGTTGGAGCCCTCAAAAGTCCAACAATTGGTCTAACTGCAATGCTTCGATATCGCCTTCGGGTTGTGGAGGTCAGATGGCAGTCGCTTTATGGAAAATATCGAAGTTTATCCGAAATCAGCAAGACTGGTAAAGCAGACCCCAGACGCCAAAGCTGAAAAAGCTTCGGCTGCGACTGGGATTAACGTTAAGATGATGATGACTGACAACCACCTCTACATAGCGAATAAATCGTAGCTTTTCAAGGTAAGAAAAACACGTGTATACAACGGGTCTAGATAATAAAACAAAAGCATATTACCTTTGTGTCTCGTGTGAACAACCCCTAGAGTTTATTTTCACATTGTCTTCTAATAAACATTAATTAAAGCTTAAAATGGGTCTCCATAAACACTAGACTAGCTATGAAAAGTTTTCTACGAATAAAGAGATTTTAACATGATGAACCCTAATTTAATGAATACGGTCTCATTAGTGTGGACGTTGAATGTTGAACTACTAGAGACCTTTTCATGTAATTTTTTGATGAAACACACGTAAATATCATTATAGTGAGCTATGCCAGCTGGGTTGTAGTTATTTGGGTACAAACTTAATTGCAGTGCTCTTAAAAGAATTTTCACATTTTACAGATGGAACAATAATTGATCCAGATGAAGCATTTTGCCACTTCTTTTATAGCACGTACATCGAGGGTCTGGAACAATTTATCTGCGGTGGTCTCTCTCCGTCTGACTACAATTTAAGTGTATTCAAAGCTAGAGTGAATAGGCTTTAAATAAAGTTAGCATCAAGCGGGATCACTAGAAAGCACTAAATTATCATTTTCAAATTTTATGTTGATTTATATCCTGATATGCCGCACTATTTCAGGATGAATCTTTGATCAGTGTATGTTGCCAGTGATGAACACACACTGAAACATAATCCCTCTCAATAGGCCTTATTAGAAGGCTTAAAGTTATCCCAAAGGACAATAGAGTCAGTGCGTCAAATATTTAAAATCACATACGCAAACAGCCAGACCATAGAAGTATGTATTTGTCCCGTGCGAGATTAAGACACATGACGCAGCAAAAGCGCTAACGGTGTCATCAAACTCTGATCAGAGATGAATAGTCTATAAGATTCCCAGAAAAACCAAGGTCACCGATATAGACTAAAGAATTGCCAAATTAAGTGGCAGAAGGCAGGGCGAACAATGTCCCATAGCAGATAGCCGATGTGTCCAAAAGGTTCTGGAGTGCCGACCTCGTACCGGTAAAGGTAGCGTTGGGAGGCTTCCCACGTGGTGGACCGATGACCCTGTGAAAGCTTATGGGACCCGTTGAACGCGATAAGCTTATGCCTAGCGGTGAACATATGATAATGATGGAGATTTTCCACCTATCAGTATTTTTCTCTAGATTTATATCTGTCCACAGAAGGGCAAAAGCCTCTTTTCAAACTGAGAAGGCATGGCCCTCACCATGTTTGATCTAAGATAAAGTCCATTTCAAACATTTCAAAAAGATCTTGATCAAATTAAACAAATATCCACTTTATTTCAATGGTAATAATGTTGACTTTAGAGTGACTCTAGAAATAGGTATAAAAATGATTTAAAGCGTAAATTGAACTTCATTATATAGGCGTTAAATTTATTTTTCCATGAAGCATGAAGCGACTACGGATTAGGTTGATTTGCAATTTCAGACTCATATTGATCAGGCACTCAGGTCTCTTCAATATGTTTTCCTTCATCGGTGTCAGAAAAAATAATATTTTTATTTGCCTGGTTTATCTCAACCTCTAATTGCTAGCGACGACTGGCAACCCCACCTCAAGTTCACTATAAAAGGCGTTGCCTACCCGCTCGTGTCTTTCTTTCGACAACGGACACTCGGACTGGTAATGTCGTGCAAACTCTGTAAGACCTATATTTTCTATATTAACTAAGAGCTGCTGGCTATTGTTTGACATATTGTTGTGTGCTCAGTGATTATTATTGTGTTCCTACCTTAATTAATAAGTTCTGATCATAATTGTAACTAATATGGATAATACACGAACTTTGGAACGTCCTGACTTGTTTCTTTAATAAATACTAATTCTGATCGCACACATAATTAAGAATCTTAACTCACTGAAAAGAACTCCATAAAATTTATGATAGTATCCATTAATTTTAAAGTAATCTTACAAATCGCAAGAGTAATTATTGGTACCAATGTCCTTGTTCACTAATTATTGGCACCAATGTCTTGTTCACTAAGTAAACTAAATTCAAGTTTAGACAAAGAGTTTTAGAAAAGAACAGAAAATTAAAATGAATTAATTCCTGTCAAATCAAGATATTCCATAGATAAATTCATAATCATCAACCTTTTTTATCGTCCCACTGCTGGGCACAGATCTCTTCTCATACAGAGAAGGATTGAGCGTAATCACCACGCTTGCTCAATGCGGACTGGCGATTTCAGACTTAAAGTCCAGGTTTCCTCAAGATGTTTTCCTTCACCTTTAGTCATTAGTGTCCAAGATATACGTAGAAAGTACATATAACTTTAGAAAAGTTACATTGGTACTTGCCTGACCTGGAATCGAACCCGCGCACACATACTTGAGAGGTTGGTGTTTTAACCACTAGGCCACCACGACTCTCTAACTCTAACTTTAGATAAATTAGACGTGATTAAAATATGACTGTTAAAATTAATTTAATTAAAAAGAAATGTTACTTGTACCAAGTTTTTAATACCTGAATTCGTCAATTTAGATCAACGCTGACTAATATAACAATACTAAACTAAAAACTAAATAAAATTATGGGCTTCTACTAATCTTTACCAATACATAAAGCTGAAGAGTTTGTATGTTTATTTGGTTGAACGCGCTAATCTCAGGAACTGCTGGTCCGATTAGAAAAAAATATTATTGCGTTAGATAGATCATTAATCCAGGAAGGCTTTAGGTTATATACCATCATCGCTGCGACCAACAGGAGCGGAGTATATAAAAAAAAAAACATGTCGAAACCTACGCGGGTGAAACCGTACGGCGCAGCTAAGTAATAGTACTTACGGAGTTTATATAGACAAACTCGAAATCATAATAAAATTAAGGGCCTCATAAGAAACTCAAGAACACCCAGAGAGCTATATTGAGAGGCCCATATCCAGCAGTGGCCTTCTTGTAGCTGACATGATGAAGAAGATGATGAAACTAAAACTTAATGAAATGGAAAGAAAATACATTGAACTTTGTTCTCTTTTCTCGGTGGTAGGCCATAACATCGGCTGCCGGCAGAAGTTACCACCCACCAGACAAAGTCTTGCCGCCAAGCGATTTGTCGTGTTCCAGCATGATGTCTGGTGAAGCCGTACGGAGGACGGGTCTGAGCACTTGTGTTGCGATGTGTGGCGGGTACGATGCGCCAAATGTTCTTGTGTCGGGAGTATATTGCATCACCTTTTTTTTTGACGCTGTGGGAATGCATTTACGCACCGTACCCCGAAGGGCGTGTGTGGGACTCGCCCAGCCGAAGCCGGGAATACCCACTAAACCCACAGCGGCACTTCGACATCGCCTGAGTGGCGGGGGTGTGGGAAACTAGCGCAGCCTGAGCTACCTCTCCCCCGCCGGGAAACCCGCCTAGCAAGGCGGGCTCTCAATTGCCCCACCTAGGAAGGGGCCGTGGCTCCCGCATGGTGAGCGATGTAAGACGGGCGTTGGCACCTTTCCCGTGCCTCACGCTCGCTGCTCACCTCAGGCGGGGAGGAAGCGGGCGAAATCCCGCCTTCTCCTGCCTCTACGCCGCCTGCGGAGCGCCGGAGCGAGGGGATCCTCCTCCCGCTCGCGCTCCGCGGCCTCCTTCTGCAACATCACGACCTCGCAGAAGGAGGCCATCACCACTCAGGCCTCCTCGCTCCCCACCATCGCTCTGACGATGGCGCGCAGCGAGAGGTCTCCTCCAACCGCCGTGACAAGATCGCGGCGCGGCACGGCCCACGACGGGCACACCGCGAGGGTGTGTTCCGCCGCGTCCTCCGCCGCGCCACAATCGTGGCACGACGGTGTCTCCTCTCGTCCTATCCGGTGCAGGTACCTGCCGAAGCAGCCGTAACCGGAGAGTACCTGCACCAGACGGAAGGAGAGCCAGTCCTCTAGGACCGGCCCGATGGCGTCGAGGGTACGGCGGCCGAAGATGGCGGAGGCGAGATCCTGCGTCCAATGCTGGACAAGAGCGACCCTCGCCTCCCACCGGACGGCCTCCCTCACCTCTGGGGCCGGACGCTCACCCAGCACCCTGCGCCCCCCCGTCCACTCGTACACTCTGGCGAGCACCCACGCCTCGAGCTCCCAAGGCAGGGTGCTCGCCAGAGCGCACGCCGCTGCGAAGCCCACTGTGCGGTAGGCCCGCGATGCCCGCTGGGCGATGGCCCTTTGGGGCGTCCGAAGGGTGGTGAGGTTCTCCCTCCTAGCTCAATTGCCGTTATCCTTCCTAACCCTAAGTTTTTTAAGTGAATAGGCTTAATAAACTAGTGTGCTTTACCATCAACGATTGCATCACTGCTTACCATCAGACGGGATTGCAGTCAAGCACTAGTTTATTATAATTAAAAAACTTAAATATAGTTGTGTACAAGCAGTACAAGAGAATCGGCGCCATTTTCACCTATACTAAAGGTACTCAACCTCTAATTGACGAAACACTAAACGCATGTGAACACGTTACTCCACTGGAGTGCTGTTAAAGTGACGTCACGTAAAGGCGAGTGAAGATAGGCACTTACATATTCTGACATTAAACACTGCTGTGTTTGATCAGTTATTTATAAGTAAGGATCCCTTTTTTACCCAACTGCGATGAACTTTGAGCGGAGTTGGTAATGTTTTAGGTAAGTACGTACATATAGGAGTCGTGATGGCCTAGTAGTTAAAATACCAGCCTCTTTCAGGTCAGGCAAATACCAATGTAACTTTTCTAAGTTTATGTACTTACTAAGTATACCTTGGACACCAATGACTGTTTACAAGCTGAAGGAAAACATCTTGAAGAAACCTGGACGAGTCTGAAATCTCCAACCCGCATTTAGCAAGCGTGGTGATTCGAAATTCCTTGCTGATTTCTAAAAACCATTAAAAAGTCGACATTATTTTACGTGATAAAGCCCTATAAAAAAAGAAACATGGATGAAATCTAGGTATTAAACACATTTTTTGGAATACAGACAATAAAGTCGAGGCATACTGCATAACACATACGTTATGCATTCAAGTATGGATAATCTATAATAATTATAATGTATCGAAATCAACCTATTAAGTAATTAGCTTAAATATGTGTCATATTTCATTAAAATAATCGTTATATATACAAATTATAAATCATCATCATTATCTCCGAGTTAATCCCAGTCGCATCCGAAGCTTTTTTGCTTTTAGAGTCTGGGGTCCGCATTACCAGTCTAACTGCTGATTTTGGCTAAACTTCAATATTTTCCATGATGCGACTGCCGTGTGACCTCAACAACCCGAAGGCGATATCGAAGCATTGCAGCTAGACCAATTGTTGGACTTTTGAGGGCTCCAGCAACCCGTAACGACTACCATTAGATGTTCGTATGGCAACCGGGACCAACGGCTTAACGTGCTTTCCGAGGCACGACCAAATACTAATCATAAATATCTAAACATAAACAAACGGTTTACATTAGTAGAAAGTTTATTGCTTGTGTGAAAATCATCTATCTATAAGGTTGTTAACATTTATCTTTTAGGTGAAAACAAGTCGTTGCCTAGCAACGGTATATTTACCTCGATTCCTTATCGAATTTGGCCCAAGTATAGATATTTATATTGCCACTCGAATAAGCTATTTTAAAACTCTATTATTTTAAATTAGACTGAATCCTTCTAATTTCAGAACTTTATATATAAATTTAAACCCATCAAATCACATGGGTCCTTACCACAACAACATGAACACTTTTTCAACGTGCGCCTAGCGTCGGTATGACGTCAGGGTCCATGCGATAATTTCGTCGAACCTCTTTTTCGCAAAGTAAACTAAATTGCATCAGTATATCATTAAGAAAAGGACAGGAGACATTATTAGTTTCTTTTTCTTCTTCAGCCTATAGAGGTTCACTGCTGGACAAAGGCCTCCTCAAGGCTTTCCACGATAACCGGCCTTGAGCTGCTCGCATGTATTGGCTTCCTGCAACCTTCACCAGGTCATCGGTCCACCTTATTGTGGGCCTCCCTACGATGCGTCTTTTGGTATGTGGCCTTCACTCCAGAACCTTACTGCTCAATCAGACATCGGTTTTACGAGCAATGTGCTCGGCCCACTGCCACTTAATTTTAGCGACTCAAAGAGCTATGTCGGTGACTTTGTCTTCTGTGGATCTCCTCATTTCTGATTCGATTGCGCAGAGAAACTCTGAGCATAGCTCTTTCCATCGCCCTTTGTGTGACTCTGAGCCTTCGTATGAGGCCCACTGTGAGCGACCACGTATCAGTTTCGTAAGTCATCACTGGTAACACACACTTTAGTTCTGTCAAATTGAGATAGTCCATAGACAGTTTAGACGCAATTAAAACTATGGTTGCTAAAATTTGCTAACTACTACTAAATGGATGTGACTAAATTGATAGGAATAGACTAATATTTTATCTCCTGTCCTTTTCTTTATGAAAAATATGCACTCACTAAACTTCAATTTGATTTAAGGTAAAAGCTTCACTCCTTATATCATGGGACTTACTCATATGTAGGTGACAAAATGTAGGCCCACAGGTACCTATACGTCTGCTTAATCCTTCTGGGGTACTAGCGTGATTATATGTTATGTTATAAAATAAAATACGATACGTGGAGACCGCTACGTCACGTGTTATCAACTGCCACACAGATAAAAAATCAAAAATGAACATATTGCGAAAATGGAACCGTCCAATATCGCGGCCATATTGGTTACGTCAGATGACGTCACCAATATATCATGTCTGTCATGGCGCTCGGTGAAAACTATTTTGAAACCATGTTGCCGCGGTGACAGCCAATTTCAGGTTTGGGGATTACAAAATTAGGTTGATATTGGGTATTACTTAGGTGTTTGAAAACGGTTTTCGTCCATGTATTTTTATTATAGAATCTGAGAAAAATGTAGAAATCGCAATTTAGGACTTGAGGAAAAGTAATTGACTGTGTTTTTTATTTTATTTTTACAACTTATGTTATCAAATTGAACTAAAGATAGTAAGCATTCATTTCGATGCAATAAAGTTATAAAGGGTAAAAAGAATGCATAATGCCACTGAGACTGCGTGGAAGCAACTTAGGCTGAGTGGGCCGTAATCTACTCCGGGAACTAGTGAAGAGAAACATCGTAAAGAAACCGGCTCCAGATGTCTAACTCATTTGTAACAAGAAATTATAGCCTATAATATACCTATCCATACTAATATTATAAATGCGAAAGTATCTCTGTCTGTCTGTCTGTCTGTCCGGCTTTCACGCCAAAACTACTGAACCGATTGTAATGAAATTTGGTATACAGATAGTCTAGAGCCTGAGAAAGGAAACAGGCTATATAACACCCCGCTATGAATAATAGGATCAGAGCAGTAACAAAAAATGTTGCGAAAACGAGAGTAAACGCGGGCGTACATATTGCTCCCATTATTTTAACAGGCGCTTATTTTATATCAACTGAGCTCCTGTAAACTGAAGTCCACGCGGAAGGAGTCGCGGGCAACAGCTAGTTTTGAATATATGTGTGTGTGTGTTTGGCAGAACATACGTAAATGGTGGTTGAGTGAACTCATCTGCTACTTTGTCAGCCATAATTTATATCCCCTAGCCATCTGAATATTACAAAAACCATGTGAATGTATTATATTTTTAAATATTAGAATAAAAAGGTATTAAAATATTTAAAAGTATAAAAAAATAGTAGCCCAACGGTATCGGGAATAGAGTCTAAGCTCCTGTAGGGCTCCAGAGAGAGGAACCTCCTGACAATGCGAGCCGTACGAGTGGTACTTCTAGTACCACTTTCTGAGCAACGCCCTTGATTCAACTGCCTCACGAGAACCTCCTGAGGTCGAGGCTCTTGGCTATTAAGTTCGAGGTTATTGGCTGTCACAACTATCGGTACCATGATTTCTAAAACCACATCCCACATGCCATGTCGACAACCTCGCGAGCCAAGTCATGATACTTGATTTCTTATTAAATATTATTTTTCACCCATAATTTGAAAATACATACCTATGTGTCAAGTTAATAAAATTTATTAGTTGACACATATGTATATAAATAATCTTAATATTTTTTCATGTTCCCAAAAACAGAAATAGTAAAGACCTTAACGAAAAGCGAATAATTCTGTCCATACAAAATTTAAAAAACTGGTGTAAAGATGCACTCCAAGACTGCTTTCCATTAATTAGTTAAAAAGTGAACCGAATTAACCACTTTGGGCTTTATTTCTACAAAAAGTACAATGGGGCGGCCTTGTCGCTAAAGCAATCTCTTACAGGCAAGTCTTCTTCATTAAAAACTTCAATGAAATAAGCTGTCAGATGACTGGCGGCGAGAGGTCGTTCACGAACTCTCTCCAGTCTTATTAACCTTTTAGATTATTAAAATAATTAATTAATTTTAATGTGTTTGAATTGCGTCTGACTTGGGTGCTTGTGTGACGGTTTTATTTTTTCATTTTTTTAAGAGTTTTATGCGAGATTCCATTCATCGCACTCATCAACGGATATTGAATTAATGGAATTTGTCGAAATGGCCGTATTAATACAATTAATTTAATAATTGTATTAATACGACCATTTTAATTAATTTATTAATAGAATTAATTTTTAATTCAGTAAACACTTTTATTTTATTTATTTATATCACCTACTAAGTTTTACTTAAGTATTTATAATTTACTAGCTTTCCGCCCGCGGCTTCGTCCGCGTTGAGTTCGGTTTTATCGCGCTTTTTAGATTTTCCTCGGCAATATCATTTTTTTCCAGGATAAAAAGTACCCTATTATTTAATTCGGACTTCTAATTTACGTCTGCAAAATTTCAAAGTAATCGGTTTAGTAGTTACGACGTGAAAGCGGAAAAAACAAATAAATAAACTCACTTTCTCATTTAAAATATTAGTAAGGATTACGTATCGATATGAGTAATAGAATCATGCGTGTGTGTTTATGAGTATTTACAAATGCTAGTATTGATACAATCGATTTCTTCTTCTTCTTCTCAGCCCATGTCCACTGCTGGACAAAGGCCTCCCCCAAGGTTGCATTGGGGGACATTGCCATAATTCCCACGCTTGGCAAGCGGGTTAGAGATCGCAGTAATTTGTTATTCCAAAGGAGAAGCGCTGCTGCCCGCTTTCCTGGCTCGAGTTCCCTTAGTCACCTCTTATGACATCCATTGGAGGATATCGCCCGGCAATCGATTTGATATAACTAAATACAAAAAAAGTCATTACTTTTTTATAATTACAAACTAGTCCTTGACCGCAATCCCGCTTGATGGTAATCAGTGATGCAATTGTTGATGGTAAAGTGCGCTAGTTTATTAAAATCCTATTCATAACAAGAAACTGAGTGAGTAAGAGAGATAGGAAGGAAGGCGGTAGATGAGCGAGGTGATGCAATTGTAAATCCAACAACAGACCAACGATGCTACGCCATAGGGAGATTGATCTGGAGACCCAACCACACTCCCGACACAACAGCGTTTGGTGCATCGTACCCGGCACACATCGCAACACAACTGCTCAGACCCGTCCTCCGTACGGCTTCACCAGACATCATGCTGGAACATGACGAATCGCTTGACGGCAAGACCTTGTCTGGTGGGTGGTAACTTCTGCCGGTAGCCGATCTTATGGCCTACCACTTTCATAGCCTTTTCCTTATAATATTGAGGTCGGCTTGACAGCCTCGGTGGCGTAGCGGAAGCGAATGCGGCAGCTACGCAAGGAGGCGCGGGTTCGATCCTCGCGCTGTGCAAATATTTGTATGCATGAATTTAAATATTTGCTCTGGTCTGGTCGTGCCTCGTAAAGCACATTAAGCCGTTGGTCTCGGTTGCCATACGAACATCTAGTGGCAGTCGTTACGGGTTGTTGGAGCCCTCAAAAGTCCAACAATTGTTCTAACTGCAATGCTTCGATATCGCCTTCGCTTCGGATGCAACTGGGTGAGACGATGATGATCATGACGGTTGGCGCAGTGGCTGAGCGATCGACTGCTTCGTTGCGTGTCGCGGATTCGATTCTCGCACGGGATAAATATTTGTATGGCTTATAGGTAATTTTTAAAACGTATTTTTAAAACTTACGTGATGTACATGTAAATTACGTGATTTCAATTAATATGAGAAGCTAATCGTCCTCCTATATAATAACAGATCAGTCGTTAAGCTCCCTGAGGGCAATCTTCATCTTCAACCAATTTCACACATTCCTCACGGGATTTCCACAGCTTTAGCTGTCGTTATTCTCATAATCTTGAAAATTGATATTGTTTTATAGTCTACGTTGTAAAAGCTTTACCGTATTATTAAAAAAAAAAAAATGTATAAGTTATAACTTTGCTTAGATTGAAACTATCAAATTTACAAATAAACCTTTTCGATATATGAAGTAATCGTGCTGCATTATCATCTACCTAGCCTTTTTGCAAGTATGCTGGGGTCAGCATCTCGTCTAACCGGATTCAGCTGATTTTTTATGGAGCGACCGCCTATTGCACTTTCACTAACCAATTACTAGTTAATGGTTAATGTGATACCCCTTGATAAGACTGATCAGATCTTCAGTCTAACCTGTATCAACTGTCAAAGATCCACAAAGGACAGTTGAGTCCAACTACAGCTTAACGTGTTTTCGAGTCACGAATTGGTCTTGGTATCTAAAGATGGTCCATCCCATCCACTAATCAACTGCGGCAAGCAATAGCTTAACCCATCCGACTGTTAGAACTTAACCACAAGGTCCTCAATGTACTCGGGATTCATCATCATCATCTCAGCGTTAATCCCAGTCGCATCCGAAGATTTTTTTCAGCTTTGGAGTCTGGGATCCGCTTTACCAGTGTAACTGCTGATTTTGGCTAAACTTCGATTTTTTCCGTGAAGCGACTGCCGTCTGACCTCCAAAACCCGAAGGCGTTATCAAAGCACTGCAGTTAGACCAATTGTTTGACTTTTGAGGGCTCTTACAACCTGTAACGACTGTCAATAGATATTCGTATGGCAACCGGGACCAATGGCTTAACGTGCTTTCCGAGGCACAACCAGATCAGTGCAAATATTCATATTCATGCATATAAATATTTGCACTACGCGGGGATCGAACCCACGCCTACTTGCGCAGCAGCCACGTTCGCTACCGGAGCCTGTCCTCAATATACTCGTGACTATTAAACCTTAAAGTCACAACGCAATTACGAGGGCCATTAAACCTACCGTGTAACCGTCTAATCGGCTATAGATGGGTAAATAGTTGCACACATATTTACACAGTTGTATATTTGGGAGGATTTTAACTCATAAAGTAAATTCTTGACTACAGTTTGCAAGTCATATCCAAGTCACCCTGTATTGAAAGATCAAAGATCTAAATAATATAGGTCCTGTAAGCAATGTTTTTTTTTTATAATTTATACCTAAACTAGGGCTTGACCGCCATCCCGCCTGATGGTAAGCAGTGATGCGATCGTTGATGGTAAAGCACGCTAGTTTGTTAAGAGCCTATTCACTTTAGCCTTGAAGACACTCAAATTGTAGTGTGATGAAAACACCGCCGCTGGCAAATTGTTCCAGTCCCTCGATATACGCGGAATAAAAGAGGAAGCAAAACGCTTTGTCCGGATCGTAGTGGTAATAACAACGTGAGGGTGGAAAGTCGCCGTACGATGGATTGTCCGATGGTGGAACGGAGATGGGGGAATTAAATCATGCAATTCCCTCGCACACTCCCCAAAATGCATCCTATAGAAGACCGAAAGGCTGGCTACTCTACGCCTGTGCTCTAGGCTACTGTTACTGGAAGTACCATTTAACGCGTTCACTTATCTACATGAATTTATATTTGGCCTGTTTATTTGCGTTTTGCATTACTGCTCTGGGTTCTATTTAACTGTATTTTCATAGAATGCAGAACTAATATGTTCTTGTTTGGTTAGTTTCTCGGTGGTAGGCTATAACATCGGCTGCCGGCAGAAGTTACCACCCACCAGACAAAGTCTTGCCGCCAAGCGATTCGTCGTGTTCCGGCATGATGTCTGGTGAAGCCGTACGGAGGACGGGTCTGAGCAGTAGTGTTGCGTTGTGTGGCGGGTACGATGCGCCAAATGTTGTTGTGTCGGGAGTTTGGTCGTGGAGAGTCTACAGATCAATCTCCCTCTAGCGCAGCATCGTTTGGTCTTGGGTTTAACATTGCATCACCTCGCTCAACTGCCGTCATCCTTTCTATTCCCAAGTTTTTTAAGTGATTAGGCTTAATAAACTAGTGCGCTTTACCATCAACGATTGCATCACTGCTTACCATCAGGCGGGATTGCAGTCAAGTACTAGTTTATAATCATTAAAAAAAAAAGCTTTGTAACGCTGTCCATCGAATTCGTATGAAGTGCATGTAATGTGTTACGGATTTGAATATTTGGTACCTATTGGTCTGTTTTTGTTTGCCCAGAGTTCATGAGCGCGAATACGGGTTTTTGTACGATAAAGAAAACTTTAGCTTTTTAAAATAAATTATAAGCTAGTGCTTGACTGCAATCCCACCTGATGGTAAGCTGTCATGCAATCGTTGATAGTAAAGCGCGCTAGTTTATTAAGAGCCTACTCACTCTAGCCTTGAAGACACTTGTAGTCCGAAGGAAACACCGCCGCTGGCAAATTGTTCCAGTCCCTCGATGTCATCATCATCATCATCTCAGCGTTAATCCCAGTCGCATCCGTAGCTTGTCAGCTTTGGAGTCTGGGGTTCCGCTCAAGTTCCAGTCTCTCGATGTACACGGTATAAAAGAAGAGGCGAAAGGCTTCGTTTGAATCGTTGTGGTATCAACAACGTAAGGCTAGTAACTCGCCGTACGCCGGTTGTCCGATGATGGAACGGAGATGGGGGAATTAAATCATGCAATTCTCTCGCACACTCTCCAAAATGCATCTTATAGAACACAGACGGGCTGGCTACTCTACGCCTGTGCTTCAAGTTGCGGAGACTGTTTGTTTGGCTGTGTGTTTGTTTGGTTGTCATTTCTTGTAATATTGTGACTATCATATCAGGCTTATGACTACAGAAGTATCGGCAGAGGCTATTCTTACGCCTGCCCTCAAACACAGATGCTCTAGGTTTATTTTCTTCTTGGAAACATTACCGTCTAGCGATACATCTATTTGGATGACATCTTCACGAGCTCACTGAAGTGCGATAATGCATACTTACATATATTATAATTTTTCTATGTTTATTTATTGTTTTAGAGTGATGTAAGGGCTGTAAAGTTTTAGATCTATTTTTTTTTATTGTGGTCATAGTTGAATTAATACGATACGTCTTGGTAAGATGAAGCCTGGAAGTCTAACAACCAAACTTTTAGGGTTCTGACGACCAAAATCAAAGCCGAAAGTCATTTATTCAAATTACGCTATGAATCGGTACTTTCAGAATGTCGAACTTCCGAAAAACACCCCCCAAAACGTCCACCTTTCACTTCTTAGTGCTTTGGCTGGGAAGAAGAATTGGCGCAACGTACTCCCTAGCATAGCTGTCTGTTCGGTTAGAAAACACCTGACTGTATACAATAATAGCTACAATACAAGCATGTAATGTAATATAGCCATGCCATTATATCAACACAGCCAAAATAAAATACATAAAAATATTAAGTAAACTTACTACCCAAATAAAGGCATAAATAGCGTGACAGCTTAAATATTTATGCGCATTACTGAGTTTTGTTCATACTGTGAATATCACTATTTTTAGCATACAAGTGTATATTATGCTTAATATATAAGATGTTGAATATAGAATCTTTGAACATTTATCTTAGTGAAACTCTGGTACCAAACTAGTAAATACAACACGAAAATAGTATATGGCAGCGTCTTTGCCCCACAGTAGAATACCGTAGGATGTAACACTATCAAAATAACCAAAATGCACTAAACATGCTATCTCAATGTCTACTCTCAACGGCTATCATAGAACCAAGAATGAGAGCCCTTGTACCGGCCGCATCAAGCGTTGCGTTATTAGCTTTACCATGAGTTTGCACAGTCCAAGCTCGCTAGCTTGTCTCTAAATAATATAATTATATGAAATACCACCCACTAGAAGTTACCACCAACCAGACAAAGTCTTGCCGCCAAGCGATCTGTCGTGTTCCGGCATGATGTCTGGTGAAGCCGTACAGATGACGAGTCTGAGCAGTTGTGTTGCGATGTGTGCCGGGTACGATGCGCCAAATATTGTTGTGTCTAGAGTTTGTTCGTGGAGGATCTCCAAACTCAACACCCGTCTGGTCGGAGGATCCTCTTTTTTCTATTGAGGAAGAATGAACTTCACACCTCGTTCCTCATATCTCTAAATTATATATAATTGCTGATTTCCAAGGCATACAATTGTATTAAATCTTATTGTGGTGTTTAGAAGTTCCAAAGCCTCTAAGATGTGATCAGGGCGAGGAATGTAATAAATTAATTGCAACCTTCAAACGTCTTTGAAAGAGCATGAAACTTTGAAGTTTGAAGGATCCTATCTAACTTTGAAGGTCCACTAATCAGATCCAATTGGTCGGTAGGAAAAAGTTTTTTAATAACATAGCAACTATGGAGTGTTGTTTAGCTTCTCCTCTTCAAATCAATAGTCAGTAAGTACCCTTATTGGTTGTTGTGATGCCTATTACTATGACGGCTGCTATGGTCTGTCTGCTTGTAGGCAGGCTGTATATCATGAACCACATTAGCTAGACAGTTGGTCAATGTTTTTTTATTTTAATTTTATAGCTTAGATAGTAAGATATAAAATAAAAAAAACAGGGCGGGATCGCGGTCAAGTACTAGGTTTCCCCGCAGCCGCGAGAAAGCCTTCAGCAGGATTTCATGTCGAGGATGGCATGGAGACTGCGATTGTTGCAACCCAGTCCTGGGCACGTTGCAATAGCGGCGGTAAGTCCTCTCTCTCAGGAGTTTCTAGGGAGGTGCCATGGCGGCGCCCTCGCCTTCCGCCTGACGCAGATCCTCACCGGACACGGCTGTTTCGGGAGGTTCATATTCTAGATAAGGCGAGAGGAAACGTCAGGGTGTCACCACTATAGGAATCGCCCTGAAGAAATAGTGGAGCATACGGTGGAGGTCTGCCCGGCTTGAGACAACACTGCCGAGTCCTCGTGATAGCGATTGGTAGCGATATCTCCCGGCCGGCCGTGGTCCAGGCCATGGACTGGAGCGAGAGTGCATGGCAAGACGTGACCTTCTTCTGCGAAGCAGTGATGCTGGCAAAAGAGGAGGCGGAGCTCGTGAGGGAGCAGGAATCTCAGTGCTCTCGTGCCTCTAGTCGCCGCAGGAGATGCCCTGGTCGGGTGACAACATCGGACTCCCGGCCACCGTAGGCACGAGCTTCCGGGTGGCGAGCAGTGGGCAGCTCGCCAAGTTAAGTGATAAGGACCAGGCTCGGGTCGACGGCGCATTGTGTTTCACGAGCGCCTCAAAGAGATGTCAGCACATCGTGGCGGGGTTCACGAAGACCGATGCCTGGGTCAGGTTGTGGTCATGGCGCACAGGAAAGTTAAGGTGCACGGGTGGGTTTTAGTCAGTAAGTCTGATACGCCCTTCTGCTCCGCCCAGACCGGGAGAGGTCATTTGATCCCATACACACCAAAAAAACAGCACCAGGTTTGACTATGATCCCGCCTGATGGTAAGTAATGATGCAATCGTTAATGACGCAGGTATTTCTGTTTTTGCTATAAAACAAAATACAATATAAAATATATTGTTTAGGAGCCCCATAGATTTTTATAGATAATGGCTTAATGGCACGAAAGACTTCGTGTGCGAGTCAGACTCGCGTTCAACCGGTTTTGTATACATATGTCTTTTTAATAAAAATACACATGTACATTTTCCATAAATTTAAACCGCTACTGTATGGGTATTCTTTGACAGTGTTATTAAAAAGACTATGTAGCGGTACCTACAAACGCCAAAAAATAAACAACGCGTCATACTGACGTCACACGAATTCTACATCTCGCAATCAGAGTTTACCGTGCAACTAGCATATTATATACAACTTCCCAATTTCAACCATTGGGCAAGTGCCCGCCAGGCATAACACCCATCTGGTCGGGGGATCTTCCCTTTTCTACGGAGGATGAGTACAAAACTCTTCTTTTATTTAATTAACAGTAGTCAATAAGTTGATCGTTGGTTTTAACAAAGTAACTACTATTTTATTAGCTGGCAACATTTTTTATTACGATATTAAAGGCTATCAACACCTATTCAAGATAAATGGTCTTTAACTTGTGAAGGAGGAGAAATTTCTTGGATTTATAGCTTTAACTTTTTGAGGTTTAAAAAGCAGTCGTCAAAAAACAAGGTTACTAAACTATGTCTGGATGTGTGATTAATTGATTATCAAATTAATAAACTTGAAAATAACTAGATGATTATCAAATTATCAAGCTTGGAATAAACTAGGAGATTATCAAACTATTAGGCTGGAAATAAACTAGATGATTATCAAATTATCAAGCTTGGAATAAACTAGATGATTATCAAATATGCCGTTGCTCCTAGAGTTACCGGTAGGATAGTCTTTTGATAGATCCTTCTATATTTCATAATTATGGGGATGGGATAAGTTGTAGATGTTGTAGAATTTAGATCAGTAGACCATTTTTTGTTTTATCAAGTACCTGGCACTCTCAAATTGTGTAAGCGTAGACTCTTCATTCATTCAGTCGATTTTCATTGTCATGCTCACTCAAATGTCTTGCTGATGGTGGCGCGTGTTGTTGGGTCATTTGGTTCCCTTCAATATGGTTGAGCTAAGTGGGGCTGATGCGCGCGTCATGCTCGTGAACGGGGGCCGTCAGTGGAGACTGGTCATCTCTTAGCTGCCAGTGCTTAATTTTTATATTTAAATTAATTTTACATTGTGCTCACATGATAGAAGCAACATAAATTTGTAACGAAGAAATGTAACCCATATATTATGATTTTAAAAGAGTGTCCATGGAGTTTCTTGCACGTTCATCTCCATAGAGGTCTACGCTTTGGAACGTACAATTTAGCTTCACTTTTCTTGGACTGACCGACATTGACTATTCAAAAGTACCAAGTGATGGTTAATTTGAAATAAACCATTTTGATTTGATTTGATTCATCGAGGTTTTTTTCAGTCCGAAGGCCGAGTTGTCGCCCATTTACACGGTCATACATGTCGATATTGAGCATTAAAATTGTCGACATAAAATGTCTTAGTTACCTGTGACGTAGCCAAATTGCAACTTAAATAGTCGACTTTCGCCATGCGGCTATAATGTTGCATAGAATATGCACGTATAAATCGCATTATATGCCAAAAGTGAATAACAAACAAATACAATGCTATTGAAATCCTCTACAACAGTTTGTAACCACAATCACAATAAGGCACGCAATCACTTTATCTAAACCGTGTCAGGGCTGCCATCCATTCAATACAAAGCCATAAACAGAGACATAAAAATTCATTTATATCCATGCATTTTATTCCTTAGATATAAAATGAACGTCATTCAGACTCGAAGAGTTATCAGTGGCTTATACTAAGCCATCTTCATAGTGATCTTAGTGGTGCATTTCTGATGTATTGATTTTACAGCGCTTCATAAAGCGGTGAGCGGATCTATTCAGCGATTTTTATGCTTTATTATCCTCGTTGAACGTGCTGGAGTGGTTTCGTTGTTATTTATTGCGGGCTTATTAAATGTTGTTGTGTCGGGAGTTTGGTCGTGGAGTGTCTTCAGATCAATCTCCCTCTGGCGCAGCATCGTTGGTCGTATTGTTGGGCTTAACGTTGCATCACTTCGCTCAACAGCCGCCTTCCTTCCTATTTACTGAGTTTTTAAGTGAATAGGCTTAATAAACTAGCGCGCTTTACCATCAACGATTACATCACTGCTTACCATTAAGGCGGGACTGTGGTCAAGTACTAGTTTATAATAAAAAAAAAAAAACAATTGTTATAAAAAATATATAAATTACTAGCTTTTCGCCCGCGGCTTCGCCCGCGTGGAGTCGGTTATATCGCCCTTTTTAGGTTTCCCTCGGGAATATCATTTTTTTCCGGGATAAAAGGTAACCTATATTCTTTCTTAGGGTCTACAGATTGTCTGTGCCAAATTTCATCAAAATCGGTTGAGAGGTTTAAGCGGGAAAGCGTAATAGACAGACAGACAGACAGACAGAGTTACTTTCGCATTTATAATATTAGTATGGATACTATGGATAGTATATTATAGTATGGACAGATTCTGTGGCGTAGCGGTAGCGAACGCGGCCGTTGCGCAAGGAGGCGCGGGTTCGATCCCCGCACAGTGCAAGTATTTGTATGCATGAATATGAATATTTGCACTGGTCTGGTCGTGCCTCGGAAAGCACGTTAAGCCGTTGGTCCCGGCTGCCATACGAACATCTAGTGGCAGTCGTTACGGGTTGTTGGAGCCCTCTAAAGTTTAACAATTGGTCTAACTGCAATGCCTATATATCGCCTTCGGGTTGTGGAGGTCAGACGGCAGTCGCTTCACGGAAAATATCGAAGTTTAGCCAAATTCAGCAGTTAGACTGGTAAAGCGGACCCCGGACTCCAAAGCTGAAAAAGCTGCGGATGCGACTGGGATTAACGCTGAGATGATGAGATGAGTATATTATAGTATGGATTATCGACGATCTGGCTTTTAAATGTATGTTTTAATAATCAAAGTGATACCAGTATATTGTCAAGCTTATACATCATATCTCTTCATATACCTACACGAACATAGAATTTATTCACAGTAATATTCCATCAATAGCGTTCGAACTGACGACATACGATTACAGTACAAAAGAAGATCAAAACTGAACAATAAAAATACCACAAAAGTGAACGTGGTGGACAAAAGCGGCTAAATTCGTTGTAGTAATTCAGTTCTGGTTCATTCTGTCAGAATTAGCGACGCCTTTTTCCGGCGACGGTATACTGTAGGTGCTTATCTACGGACGTTGGTGCTTTTTGCCTCTGGCGCGAAAGTGAAGTATTTAAGTGGTATCAGTGACAAAGCTTTGTATAGAAGACCGTACTTTGAACGATTTTGAACGATCACTTTGCGCTGTGCGAATAGTTTCGACAAAGATGAGAGAGAGGGAATGAAGATTCTTGCTCTCCTTGCTTGCTTACTCCATCTCGGTAGAAAGTCGTTTTTAGGGTTCTGTACCTGAAAGGTAAAACGGAACCCGATTCACAAGACTACGCTGTCCGTCTGTCTATCACCAGGCTGTATCTCATGAACCGTAATAGAGACAGTTGAAATTTTCAGCGATTATTTCTTTCTGTTGCCGTTATAATAACAAAAAATAAATATTTAAGAGGGGCTCCCATACAACAAAAGTGACTTTTTGCCGTTTTTTGCTCCATATTAAAAACGGAAATAGAAACATTTTTTTCTCGTTTTTAAAGATAATCATATGCTTGTAGTACGATATTGTAATGCCATCATTATTCCAGTGTGAGACGAAAATGGGGATATACTAGACGACAGCTGTTTCACTTTGTGTAAATAATTTTAACATCACTGCTCACAAAACGGTGAAGGAACACAGTCGATCCAGCCGTCCCTTGCTGTCCTCTCTAGCGACGCCCTAAGCCGAGGTTCGTACCCCACAGGGGGTGCCCTTAGTGCGTAGTCGCCTAATTTTAATTTAGTTTTAAGTGCCCCTGGCTGGAGGCTTTAATTTTAATTAAGGCATCCACAGGAAAGTCCGATTAAGTAGTTACGGTCTCCTAGTAGCCACCTACGAGATACCATATCAAAAAAAAAAAAAAACGGTGAAGGAAAATATCGTGAATAAACTGACTTGACAAAGACCAAAAAGAATCCACGAATGTGATATCTACCAACACGCTTTCGATGAGTTATGACGAGTATAAATGGGCTGTGAGTTATTAAAGCCCAATCGAATTAGACGACATGGTTGGCAAAGTGGTTGAGCGATCGATTGCTGCTCTGCGTGTCGCGGGTTCGATACCCGCACGTATCAAATATTTGTAAGTTAAAAATTGTTGTTACGGGTCTGGCTGTAAGTGAATGTGAGTTTAAATTTTTGTTAACGCATGCACAACACAGGAGCAATTCCTAGTGTGGGGCAACGATTAATCTATACTAATACTAGCTGACCCGGCGAACTTCGTTCCGCCTTAAAGGCAATATCACATGACTACTTTTTAAATTAGGATAATTTTAAATAAATGAATATTATTATTCAATGATTCTTTATTTGGGCGCACAATCCTGGCGATTCTCCGGAAATCTTTAATGTGCTACAATACTCGCAAACAACATCCATTGGCCCAATGCGAACGTCATTGCGCTATATTATATGCGTATAGAAACGCTGCCCGATTCAAATCAGTATTTGATGAATTTCTTCTTGTGCTTCGTAAATTATTATCTAGCGCTTGATCTCTGAGGTTTGCTCGACGATTTCGCATTGCCAACTGAGCCGTTTCATGTGCTGCCTCCCTTTGTTCTGGTGAGTGAGAAGCACGAAGTCGAGTCATACTAAGGCTGCGCTCTTCAAATGAAATTTCTTGCTCTTCTTCAGTTCTTTTTTTTTTGTTTTGGATGGGAAATCATCAAATGACCTCTCCCGCTCTGGGCGGAGCGGAAGGGCGTGTCAGACTTTTACCTAGACTAAAACCCACCCGTGTTCCTTCACTTGCCTGTGCAACGGCCAGTACCATGGTTTCTTTTTTAACCAACCCGCAACCCTGTGGACCAGTCCTCGTGGACCCCGTCAAGGTGTGCTGACATCTCCTTGAGGCGCGTGTGAAACACAACGCGCCGTCAACTCGGGCCTGGTTCTTACCAGGAGGCGAGCTGCCTATCGCTCGCCGCCCGCAAGCCCGCGCCTACGGTGGTCGGGAGTCCGATGTTGCCACCCGACCAGGGCGCTTCCTGCGGCAGTTTGAGGCGTGAGAGTAGTGAGATTTCCGCTCCCTCACGCGCTACGCCTCCTCCTTTGCCAGCATCACTGCTTCACAGAAGGAGGTGAAAACTTGCCATAATGCACTCTTGCTCCGGACTATGGCCCGGACCAGGGTCGGACGCGAGAGATCGCCGCCGATCGCCGCCACGAGGACACGGCTGTGCTCTACCCATGTCGGGCTGACCTCCACCATATGCTCCACCGTGTCCTCAGGGCAATGCACATAGTGGTCACCCTGGCGTTTCCTCCCGCCTTATACGGAACAGGAACCTCCCGAAACAGCCGTGTCCGGTGAGGACCTACGTCAGTTGGAAGGTGAGGACGCCGTGGCGCCTCTCTAGCTACTCCTCAAAGAGAAGACTTACCGCCGCTATTGTGGCGTGCTCTGTGCTGGATTGCGACAATCACAGTTTCCATGTCGCCATGAGATCCCGCCGGAGCTCTGTCCGCTGTACTGCGATTTTATGGATTGGATATGGACACAATTTAATGGATGTTATTATACATATTAACGTTTCTTTTTAATTACTCTATCTATTAAAAGAAACCTCGTCAAAATCTGTTTCGTATTTTTAAAGATTTAATCATACAGAGGGACATAGGGGAAGAGAAAGTAACTTTGTTTTATAGTATGTAGTGAAGTGGTAAATGGCACAGCAATACAATATTAGAAATTTTGAAGTTGAAGTTTGCTTTGGAGCTTTTATTAAAAACATTAAACCGGCAGAGAGTATTTATATTCCTTGCTTTAAATGAATGCATCAACATTCAACCGGTAAAATCTTTTTTTAATATGCTGAGTAGTGCAGCAGTGTGTTAGTACCATTTTTAACAAATGAACCGCTAACTTATATTTTGACTGAGTTGTTTTGTTATTCCATGTCACGTCACACGGGAACGACGGGAACAACGGGAACGGGATAAAAAGTATCCTATGTGAGTGATATGTCCTTCTCCCAGTTCTTATCAACCTCCCTACCAATTTTGAGCCATACTGGTTAAGCGGTTCTTGAGTTATAAATAGAGTAACTAACACAACTTTCATTTATATACATAGACTTCATTCAAATCGGACCAGCCCTTTAGGAGGAATTCAGAGACGTACACAGGTACCGCAGATTTAGGAATATACCCATGGAAAGCATTGTCATCTACATTTGTAACAAAGATATCATACCTCTCTCTATCCCTAGAGCTCTTGTTTCAGTCTCATAAAGTTAAATAAAAAATCTTAAATATTTATTTCTTTCTATTTATTTTTTTCTCTTTTAGTTCATAAGTACAATTTTAGTTAAGTAAATAAAAAAAAATGAAAATATTTTTATTTTATTTTTTCCCCTTTTAGTTCTTATGTACAATTTTCTTTTTAAATAACTACAAAAATTGAAAAAAAATATAAACTTGTCTAAAACAAAAAAAAAACTTGTGATTGCCCGGGTTTGAACCGAGGAACACCAGCCATCGCGAGTTGTAGACCATACCACTATCCCCTACGCCACAGCCGCTATATCAAGCCGCGCGAAATTAGCGCCCATATGATGCGTGAAATATTGCGAAAGAGAAAACTCGAAAATATGCGCTTCCCCAGACATAAAACTAAGCTAGATCAATTTCTCGTCTCCGAAAACCCCCACATATTAAATTTCAGCGAAATCGTTAGGGCCGTTTCCGAGATCACATGCTTCTTCAACCGATCAGCGCCATCTGCCGGGCTGATTTGTGAATCTAAACCATCCAGGTCACCACTTAAACGCATACAGAAAAATTCATTAAAATCGGTCAAGCCGTTTAGGAGGAGTTCAATGACATACACACGTACAGTAGAATTATATATATAAAGATATAAAGCTGAAGAGTTTGTTTGTTTGTGCGCGCTAATATCAGGAACTACCGGTCCGATTTGAAAAATTCCTTTTGCGTTGGATAGCCCATTAATCCAGAAAGGCTTTAGGCTATATAACATCACGCTGCAACCAATAGGAGCGAAGCATAACTAACTCTACGCGAACGAAGTCGCTGGCGGCCGCTAGTAAAATATATTTCTCAGAGAGATGATGCCTGTGTCCTAGCAGCGGCAACATTATTTATAGTTTAATTATGATGTGTGGATATCGCTCTCCTAAGAAACTGTAGTTTACTACGTTATAGTGTGACCACACATGTGTGGTCTTTTATACGCCACGGATTTTACTCCTCTTACAAAAACAATAACAAATAAATATAGTTTAAAAAACTAAAAATCATGCTTTTAAAATATATCAAACTAAAAAGTTAAAAATATTTTTTAAAAAAGCGTGAGGCGGTTTATGCCATAATTGTTGTATGTTAAGCGCTTTATTATTTTGTATTTTTAGTTTGATATTTTTAAAAGCATGTTTTTTTAGTTTTTTAAGCCTTATTTATTTTCAACTTTTTAGTCCGATATTATTTTTTTAAAAAGACGACCAACGAACGTATTGAAAACGGTGGGACATTTTACAGTAACGAGCCGCTCACTCGTAGTCCAAAGAGACGGACAAACGCAAGCAAGCAAACACAAGTGAAGCTAATAAAAATCATGTAAAAACAATAGATGTTTGAATAATAAAAAAATAATAAAAAAAAACGCCCTACTGACGTCACACGAATTCTACATCTCGCAAGCAGAGTTTATCGTGCAACTAGCATACATACAACTTCCCAAAATCCACCGTTGGTCAAGTGCCCGCCAGACATAACACCCGTCTGGTCGGAGGATCCTCCCTTTTCTATGGAGGACGAGTAAAACTCCCTATTCCTCATGCCTCCACA
Source organism: Sesamia nonagrioides (assembly GCA_017933935.1). Lineage (NCBI taxonomy): Eukaryota > Metazoa > Arthropoda > Insecta > Lepidoptera > Noctuidae > Sesamia > Sesamia nonagrioides. The sequence continues at coordinate 1,879,660 of JADWQK010002537.1, forward strand.
ATATTATCATTTACATTTTTTTTTTTTATAATTATAAACTAGTGCTTGACTGCAATCCCGCCTGATGGTAAGCAGTGATACAATCGTTGTTGGTAAAGCGCACTAGTTTATTATGCCTATCATCATCATCAGCCCCTACTCGTCCACTGCTGGACATAGGCCTCCTTCATAGCACGCCAACAAGCTCGATCCTGAGCAGTTCTCCGCCAGCCACTACCAGCCACCTTTTTGATGTCGTCGCTCCATCTCGCCCAAGGGCGCCCCACGCTACGTTTTTATTATGCCTATTCACTCAAAAAACTTAGGAATAAGAAGGATGACGGCAGTTGAGCGAGGTGATGCAATGTTAAACCCAAGACCAACACGACCAAACGATGCTGCGCTAGAGGGAGATTGATCTGGAGTCTCTCCACGACCAAACTCCCGACACAACAACGTTTGGCGCATCGTACCCGGCACACAGCGCAACACAACTGCTCAGACCCGTTCTCCGTACGGCTTCACCAGACATCATGCCGGAACACGACGAATCGCTTGGCGGCAAGACTTTGTCTGGTGGGTGGTAACTTATTCAAAAGTAGATTTTTTTAGTAATCATCATCAACAACCTTTTTATCGTCCCACTATTGGGCACAGGTCTTCTCTCATACAGAGAAGGATTGAGCGTAATCACCACGCTTGCTCAATGCGGGTTGGCGATTTCAGACTTGAAAGTCCAGGTTTCCTCAAGATGTTTTCCTTCACCTTCAGTTCAGTTCAGTTTTAGTAATATTTAGTAGTAATTGGATAGATGAAGTGGGCTCTCTTTGTAAGACCCCTAAAATTCCACGGCGTATAGAAAGTTGTTGTGTCCGAAACCAAGAATTGTTAAAGACTCTCCGAGCGATTTATTTCTCGTGCCCGCTGATTCGAAAGAACAAATAAATCTATTTGAGAGAACATATTGTACTGATTATAAATATATCTGCTAGGGACCGCCTACTGTTGATATCGGGGCTGACTGTCGACAGCCTCCATGGCGTAGCGGTAGCAAACGCGGCCGCTGGGTAAGGAGGCGTGGGTTCGATCTCCACGCAGTGCAAATATTTGTATGCATGAATATGAATATTTGCACTGGTCTGGTCGTGCCTCGGAAAGCACGTTAATTCGTTGGTCCCCGTTGCCTTACGAACATCTAATGTCAGTCGTTAAGGGTTGTTGGAGCTCCCAAAAGTCCAACGATTGGTCTAACTGCAATGCGTCGATATCGCCTTCAGGTTGTGGAGGTCAGACGGCAGTCGCTTCACGGAAAATATCGAAGTTTAGGCGAAAATCAGCAGTTAGACTGGTAAAAGCGGACCCCAGACTCCAAAGCTGAAAAAGCTTCGGATGTGACTGGGATTAACGCTGAGTTAATGATGATGATTGTAGGTATTATTTATAAATAGATATGTTAGGGACTGAAGTGAAGAGGGAAGCTGAGTGTCGGCTGCAACACAATCTACATAAATCAAAATTAAATGCCGGTTGTCGCCAAGTGCATCATTTTGGAACGGCTATGTGGCAAGTTTCGTTATATATGTTCAGTTTCGACAAAGTTGGGTTTTATTGCACAGAAGCACTGTAGTCTCCCGGGAAATGTTAAAATTCGGTTAAAACTGAGCGTCCTGCTTTCTTAGGATTTTTGTTGGAACATTTTTGACGACACGTTTGGCGCCATGGTTGAGCAATCGATTGCTGCGCTGTGTGTCACGGGTTCGATTCCCGCACGGAACAAATATTTGAAATATTTTTGGAATTGCTGCTGTATCGTGAGTATTCGTAAACGCACCCACGATCCATACTAATATTATAAATGTGAAAGTAACTCTGTCTGTCTGTCTGTCTGTCGGTCGGTCTGTCTGTCTGTCTGTCTGTCTGTCTGTCTGTCTGTTACGCTTTCCCGCTTAAACCTCTCAACCGATTTTGATGAAATTTGGCACAGACAATCTTTAGACCCTGAGAAAGAACATAGGCTACCTTTTATCCCGGAAAAATATGATGTTCCCGAGGGAAATCTAAAAACCGCGATATAACCGAACTCCACGCGGGCGAAGCCGCGGGCGGAAAGCTAGTACAATATGTAAAGAAAACCCTGTCCGATCCGTGAAGGTATTGTTAGATAAGTATCGATAACTGATTCTACTAATGGATACAAAGCCGGGCTAAACTTAAAAAAAAATCCCCCTAAAAAAATAAATATTATTTCGCAAAAAGAGGTAACTTAATACATGTGCGGTAAGCAACCCTTCCGCAGGCGGCGGGGGGCAGGGCACCCGGTACCTGTGACGTAGTCACGTCACTATTCGCTCATAATAATACCGGTGTTGTCACTGTTTTAAAAATTACCAAATTTCGGGGAAATTGGAATTAATTCCCGGGAAAAAAGGATTATTTCAAAATTCATTACTATTGTTACTATGATGGTTATGTAAAATTTTATATTATATTAGGTCAAGTGTTTACCTAACCTTTATTATCCTTATGGGTCGGGCAGGGTTTTCTTTACATATTGTATATATGTTGTTAAGGAAGCCCTTACAGGTTAATGACCGCGGCAACCTGCGGTACCAAACTTTAATAATAGTGGCGCGAAAAAAGCAAGCGATCGGAGGTCAGTGAATCAATATTTTTAAAGAATGTTCTATTCCGTTTGCAATTTCAAGCAATTTAGTTCGTTTGAAATTTTTCTATTTTTTTTTGAGGTTTTTTTCTATGGTTTAGGATTATTCCTATGAACCAGCACTGTTCGTGTTTTCATTTATTGTCAGCACCACTCTGTATAATAACGAATAGAATTATTTAACTTAATATATCGCAATCCACTGCTGGACATAGGCCTCCCCCAAGCTTCACCCCAACATCTTGCTTTTATCGGCCTTCTGCATCCAGTCCGTTCCAGCCACTCGTTTGTTAGGTCATTGATTCATCTAGATGGGGGGTGTCCTACACTACACTTGCCAGTGCGCGCGTTTGTAATTCCAGAAATAACAAAACTACAACAAATACATTTATTAAAATTTGGACTGCATTGTATCACCTAGTTTTTTTTTTTATTAGTTATAAACTAGTGCTTGACTGCAATCCCGCCTGATGGTAAGCAGTGATGCAATCGTTGATGGTAAAACGCACTAGCTTATTAAGCCTATTCACTCAAAAAAACTCAGTGAATAGGAAGGAAGACGGCAGTTGAGCGAGGTGATGCAATGTTTAACCCAACAACACGACCAACGATGCTGCGCCAGAGGATGATCTGGAGACCCTCCACGATCAAGCTCCCGACACAACAACATTAGGCACATCGTACCCGGTACACATCGCAACACAACTGCTCAGACCCGTCCTCCGTACGGCTTCACCAGACATCATGCCGGAACACGACGAATCGCTAGGCGGCAAGACTTTGTCTGGTGGTCTTTGTTTGTTTGTCTTTGTCTGGTAGTTTCTCAATATTCCGTTTCAGAAATAAGATATTGCCGCGGATTCTCTTTGTTCACAAACTAAACTAATTTTAAGTTGAGTGGACCTTTTTCTTTATATTTCATTAAGAAAAGGATAGATGACAATATTTTACTTTAATCCTGTCAAATTAAGATATTCCATAGGCAGTTTAGACGCGATTATAAACATGGCGACCAAAAATACATCAATATACGTCAGGCGCAGCAAATTAGTCCGCGACTGACGTAAATAGACGTATTTTTAGTAGCCCTCTTTTTAATCGCGTCTAAACTCTCCACGAAGTATCTAAATTTTACATGTTTAAAGTAATATTTTCTCTTCTGTTCTTTTTTCATCATCATCATCATGCCAGTCACAGGAAGTGCGCTTCTGGACATAGGCTTTTCCCAAGGATTTCCAAAAAGATCGGTTTGATGCAGCCTGCATCCAGCGCTTCTCTGTGATTTTGGTCAGGTCATCCGACCACCTAATCGGTGGGTGTACGACGTTCCGCTTGCCGGTACGTGGTCTCCATTCAAGAGTCTTTCTGCCCCCTTGGCCATCGGCTCTACGTGCTATGTGCCCCGCCTGCCACTGCCACTTTAGTCGCCGACTTTCGTTTCGTTACGAATTTCCTCATTTCTGATTCGATCACCTATAGAAAGACCTAGCATAGCCCTCTCCATAGCTCTCTGTGCGACCCTGAGCTTTCGTATGAGGCCCATGCCTTTTTCTAAGGAACTGGAAAGAAAAAAATGAATTTAAAATTAGTCCAGTTCGTGAACAAGGAAATCAGGGCCATAATCTAAATCAGAACATACTCTTAGTCCAAAACTCAATAAAAGTCCGGTCCTAACAACATTACTCCAGTACTATAACATCCAGTCATAACCGAGCTTTATTGCATCGTTGAGAAGAATAATAAAACTATATATTACTATGTATCGTTCATCGGAGCACTTAACTTGGCATTATGACAATGAACAACAACATAAGGTTTACGCTTTTGTTAAAGGTTAATATAGAGATTTTTCCTGCTCTTTTAGTGACTTTGCAGATTCGCCAACTCAATCTGTAACCAAATGTATATGGACTGGCAGACCCTCCTGGTTTCACTATACCGATCCCTTAACATATTAAATGCTGACTCAAATTTAGTGGTTGTTCCGTTTGGGCCGTAGGGCTTACGGGTGAGTGACAGCAATACTACCCGTTCGGGTTGTGGGGCTTACCGGTGACCGCGCGACGGACTCGTGTTTGAACTTAATTTTCTCGCTGTAGGATACAGTGCCGGTACATAACTGTATTGAGTTTGTCCGGAGCGGCCCTGGAGAACAATTTACGTATACTAGCTCGTTTCGACACTAAGTATAAAAAAAGACTGTTGATTTTAAGGCTAAGTATACAAGATGTGGTTTTAAGAATATTGGGTTAAAAAAAATCCTAAGTTATCTTTGTTAGCATGATCAGCATGCCAAATTTCATCTAAATTTATGTACTGGTTTTTGGTGAAAGTGTAAGAAATAACCAGCCATCTTCACACGCTTTTATAATATTAAGTAGGTTGTTGTAAATATTTTCCTGTGTCTCTCGAGATTCGCCCCTATTTTAAGGGTGAAAATATAGCAGTTACATACTGCCCATAAGAAATCAGTTTCAGTGTGATCCTCTAAAAGCGAGGTCCGTATCGATAGTGTTGCAGTTTTTATTATTCACTAGGTGAACTGTGCGAAGTATTTGCACGGTTGAAAAACTTTTGATTTTAATTGTACATTTTTCAAATAACCACTAAAATTTGAGAAATTTGTATATTTTTCCATTGTGGCGGTCCAGATTAAAACGTTGCTTTATCATCATCATCATTTCAGCCGAATGACGTCCACTGCTGGACATAGGCCTCCCCAAGGTTCTCCACGACGACCGGTCCTGCGCCTCCCGCATCCAGTGGTTTACCGCGACCTTCACCAGGTCGTCGGTTCACCTTGTCGGGGGCCTACCCACACTGCGTCTTTCGGTGCGTGGTCGCCACTCGAGAACCCGTCGGCCCCATCGGGCATCGGTCCTAAGGGCAATGTGCCCGGCCCACTGCCACTTTAGTGTTGTAATTCTTCAAACGTTGCTTATTCTTATTTTTTTAATGGAACAATCATCACTAGCATTTACCTAGCCTTTTCCCAAGTACGTTGGGGTCAGATTCCAGTCTAACTGGATTCAGTTAAATACCTGAACTATACATAAAGCGACTGCCTATCTGACCTCCACAACTCAGTTACTGGGTAATACGATACCCCTTGATAAGACTGGTGATCAGAATTTCAGAATTCTGACTTTCAGACTGTCAAAGATTTACAAGTGACAGCCGGGCCCAACGGCTTAACGTGGTCACCCATCTACTGACTTACTGCGGCAAGCGTAGCTTAACCTGATCGTTTGAGCTGTGCTGTGCGGCTGCTAAGATTTAGCTCCCCACCTCGATTAATAGAGAAGTATGGAAGAAACGACACGTTGATTCTATTCTAAATAAATTCTGATAAGGGCAGTAGAATGGTTGTGGTTGTGAGAGTCTCAATCAGCAGGGTAATTGAGTAAGCAATGGGTTTCATTTTCACAGTTCAATAGATGCAATCGTTGGTGATAAAGCGCGCTAGTTTATTAAGAGCCTATTCACTCTAGCCCTGAAGACACTTAAGTTGTAGTCCGATGGAAACACCGCCGCTGGCAAATTGTTCCAGTCCCTCGATGTACGCGGTATAAAAGACGAGGTCGGATCGTTTTGGTGTCAACAACGTAAAGGTGGAAACTCGCCGTACGACAGGTCTTCTGAAGAAGGAACGGAGATGGGGGCATTAAATTATGCAATTCCCTCGCACACTCACCAAAATGCATCCTATAGAACACTGAAAGGCTGGCTACTCTACGCCTGTGCTCCAGGCATTGGATATTTTTCGAACACAAGGAGCAAGGATTAACAATTTGCTCCAAAACGATGAGAACTCAAATATGGTACTGGTCTTACTCGCAATGTCATCAGCTGTAGGTTTTAGTACCTACTCATTTTTATTATTGCATGTATTGATATACAGTGCCTGCATTAAACTGAAAGTCGCGTCATACAAAAGTGCTGTTAGAAGGTAGATTTTATGCATTCTTGATATACTTTACGGCCCTACAATGTACCCTTTCCACCTCTAATGGAGAAGTCAGATTTTGTTTGACATTATAGATTTTTATGGTGCCTATTTTATTACTAGGTATATGACATACTAGCGACTCGCCCCGGCTTCGCACGGGTGCATGTATTATACATATAAACCTTCCTCTTGAATCACTCTATCTATATAAAAAAATCGCATCAAAATCCGTTGCGTAGTTTTAAAGATTTAAGCATACATGGGATATAGGGACATGAGAAAGCGATTTTGTTTTATACTACATAGCGGTCGCCCGTAGCTCCGCCCGCGTGGATGTCGGTTACCGCTGCAAAACTCCTACCCAGGGAAGACACGGTCAGAAAAATCATTATCCGCAGGCTGCATAGATTGTCTTTATGAGGATGTTAAAGTTGTTAACGATGAAAATACTAGCTGTGCCCCGCGGTTTCACCCGCGTAAGCTTCGAACCGAAAGAGCTCAATTGATATAAGATAAGTGCCTGTTAAAATAATGGGAGCAATATGTACGTCCGCGTTTACTCCCGTTTTCGCAACATTTTTTGTTCCTGCTCTGCTCCTATTGATCATAGCGGGATTTTTTATAGCCTATGTCCTTTCTCAGGCTCTAGACTATTTGTGTACCAAATTTCATTACAATCGGTTCAGTAGTTTTGGCGTGAAAGCCGGACAGACAGATAGACAGACAGACAAATATACTTTCGCATTTATAATATTAGTATGGAGAGTTTGGATTTAAATGTAATTAATACTAAGTTTTTACTTCTGCCAGTCCCGGCGTGCATTTTCAGATAACAAAATATATTGATGATCGGGAGCCCCGTAGTGATAAGGCAACGTAAGTGATAGGGCAACGTAAAATTGCCCATGCCTAAAACATTCTTTACGGACGGAAATCAATTCCTACTAATTTGAATGTCAGGCCCTGGGATTTGTTTATCGTTAGTGCGAAAGAAATTTTTACTGGAAACTTTAGCCTTTTCAAGGGTATAGGCAAATCAGTAGGAATCATGGGTATTCGTGGTATATGAGCTAATTCACCAGCTGCAGAGCCGGTGATAATCTTCGCTATATAAGAAGTGTCGTGCCATTATACACGTTGGGGGGTCTTACATTTCTGAGAAGCATTATCGGCGTGCCACCTTTTAACGACAGTTCATGAAGTGGTAGCCCAGCGGGGTTCAGAGAATTTATAAATTCCGGGGGGTAGTGCACTGTGTCCCTTGGTAACGCTAACTTCGCAACGAAGTCCCATTTTAATCATTCACATTAATCTGCATAAACTGTACTTAGTGATGAAATAATTTATTTTGATGAGGATTAATAGCATGAAGAAAATAAATGCGTTTAAACAAAGTCCAAAAATAATTCAAGATTTTTAAATAAAAAAAAATGGTTGTTGCGCCTCACTCGACATATATAGGTATACCTAGTGTGTTGTAGATTTTTTTGTGGATATTTATAAGATCTACAATTAATTAGAACATTCTATGGTTCTATATTTTATAGTTTAGGCAGCGTACGCAAAATAAGTAACTTTTCTGGTTGATTTTTTACACCTTGTGTTCAAAAAACCCAAATATCTTACGGAACCCCATTGTTTTCCAAAATAAAATTTAGCCTATGTTACTCAGTAGTAATGTAGCCTTCTAATGCAAAAAGAATTATTAAAATCGGTCCGTACTTTTTGAGTTTTTTCGTTACATACAAAAATACAAATGTTTCCTCTTTTTAATATTAGTGTAGATAAACACAATAGTATCTCAACATTCTATACTCATAAATTTGATTACAGAAACAAACAAACGTGTCTGTTATATCTAATGTTCTTAATGTGAAATGCACCAAACAGCAACGGGCCCGCGTCGTCTATCGCGTCTCACCCTGGTCCAGGCTATGGTCCAGAGAAAGAGTGCATGGCAGGCCGTCATTTTTCTGAGAAGCTCAGATGCTGACAAACGAGGAGGCATAGCGCTTGTGGTTGCGGAAATCTCAACGCCCTAACGCCTCTAGCCGCCGCAAGATATCGAAATCCCGACCACCCGCAGGCGCGGGCTTGTGGGCGGTTCCGGACGGCGAGTAGTGGGCAGCTCGCCGCCCGAATAGGACCAGGCCTAGGCCGACAACACGTTTTGTTCCACGGATCCACGAAGGTCCCCGAAGACCGATGCCTGCCAGGGCTGCAGGATGTTTGGAAGAGATACCGTGGCCTTGGACAAGTGCAGAAGTGAACGGCAATTGAAGGTACATGGGTGCGTCAGTAAAAGTCTAATACACCCTTCCGTTGCGCCCAGAGCGGGAGAGGTCATTTGATGGTTTCTCAGCCGCAAGAAAAAGGACCAGTTCCTCTCTCAGAGACGAAGCCTGTGACCCAGTGGAGACATATACACAATGTATACAGAAGTACCATAACTGTCAAGGTATTTTGCAAAGATCTCGATGAAATTAACTGCTTATAGTGTCTACCCTTGGCATTAGGTAAAAAGACAGTTAACTTCAAACCCACTTCAACTACTTTTTTACGCTAAGATTTTTCAGAATTGATTGGCCGTATTGTTGTACGGTCATGGTGGCCTAGTGGTTGAAACAATAGCCTCTCAAGTATGAGTGTGCGGGTTCGATTCCAGTTCAGGCAAATACCAATGTAACTTTTCTAAAGTTATTTGTACTTTCTAAGTATATCTTGGACACCATTAACTGAAGGTGAAGGAAAACATCTTGAGGAAACCTGGACAAGTCTGAAATCGCCAACCCGCATTGAGCAAGCGTGGTGATTACGCTCAATCCTTCTCTGTATGAGAGACCAGATGTACCCAGATGTACCCAGCAGTGGGACGATAAAAAAAAGGTTGATGATGATGGTTGTACGGATGACAGCAGGTCAAGCTACCCGAAACTGCCAAATATTCTCAATCAACATTGAGCCTTGATGCCTTAGAGATAAAGTAGAAAATCGAATAAAGACATCTGACAGATTGTAGTAGCTTGACGTGATGTCGTCTGTACTTATCACACTAATGTTATGAAAGCGAATGTTTGTGGGTGGAGCTTCACTTGTATGTTTGCTTGCTTGCTTCTTTGTTTGTTTGTCCGGCTCTAACTCTTTGGACTACGAGTGAGCGGTTCATTACTGTAAAATTTCCCACCGTTTTCAATACGTTCGTTCGTTCGTTTTTTTTTTAAAAAGAATATCGAATTAAAAAGTTGAAAATAAATATAGTTTAAAAAACTAAAAAAACATGCTTTTAAAAAACGTCAAACTAAAAAAAAAGCGTACGGCGCTATATATACAAAAATTATATATAGTACAAAGCGCCTTGCGCTTTTTTTTAGATTTTTTAACTTTTTAGTTTGACGTTTTTTAAAAAGCACGTTTTTTTAGTTTTTTAAACTACTTATATTTTTTACTCTGATATTTCTACAGGATCGAAAAAGTTCGTTCGTCTAGCAAAACTGGATTGAACCTGAAATTAAATATTGTTATTCAATACTTCTGTCGGTATATATTCTGCAGAAATACTAGGTATTAAATATTTTTATTCAATACTTCTGTCGGTATATATTTTGCAGAAATACTAGGTATTAAATATTTTTATTCAATACCTAGTATTGTTATATGGCGTACTCACAAGAAATATTAAGACAAGGATTTAGTGCGCAAGCTATAACACTATTAAATATACCGGACGAAATGGATTTTAAGCTATAATTTTAGTTCGAAATGCGAGCAGGCCTTGAAGCAATAAAATCTGCACGGATCGTTCGGACAGGTTAAGAAGCTATGCTTGGTGTAATTGGTTCTTAATTGGGTGACCAGCTTGGCACATTAAGACACTTTCCCTGCATCGGAAGACGTTGGTACCGGTTTTCAGTTGAGAATCTTTGAGAGTCGGTCGTCACAAGTCCGAGTTTAACAACTAATCTTACCAAGGATTATTGTGATACTTAGTAAGTGGGTTGTGGAGGTCAGATAGGGAGTCGGTCCATGTAAAATACTGGTAATCGGCTACATCTGGTCTGGAAGCCAATCTCTACACAGTGGGGAATAGTCTAGGCTCAAGGTGATGAGTATTGAGTGCGCATTACCTTTCATCACCACTTTCCCTCAGTCAAACATTCTAACAGTGGTAAGCAATCATAATTGCTAACTAGCCATCATCATTATCATCATCTCAGCGTTAATCCCTGTCGCATCCAAAGCGATCAGCTTTGAAGTCTAGCGTCCGCTTTATCAGTCTAACTGCTGATTTTGGCTAAGCTTTTATATTTTCCGTGAAGCGACTGCCATCTGACCTCCATAAACCGAAGGCGATATCGAAGCATTGCAGTTAGACCAATTGTTGGACTTTTGAAGGCTCCAACAATCCGTAACGACTGCCATTAATTGTTCGTTGGGCAACCAGGACCAAAGGTTTTTTTTTTTTTTTTTATAAAATATAAACCAGCGCTTGACCGCAATCCTGCCTGATAGTAAGCTGTGACGCAATCGTTGATGGTAAAGCGCACTAGTTTAACATGCTTTCCGAGGCACGACCAGACCAGTGCAAATATTCATATTCATGCATACAAATATTCGCAGTGCGCGGGGATCGAAACCGCGTCTCCTTGCACAGCGGCTCCGTTCACTACTGCTACGCCACGGAGGTTGTCTTTGTAAGACCTCTAAAATTCCAGGACGTGAAGAAAGTTGTTGTAACCAAGAATTCTTAACAACTCTCAGAGTGATTTAATTCTTGTGCCCACTGATTCGAAAGAACAAATAAATCTATTTGAGAGAAGATATTGTGCTGTTTACAAATAGATCTTTACAATTTTAGTAATGATTATAACTCGTCGAAATAAAAAACAGTCTACACACAACGTTCAAAAAAAATAAAAAAGAGACTACCGTCGGATGGTTTCCGCGCGTGTGCACGATTTACAGCGGATGCGCATGTTATAGCACGGATGATAGAACATCTACGGTTGTTTGAGTACGGCCCGCATTTGAAGAGTTCCTTTTTGACGGACCATTGCAAATCCATGATATGTCGGAAAATTAGGACTGCTGTAGGAAAATCTTTGGCCAGGTACCCGTATTTGTACCGACAAATTATACACAATAACACTGCGTAATCAAAGGCATTATGCGTGACCCTTTGGAGAATATAAACCGCAAATAAAATAAAATAAATCCGAAAATCAACACCAAAGCGAGGCATAGTGAAATAATTAAATGTATACTGACTCTACAAAATATTATTTTAATCTTATGTAATAAAAGCACATCCTCACTCGTGAGGATGTGCTTTTATTACATATTTATTACTTTTATTACCTATTTATTAGTAATTTATTTATAACTTTTGCTTTCCCTTCGGGCGCGAGTCCGACTCGAACTTGGCCGTTTTTTTTTAAATACGATTAAAATAATATTTTGTAGAGTCAGTATACATTTAGTTATTTCACTATGCCTCGCTTTGGTGTTGATTTTCGGATTTATTTTATTTTATTTGCGGTTTATATTCTCCAGAGGGTCACGTATAACGCTTTTGATTACGAAGTGTTATTGTGTATATTTTGGTTTAGACATTTACAACCAAGACAAATATTGGTTACGTGAGCAATATTAATATAAGAGACAATATTAATTAATAGAACTGGTTCAATGGGAAACCAACATTGATGTCATTTAGTCAACCTATGATTTGGCGAGAACCTGAGGATTATGTGAGTAACTGGTTTTGTCTAATGGTTATCAAAGGATATTCTAAAAAAATTAAGCGCACAGTAAATTACGCAGAGCTGTCTTCGGTAACAAAACCAATACCAACTTCTGAAGATTTTCCAGTACCTAGGCCACCAAGGCACGTCAAAACTCAAACACGGCTTCAGATTCTGATGATGAAAGTGAGTACTTCCAAGTAGCAAGTACATCAAAATAAAAATAAAAAATCTTAACTAATAATTAAAGCAATGGAAGCTTCTGCAAACCAACTTTTTGTGAATTGAACGATCGCCTCAGTATGAAAGCTTTATAAATTCAATATTAGATGCTTATAAGGAATTGGGTTGCAATATGTCAAAGCGACAAAAGTCTTCGATCAGTGTGTGTTGCCAGTGATGATTTATGGAATTGAGACGTGGTCGCTAACAATGGGCCTTATAAGAAAGAAAGCTCACAGTCACTCAAAGGGCAATGGAGAGGGCTATGCTTGGGGTTTCACTGCGCGATCGAATCAGGAATGAAGAGAATGAGAAGAACGAGAGTAACCGACATAGCCCGAAGAATTGCAACACTAAAGTGGCAGTGGGCTGGACACATTGCCCGTAGGACCGATACCCGATGGGGCCGACGGGTTCTCGAGTGGCGACCACGCACCGGAAGACGTAGCGTGGGTAGGCCCCCGACAAGGTGGACCGACGACCTGGTGAAGGTCGCGGGAAACCGCTGGATTCGGGAGGCGTAGGATCGGTCGTCGTGGAGAAACTTGGGGGAGGCCTATGTCCAGCAGTGGACGTCTTTCGGCAGAAATGATGATGTCAAAGAGGCTTATGTATGTTAAAGATGCTTTCTGCACTTGCATCTCGATTTTTTTAAGAAATTAAGGTGCAGTAAGTAATGAGCCCGGTGAAATCTTTCATCAAGACGTTATCAGGGTAAATAAACCACTGCAATGCTTGCAGACTACTGTTGGATTTTGATTAGAGAGGCACCAACCTCTTCTGATAACAGACAGGATAAAAACTAGTTTATTAGGGTTCCGTACCTCAAAAGGAAAAAACGGAACCCTTATAGGATCACTTTGTTGTCCGTCTGTCTGTCTGTCTGTCTGTCTGTCTGTCTGTCACCACCCTTTATCTCAAGAACGCGTGGACGTATCAAACTGAAATTCACATGAAATACTCGGGTCTATTGTCCCTTTAAGTTGTAAAAATATCAAACTTATAAGCCAAGCCAATCAAAAGATACAGCCGATTATGTCGATATTTTCAACAAATTTTCGACACTCGCAAAGGAATCAAAACCTACAGGATACTTCCCGTAAACTCAGAATCTTGAAAATTGGCATGAAGCATTGTCATATAATGCAAATATAGGAAAAATTGCGAAAACCACATTTTTTTAGTTATATAATATAATAAACATATTTTAATAAAATGGAACTTACTACCTTATTTCTCACGAACGAATAAAGTTATCAAATTGTAATTTATACCAAATACCTAGGTCTATTGTCCCTTTAAGCTGTGAAAATATCAAACTTCTAAGCCAAGCCAATCAAAAAATACAGCCGATATGTCGATATTTTCAACAAATTTTCGACACTCGCAAAGGAATCAAAACCTACAGGATACTTCCCGTAAACTCAGAGTCTTGAAATTTGGCATGAAGGATTGTCATATAATGCAAATATAGGAAAAATTGCGAAAATCACATTTTTTTAGTTATATAATATAATAAACATATTTTAATAAAATAAAACTTACTACCTTATTTCTCACGAACTAATAAAGGTATCAAATTGAAATTTATACCAAATACCTAGGTCTATTGTCCCTTTAAGCAGTGAAAAAATCAAACTTCTACGTTAAAGCGATCAAAAGATACAGCAGTTTATACCGACACCTTAGACGAATTTCCGTCACACGCTAGGGAATCAAAACCTACAAGCAAAGACATTAAAATTATATTTACAATAGATAGGACATCACGAACAAAATCGTAAGCCAATACTTTTATCGACTTGGTTAAAAGGCGCTCAGTCTAGTCTGCGCGTCAGGACGTAATTTGTGTCCACCAAGAATAAACATTTTCTAAGGAAATATGCCATGTTGCGCTTTGTGTTACTGTACATCTCGTTATAGTAAAACGACTGGACCTAACTTCGGAATGTTTTTCTATGAATTATTTATATTTCGTCTGCAATTCAAATTTAAAAAAATCTTAGTTCTAGAAAATTTTCCATTATTGTAATAAGCGCCCTCTATTGTTGAGTAGTTTTACTATTTTCTTGTAGAGATGTAGTAATGTTGTTTATCGATTTAGTTATCGATAATACTTATTAAGATGAATACATTTTGTTGTATTTTATTGACATTTAAAATATAGCTAAATAAACTTTAAATATCACTATATTTCAAGTTTATTTATTATTAACTCTATTTAAACATAATCATATCATATTAATAAACAAAATTGAATGAACAATTACTGATCATTTATCTAGGTTTTTGTTATTTTTGGTTTCCGAATAAAAATAATGTCGTAGGGAAAAAGTGGATACGATTTGTCCAGATAGACCGTAGAGAAGAAATGTGGCTTCCGTCTCATTCGTCGAAATTATGCTCAATGCATTTTAAAAGAGAAGTTATCTACTTTGGAAAGACTCGTCGATCAAATTTTAAAAAAAAGAATCGGTACTTTGTATTAGAAATGAAATAGTAAGTTATTAATTTCAGTACTTTTCTACTTAACCGTAAAAATTGGAATAAAATTTACGGTTAAGTGGATAAGTACATAGATTACATAACTTATTTATAATGAAATATATTCATAAAATATGTAGGTACGTATATGTAGTACAATGATTGCGAGCTACTTTGTGATTTTGAGGATTCCGTACCTAAAAGGTAAAACGAACCCTATTCATGAGACTTCTCTGTTCGTCTGTCCGTCTGTCACCAGGCTGTATCTCATAAACCGTAATAGCGAGACAGTTGTAATTTCCAGAGATTGTGTTAGTATTTCTGTTGCCGCTATAACAACAAGTACTAAGAATAAAAATAATAAAATATTTAAGGGGGCTCCCATACAACAAACGTGAATTTTTGCCGTTTTTTGCTCCATATTAATAACGGAAACAGATAGACGCTTAAAATGTTCACAGAATATTTGGTTATATATTCAAATTACAAATAAATAATTAAAATAAAATAAATACTGAAGGCGGGCTCCCATACAATAACCGTGATTTTTTTGCCGTTTTTAAAGATAATGGCGTACGAATCTTGTAAAGGTCTTGCTCCAGCAGACTACCATTTTTGTCGTGATTTGGACAATTATCTACGTGACAAGAAGTTTTCTTCCCAGGAGGCAGTTCTGCTTTCACACAGTTTGTGCAGTCTAGATCCTCAGAGTTCTATCACAAAGGCATAAACGACCTTCCTATATATTGATTATAAATGAATTATTTAAAAATTAAAAAATAAGCAATTATTTAGATTTTCAGTACTAATCGGCAATTTTAAACTTTAACGCCTATTATATTAAAAGAATTATATAAATAAGAAACTTGTAAACTTGAAATTACCCATAATTATTCTGCTTCCTAATTTTTTGTTTCAAGCTATCATAATGCGAAAAGACATCGTCGTAGTTACTTCTTTGAATATTATCGATAACTTTATATCGAAATGACACAAACCCTACCACAGTTTTTTGCATTGCCATTTAAAAATATTTGCAAACAAACGTGTAAAAAGAATAATTTTGCTAAAAACGAAATGCAAACGATAATTGCAAAACAAAATGCGCTTTAAGGCCTAAAAGGTCTATTACACTCAAAAATCGCAATAAACTAAGCGTTAAAATAATTCGTAAGCATAAAACATCTAAAATGCCAATAGACGGTGTCACGGTAAATGAATAGTAGCGAATTAAATTCTAAAACAGTTTTTGTTTGTACAAGACAAGTTTCACTTAATTTATTTACTTTTCAATATTTATTTATCCCATTTGAACTATACTAGGGTATTAAATCGGATCTGGCAACATAGACCACACTGGCCACCTACCGGGCAATAGCTGAATATATTTTATATAAACTTATTTCATTTTGATTACTATTTGATGTCTCCAATTGTCGATCTAATTTTGCTATATTGTACTAGATGGCGGAACTGAGCCATGGGATCACAGTTTTTCTATGCCATTTTGACACATTCTCTATACTTACGTATTGCTAGGTATCGATAACAGATTCTACTAATGCCCACAAAGACAGGCTAAACTTAAAAAAAAAATCCCCCTAAAAAAATAAATATTATTTCGCAAAAAGAGGTAACTTAATACATGTGCGGTAAGCAACACCTTTCCGCGGGCGGCTGGGGGCAGGGCACGCGGCACCTGTGACGTGGTCGCGGCGCTATTCGCTTATAATAATAGCGGTCTTGTCACTTTTTTAAAAATTACCAAATTTCGGGGAAATTAGAATTAATTCCCGGGAAAAAAGGATTATTTCAAAATTCATTAGAATTGTTACTATGATGATTACGTAAAATTTTATATTATATTTGGTCAAGTGTTTACCTAAACTTTATTACCCTTATGGGTCGGACAGGGTTTTCTTTACATATTGTATATCTTAAATCTCTTTGCCTACAAGGTACTTCCCGTGAACTCAGAATCTTGAAATTCGGCACGAAGCAACGTTATATTATAGTACAGACAGATAAAGGAAAAATTGTGAAAATGATAAATTTGAAGTTACATAAAATATTAAAATATTATTTTTGCTTACATGACATAAAATATTTTTTAATAATTATAAACTTACTACCTACCCTTTTTCACATGAACGCGTAGAGATATTAAAGTTGAAATTCATATCAAACACTTCTTAAATCTAATTGCCTCTAAACTGTGAAAATTCTAAATCAATGCTAGTATTATAAATGCGAAAATAACTCTGTCTGTCTGTTACGCTTTCCCGCCTAAACCTCTCAACCGATTTTGATGAAGTTTGGCACAGACAATCTTTAGACCCTGAGAAAGAACATAGGCTACCTTTTATCCCGGAAAAATTTGATGTTCCCGAGGGGAATTTAAACAGCGCGATATAACCGAACTCCACGCGGGCGAAGCCGCTGGCGGAAAGCTAGTACGTCATAAATTGTTAACCGCTACGTTTGTACAGCGGAACCCTCGGTGTGCGAGTCCGACTCGCATTTGGCCGGTTTTTTTTTTATGTCTCAATTACTTTAAAATAATTGCTTTTTAACGCTATAAGTCACTGACATCATTTATTTCCTGTTCAGAATCACACAATCTGGAAAAAAAAAATGTTTTTTGTTGCCTAGTATAGTGGGTAACATATGTACATCTTAGGCACTTTTCCAGTTTTTTTTTCCTTATTAGTGCAATAGTGTGGGAATACCTAGTAGATTGTTAGCCGAGGGTGGAAAGAATCAATTCCCGAGGTATTTAGACGCCCGAGCGTAGCGAGGGCGGCTATAGTCCGAGTAGGAATTGATTCTTTTACCCGTGTTAAACACTCTACTTTTCATTTCGAATATGAGGAAAATAACTATTTTTTTAATTCCGTCACAGATACATAACAGATTGGTATCCCCCTAATTTATGTCGAATTTTTAAATTTTAAATATGGAAATAATTAATAACCACGTTATTGTTGCGACCATAGAATTAATAAGTAGGTACTATCGTACTTCTTAATTCTATGGTTGCGACCTATTTCGCTCAATGAAGTTCACACTGGCTGTTTAGAAACTCACATTGCCGCTGCATTTTTTTTATTAGTTTTTGTTACACAAATTTCTTCACAGCTGACAGCAGTTCTATTTTTAAAGTTCATTCCGACCCTTAGGTGGAAAGTAATTTGTATGAGTTTTTCCCGCTCTAGGGAGGGAAATAGCACTTTCTACCCAACAATCAGATCAAGAAAATACTACTTTCCGAATATGAGAAATGAAAAATATTTATCTATTTTAGGTTGCATTATCGTGGAGTTTAAAGAAACAGAAAATTAAAAGTTGCACATTAATAACCAGTACCAAACCAACCAACCAATTTGTCTCCTTGGTTGTAGGTCAAGCGAGCAAATTATTCTGTTGTGTTAGATTACTTTTACTTGCCAAGCATATCAATTTTAACAGTATCAACGCTCTAAGGTCTTTAACAGACTATCTTGAACCCTATCTATAAAGCAAAAAAGTAAAAAATCAGACGGCAAATTTCTAATAGGGATGTAGAATATTAAGCATTATATATCATGCGGAATGATTGAGTAAGCGCAATTTTTCAATGACAGATCGTAAAAGAGATAGGGGTTGTATGTATTGCTAAAGGTCGCATAAGCTAAACGTTTAAAATATTCTGTTTAGGACTTTTTTCTTTCCCTGCGTAGACTGATGTCCTACATAGCATGTCACGTGTACGCAATGACAAATGCCTTGCTAGCGTCTAGAGCATAGCGAGTCAGGTTACAAGTCATGAAACGAACGCTCTAGCGTTTTAGTAACCGGCCTTACCGCACGCTTGCCCCCCGCGCTTGTCACCATGAGTGTATTACAGCGTGTAACGCGCTATATACATATCAGACAAACTGCAGGAAGATCGCCTACGCTGGTACGGCCACGTCATACGAAAACTGGCAAGTTACGTGTGTAACAAATGTTTTACCATGGCGCCTCCACCGGGCCGGAACAAGCGGGGAAGACTAAAGAGGTGCTGGCTTGACAGGCTTTAAAGAGATGATATGCGAGCCAACAATCTCTCACCACAGGATGCTAAAGATCGCGCAAAATGGAGGAGAATGTGCAGGAAAGCGGACCCCGGACTCCAACGCGACGGCCGGAGTGGATACAACCGGGATAAACGCTGAGATGATGATAAACGCGCTACAGTACAGTAAGATTTTTTAGTCATCGTCTAAATCTTTTCCAGGGATTAGGTATAATTCAATAATTCCATTTTTGAAAAATTATCAATATGTTTATTTTTCATATTCAATTATTTTCTCGAAAGAATTATCCGCCCTGCATGGTCACTGAATAATACTACACTGCCGCGCAAACTTACGAACTCCGGCGGCGGGCGGGGGGCCCGCGCAGTTACCGAGCGCGTACGCACGGCGCAATGTCAACAAACAGTAACTTTTTGTAGATAACTTTGTGATGTGATATCTCAATATTTTTTTTTGTGGAGTGACGCCAAAAGAAAAATCACGTATTCAATGAATACGTGATTTTTCACGAATATCACGAATGAATATATCAAAATTTGGACGGTGACTAATAATTCGCCTTGTATACATACCGAGGGCACGGCTTCTTCAACCTTTTATCGTCCCACTGCTGGTCACAGGTCTCCTCTCATACAGAGAAGGATTGAGCGTAATCACCACTCTTGCTCAATGCGGGTTGGCGATTTCAGACTTAAAATTCAGGTTTCCTCAAGATGTATTCCTTCAACTTTTTTTAATCACTCATAGATATACTTAGAAAGGACATATAAAAGTTACATTGGTACTTGCCTGACCTGAAATCGAACCCGTACTCTCATACTTGTGAGGCTAGTGTTTTAACCACTAGGCTACCACGACATCCAAAACAGATAATATTGGAAAAAATATCAGATGATAAAGGTTTTTTAATCTACATATTCCGAAGTTATGAGAAAGAACTTATTTGCTACGGTATTCTACCACGATACTAGGCGAGCAGAATTTCGGAAGAGATTTATCGTGACTTAGGCAAGTAGCGTGAAGCGTAACGTGGAGTTATTGACCTATGTAGTGCGGTGACAAGTTTGTAATGATTTTAGTTTAAGAAACTTGAAACCGAAAATTTGGTATCAATTCTTTGAGGCGTATCATTTTTTGAGTTGAAACTCTTCCAAAATCTTTATATATAGTCGTGTCCTTGGCATGTACGAGTATGTATGTAATTTTCCCATTGCACGTCGTATAAGGATATGGTTAAGTCCATGAGTCAGGGTTGCGGTTTGGTTAAACAAGAACCCGTAGCCCTGGCCGTCGCACAGGCAAGTGAAGAAACACGGGTGGATTTTAGTCAGTAAAAGTCTGACACGCCCTTCCTCCGCTCCGCTCAGGACGGCAGAAGTCATTTGATGATTTCCCAGCCCTACAAACAAAAAAAGTCCAACCGCGTGGCCACAGCTGCTAACAGAAACACACTTTGTACATAAAATAACTAAGGCAAAGAAGTTTTAGAAGTCACTTTGTAGAATATAGGACACAAAATGTGTCCTATATTTATATATACTACATATATTATAAGAGGCAGTAAAATAAGAATCCTTTTCAAACTGTTTACCAAAAATAAATTTCCATTTTCCAACCAACAATTAATTGAATTTAAAAATAGATTCATCACACCGCCCAAAAGTCGCACCAATAACCGCAAATTAAGAGTAAAACGTAATTTAATATCATCAAATTTTGTCCTGTGTTATCCCACAAATTTAATAAAATAACTGTATTGGACAATATTGAAATTCTCATCGAATATTCGATATTGAATACCAGAGGGGACACAAAACAAAAATGTAAGTAGGAATATTCCCATCGGCTCTAAAGTGTTTCCGAGCAATATTTTAAAATATTATCTTTCTCCCCGGTGGGTTTGTGGTAATTAATTTTATAATAACTTTATTATTATAGCGTGGTGATAATGACCCAATTAAAATAGCGTTTAATTAATATTGTATGCTGTTATCTATAGTTTTAAGCGGAAAGTGATAACGATCCAGTTACGATATGGGTGCTGATTCTTTTCTTCACTATCAAACCTAAGTATATTGCGTCTTTTTCTTTTTATTTCATTGAGAAAAGGACAGAAGGAGAAGAAGAAGAAGGAGGAGGAGAAGGAGGAGGAGGCTTTCTTCAGGCCTGTAAAATAAAAATAATTGGTTATTAGAAGTGAACTTTTTAATCGCGCCTTAAACGTTTAAGTGTAGTTAGTGTAGTTTAACGGGTAGTAGTCGTGGTGGCCTAGTGGTTAAAACCCCAGCCTCTTAAGTACGAGTGTGCGGGTTCGATTCCAAGTCAGGCAAGTACCAATGTAACTTTTCTAAAGTTATTTGTACTTTCTAAGTCTATCTTAAACACCAGTGACTGAAGGTGAAGGAAAACATCCTGAAGAAACCTGGACTTTATAAGTCTGAAATCGCCAACCCGCATTGAGCAAGCGACTCGACTCTCAATCCTTCTCTGTACGAGAGGAAACCTGTGCCCAGCAGTGGGATGCTAAAAGGTTGATAATGAAACGATTAAGTTGTTTAAACTTGTCTAAATACGTCAATTCACGTCAGGTGCTAAATTATTAGACAGAATTGATGTAATGTTTATTTTCTTTTTTAAGAATATAGAAAAAAAAAGATACCCTAAACTTAATTTTAGTTTAGTTTGTGACAAAGGATACCGGCGCCATTATTTTTTAATGTATAAAAGTAGGTCCTCGCGAAAATAGGATCTTTTGTTAATAATGAACAAAGAGTTGAGTGGACATCGCGTTGCGTAAAAAATTAAATAAAAAACTCCATTCTCATTTTATTTATTAAGGGTCTAACTTATTATACCTTTCCTTTTAGCTACATGAAGCTGTTCACGTTAGCTTAATTCCTTAAGATAATAACTGCTGATAATAACTGCGCTGCATCCCGAGATACAGGTTTTACCTAGTTCGGTTGCAGATGCACCTATTATGTAGCGTATGTATTACATAGATATTATGTTTTATATTGTTTTGTAGTTTGTATATTTATTGGTAAATAAACTTATTATTGTTACTAGCTTTTCGCCCCCAGCTTCGCCCACGTTAGTTCGTTTATATCGGGCTTTTTAGATTTCCCTCGGGAATATCAAAATTTTCCGGGATAAAAAGTACCCTATTTAATCCGGACTTCTAACTTCACGTCGGCATAATTTTAAAGCAATCGGTTCAGTAGTTACTGCGTGAAAGCGGAACAAACAAACAAACTCACTTTCCAATTTATAAAATTAGTAAGGATTTACTAACCAACCTTTGTTAGATATCAAATCTCGGTGGTAGGCAACAACATCAGCCGCCGGCATAAGTTACCACCCACCAGACAAAGTCTTGCCGCCAAGCGATTCGTCGTGTTCCGGCATGATGTTTGGTGAAGCCGTACGGAGGACGGGTCTGAGCAGTTGTATTGCGATGTGTACCGGGTACGATGTGCCTAATGTTGTTCTGTCGGGAGTTTGGTCGTGGAGGGTCTCCAGATCATCCTCTGGCGCAGCATCGTTGGTCGTGTTGTTGGGTTAAACATTGCATCACCTCGCTTAACTGCCGTCTGTATTCCTATTCACTTAGTTTTTTTGAGTGAATAGGCTTAATAAGCTAGTGCGTTTTACCATCAACGATTGCATCACTGCTTACCATCAGGCGGGATTGCAGTCAAGCACTAGTTTATAACTAATAAAAAAAAAAAAACATTTATTTCAAATAAACCAGTTACAGGCACTTTTGAATTGTCAGAAAGTCGGTCAGTCAGTAAGGTGAAGCTAGTCGCGTTTCCAAAGAGTACCTATGGAGAAGAACGGGCAAGAAACTCCATGAACACTCTTTTAGATTGTCAAGCTATTGATACAAATATTTAATTACATCATTCGTTTTGAAATCAACCGTGTGAGAACGATGCAGAAATATATTGTACGCTAAGAGCGTCCATTATGGAAAACACAAAAAAAAAAAACAGCAACGAAAAAAGACTAACCCAACAAATAGATGCTTTACAGCAAGTAGTTAGCGCTATAACTCTCAATACTCCGCAGTAGATTAATGCTTCCATTTTCCATTGTTATGGTCGCACGGACTAATAAGCCAATCATTTTATGACGTCGCCAGCTGATCGAATAGCTACCAGGATGCATCGGTTGTGTATTGTATATTGATCGGGAACAGATGTTTGGAGTAAATAACGGGAGACTGATTTGGAGTCTGTGTGTGAGTGTGTTGGGTGGGATTTGAGTGTGAAAATGTTTTTGAATATTGAGATTTTTTTATAAGTAGATAATCTTCTTTCGGTGGTAGGTCATAACATCGGCTGTCGGCAGAAGTTACCACTGGCCAGACAGTCTTGCCGCCAAGCGATTCGTCGTGTTCCGGCATGATATCTGGTGAAGCCGTTCGGAGTATGGGTCTGAGCAGTTGTGTTGCGATGTGTGCCGGGTCCGATGCGCCAAATGTTGTTGTGTCGGAAGTTTGGTCGTGGAGGGTCTCCAGATCAATCTCCCTCTGGCGCAGCATCGTTGGTCGTGTTGTTGGGTTTAACATTGCATCACCTCGCTTAACCTTCAAGCGGGCGCGCGGTCTTTTATAACGGCAGTGGTCGCGCTTAACATAAAAGACATATGAGATAATTAAAAAAAAAAAACACTTATTACAATAAAAATTATTTATTTTTTTAATATTTATAATCATTACTCCTTTTTCATAACATTAATTTGAGAGAATGAAATGAAAGTCTAAGTAAAATCTATGTTATAAAAATAGAAAACAAAATGTAATTTAGGTTTGACTTAAAAACTTAGTTTAGAAACAAAACACCATCTTAGAGTAGCAATGTTTTTTTTTTGTATAAATTCGTTATTGTGTATTTTCAATGATAATCTCAGAAATAAACAATGTCCAAGCTTGCCGATGGCGCAGCAAGGTTCTGGAGTGGCGGCCACATGCTGGAAGACGCAGCGTAGGGAGACCCCCAACAAGGTGGACCGATGACCTGGTGAAGGTCGCGGGAGGCCGATGGATGCGGGCGGCACAGGACCGGTCATCGTGGAAAGCCTTGGGGGAGGCCATTGTCCAGCAGTGGACATCTATAGGCTGAGGAAGAAGAAGAAGAAGCTTGAATAGACATTGTCACTCCTATGCCTTTTGTTCGAGTACCCGAATCATCCATGAGAACATTTTGAACTCGGCATCTCACTCTACTGTTGTTAGACTTTTTCCATTTGGTTATCTTATCACGTCGCGTAAAATATAAAGTCACATCTGACAAAGGCATATCATCATCATCTAAATCAGAGCTGCAAGATTCTTCGGAAGGTAAAGATTCCTCTGAAACTAAGTGGCCAGAACTTTCTGGCCCTTGATCACTGAGTTCCGATTCACTTTCCTCATCTTCCCATAGTGTTTCCTCAATTGCGTTGAATGTTAACGGTCATTAACGACCCATTTTTATGAATATAATATTAAACTGGCCTTAACTGTATAAAAACTACAAATAAAATATACGACGGGCGCGTGGTGTCGTTTCGACGTCTGCGCCGCCCGCAACTAAAACAATTGCGCTCCAAGTGGTGAAGGGGGTGCGGAAAGTCAGTGTAAACCGTTCATTTCGTAGGTAGATACACTACGACAGGCTACTTAGAGTATAAAATGGATCCATTGAAAATTGATGTTAATATCAGCGAAATTGTGTTGAAGGGAGTCGTTTCGACGTCGCGACCGCTTGAAGGCCGTCTTCCTTTCTATTCACAAAGCTTTTTAAGTAAATAGGTTTAATAAACTAGCACAATTTAGCATCAACGATTGCATCACTGTTTACTATCAGGCCGGATTGCAGTGAAGCACTAGTTTATAATTATTATTAAAAAAATTATGTTTTGTTTGGCTGTGTTTACCTGTATTCAGAATTCCCGTTGCATTTATTATAACACTAGGCAAGTGTGTCTAGTGGATAAGTTAAACCGCATTGGTTTCGATCATGTGGGAAGTTTTTGAGTGAAAGAATAACCATCATCCGTCTATACATCCATCCATCCATCTCTCTCTCTCTGAAAGGAGTTTATTTGATATGTCCCAACATTATAGGCTTATAAAGAATCTATGTACAAAATTTCAAAAAGATATCATGAAAAACCACCAAGTTATGAGCTTGCTATTCTACTTGGTTGTCCCAACAAAAATATGGTCAAAGGATCGTACGGGCGGGCGAGCGCGGACGTTGACCTCGGGCGTCAGCTGTAATCTATTGTAACCGCTCGGTAACCACTCTGCAGTCTCACTTTAAATGTATTTGGAAAAAAATATAACATGGTGTAAAACTGATTGGAATCGATTCAGTTGCTTAATCTGAACAAACTGTATTCAGATTTTGCATAAACAAAAAAAAAACGTTGTATATAGCTTATAATTATGTCAAAATAGGTCCTTACGAAATAAACAAATTGTCGTTTTATGACACAAGAAAAAACCCTCTGGAAATAATACGAGTAATACCATCATATGTCGTGGTGGCCTAGTGGTTAAAACACCAGCCTCTAAAGCATGAGTGCGCGGATTCGATTCCAGGTCAGACAAGTACCAATGTAACTTTTCAAAGTTATATGTACTTTCTAAGTGTATCTTGGACACCAATGACTGAAGGTGAAGGAAAACATCTTGAGGAAACCTGGACTTTGGGTCTGAAATCGCCAACCCTCATTAAGCAAGCGTGGTGATTACGCTCAATCCTTCTCTGTATGAGAGGAGACCTGTGCCCAGCAGTGGGACGATAAAAAAAAAGGTTGATAAAGATGATGAATACCATCATACCTGTGGTGCATAAACTTGGTCTTTGATTTGTACACAGAAGCCTATAGTCAAGGTCTGCCAACGAGCAATGGACCGCAGTATATTAGGCGATAAATTAAAGGATCGTGTTCGAAACAGAACACTGCACTTTAAGATAAAGATAGATAACTTGGCCCAATAGGCTGTCCGACATAAATGGGACTGGACAGGACATGTCTGCCATATGGTCAAAGTGTGGTGGGTCCAAAAAGTACAGAATTGGTGCCCTGATATAGCGAGGCGAGGTCGCGGCAGACCAAGTAGAATGAGCTGGTTATATTCCATTAAAAGTACAAGGAGGACGCGCAAACTCGCGAAAGGTGGAAGGATTGAAGGGAACCCTTTGTCCGGGAGTGGAAAAAAGTAGTCCAGCACAATAAATACCAGTATAATACATAATATGCTTGTGTTAAAAGGCTATTAGTTAAATTAGACTTGGATATGCACAATAGGGTAGTTGACTAAAAAATACTAATTAAGTCCGTCAGTCAGATTTCCAGAATATAAAAGACGACACAGTGCGTTGAAAACTCGTGTGACGTCCTGCACGCTACACTTTTTAGCGAGGAGTGACGTCACCAGCCAGGAATAGTGGCTGGTGACGGCCATGGATCTTTGATGCCTTTTATATTTGTCATTTTTTATTGATTTGATAAAACAAAATATACGTAGGTATCCAATATTTTTCTATAATCTGAATGACGGACTAAATAGAATCAATTTTCTTTTACCCAGGAAACGTCTTTATTGTTTCAATTGATTTCCATTGGTTTATGGGAAAACAGTGCATATTCATTATAGCCATTCCGTTGTCTGTTACCGTTCATAGCCATTTCTCAGTCACTGGTACTGAAAACTAGGCAGCACTGCTATTCACTAATCAAAGTAAAACAAAAAAAAAAAAAATTGCAGTCGTGGGACGAATCGACAGAAGTGAAAACTGTAATAAAACTGTAAAAACACAGGAATACACATAAAGTAAAAAACAAAAAAATCACGGTGTGCTCAATGTCGCGAAAGGAGATTTCACTTCAAAAACAAGCATTATAGTCTAAAAATTATTCCAATCTTTTTTTTGCAAATAATATTTACAGCATTATTTTTTCTTTATCCAAAACCTGAATATATGTAGTTTGTTCTGAATAAACAATTGAATCGAATCCAATATTTTTTAATTCGTGTTATTTTTTTCCCAATATATTTAAAAAATGTTGCTGTGTGTTTACCGAGCGCACGATATTGTTCACAGCGGATTATGATCCGCGCGCGGTGCTTTGGAGGCCCTAGGACACTATGGTGTCCTAGGGCCTCCAAAGCACCGCGCCGCTACAGGCGCGAGCGTTTCAGCATATTTTTGTTGGGACAACCAGGTAATATAGCATCCTCATAACTTTGTGATTTTTCATTATAGTTTATTGAAATTTTGTACATAAATTCCTTACATAAAAATACTGAACACGTCTTTCAGGTATCGTATATAAAAAATAATAACTTTGTAGAATATAATATTCGACACTGTATTCCATATATAACCCTTAGCAACAACGGACTGTCCCACACAGCGACACAATCCATCTCTGTCAACAGAAGCTTTATACACTCTGTACAGTAGGTACTTGTGTCCGAGATGGCATCTTACAAAATATCGTCGTCTGCAGACGGCAGGTCCTTTATGGATTTCTAGTAGGCACATGTCACTTGTTCAGTATTTTTAATATCTTTTTTCTGTTTTAGGGCGCCCGACTTCTAGGTAGACATGTCGGTGAGTGTATGATAGATACCTCAATAAAACTACTCCGAACCGCCTCGGTGATCAACAAGGCCAATTCTAGACCGTCTCAAACACCTTTATAGCACATATGAGTCTCTTTTTCTTTTCCTCCGATCTGAGCAGAGCGGTGTCAGACATTTACTGACTAATAAAATCCGTGTTCTTTGACTTACCTGTGTGCCAGGAACCACGGTATACGGTGACGACAGTGCTACCGTCTTACCTGGGGTCTCTTGGTGGACGAACAGTCCACCCTATCATCATCATTTCAGCCGCAAGACGTCCACTGCTGGACATAGGCCTCTCCTAAGGATCCGACAGGTCCAGCGCCTCCCGCATCTAGCAGTTTCTCGCGACTCGGGTCTACCTATGTGCCCATCCTATTCGTCCGATATATTATATAGTTAGCATAACTGTACTGTGTTTTGTTTTCAGAGTGTCAGTCTTTCGTGAGAGACTACACTACACGATACGTAGCATCGCGTGGCGTGTTGCCTATGTGCACGACGGGCGTCGGGTGTCGGCACAACACATCGCGTTGCGTTTTGATAGTATGTTTTAACCTTCAGTCTTTCGTGAGAGATGTAGCATCGCGTGGCGTGTTGCCTATGTGCACGACGGGCGTCGGGTGTCGGCACAACACATCGCGTTGCGTTTTGATAGTATGTTTTAACCTTCAGTCTTTCGTGAGAGATGTAGCATCGCGTGGCGTGTTGCCTATGTGCACGACGGGCGTCGGGTGTCGGCACAACACATCGCGTTGCGTTTTGATAGTATATTTCGACCTTCAGTCTTTCGTGAGAGATGTAGCATCGCGTGGCGTGTTGCCTATGTGCACGACGAGCGTCGGGTGTCGGCACAACACATCGCGTTGCGTTTTGATAGTACGTTTCGACCTTCAGTCTTTCGTGAGAGATGTAGAATCGCGTGGCGTGTTGCCTATATGCACGACGGGCGTCGGGTGTCGGCACAACACATCGCGTTGCGTGTTGATAGTATGTTTCGACCTTAAGAAAGAAAATAAAAGCAAGAAAGAAAAAGTAATTACTGCTACTAATATAGTACACGAAGATCGTAAACTAAACATCATCTGCCTAGACTTACTATGAATTAGCCGCTGTATACGAAATACGGCTAGGAGGAACATATTTTTTTATAACTGTCTTGTCCAAGTGTTTTATAGTCTTGAATGTCGCGTTTAGGCTGCAAAAACGATAAGTAGAAGAAGAATTGGTTAAAGGCCCACCTTTTTTTACATGGATACAAACTTCAATGACGTTTTCGTGAAATATAGACAATTTCAGGACCCTGTTTATAGACATCTGCAAAAAAGTATTTTAAATAAAGTTAGGAGACAATTTCGAAAATTTCGCGTGTTGTAATTGGTTACCCCGTTACAAAAGAAATATTAGACCGTGAGGGTCATGACATGAAATTGGTATTTTCCTTCCTATTCGCTCAGTTTTTTTTTTTGGGTGACTCCTAATAAACTGGCGTGCTATGGTAAACCATCAACGATTGCATCACTGCTTACCATCAGGCGGGATTGCGGTCAAGCAATTATTTTATAATTATAAAACAAAAAAAGATTTTTCAGAGGGTGAAATTAGATTGACATTTAATCTTTAGTGATTCTGTACAAAAATTATAATTGCTAGATTTGCCCTCCTCACCTGGATTAGTGATATGAAAATGTGTTCGTATTGAAAAGAGTGACCTAACAAAATTATTGATAGCGTTTTCATGTGAATCAAGTCCATGTGTGTGAGAACTGTCAAATCGAAAAAGAAACGCGACCATATGATAGGTCTGCCGGAATCTCATGGCATAAAAAATAAACAAAACATTGAGAGTTTCATATGGCAATGTTAATTGTCAACTTCAATTTCAACTCTTGATCAATGGCCCCTGTGGATAGATACCACAATTTTGCCAATAACACGTGTAACAAATTATAGAAATTCTTTGAAAAAAATATTTTACAATAATGGCGGATATCGCCAATGATAGTTCAAACACGGCCGCGTGAGAGAGAGAGATTTGATGAAAAGTCATGATGTGGCCACTATGCTGCGATATGTCAATGTTTTTTTATGAATTATTCGCTGAATGCATCTATTTCTACATAAATCACGCGCTTTTAGTTAGTAAACGACACTATAAATAATTTAAAAGTCCAATGAAAAATGAGCATGACACTCTTCTTAGCTTTCCCGTCAAAACTCCCATGTCAATTGTCACCCGTGAAATCAGTTTATGAGATTTGTCAATTGCTATTGAGATTTCGTGATATCTTCTTGACAATTTATTGTTTTAGTGAAAATGTCGATAAAGTGACTTCGAACTCAAATGAGACTTATTGTTTTCAACATGTTTCGTAATATAAGGGAAAAAAACGCGTAAATCCAATGCGGTGTTAAGATTATCGTATGACGGTAATGCTTGGTATGGTGATGACGGTGAATGGTTATATGGTGGATAGTGCTGGTATGGTGTGTATAAAAGTGAGTATTTATTTTGTCTATCTATACATATATCTTATTTTCAAAATCTATAATAAATTAGTATATAATGTTTACAATTTATTTATTTTTCATGATATAAAGTGCATTGGGGTAAGATCGACCTTGGGGTAAGAACGTACAAATCAAATATCCCAGTTATTTGGCTTTTTTTTGACTAGCATTAAAAAATAAAGCCAAATAAACGGGATATTTGATTTGTACGTTGTTACCCGAAGGGCGATCTTACCCCATCGCACCTTATTAACTTATATTAACATACTGAAGAATTGCAATACTATAGTGGCAGTTGGCTGGGCACATTGCCCGTAAGACCGTCGCCCGATGGGGCCGATGGGTTCTCGAATGGCGACCACGCACCGGAAGACGCAGCTTGGATAGGCCCCCGACAAGGTGGACGACCTGGTGAAGGTCGCGGGAAACCGCTAGATGCGGGAGACTTAAATACAATATCAAGATCGTTTAATCCAATTTCCGCAGTATTGTAGACATCATATTATAATTCCCCATTTACCATGGGATTCCGTTAGACCATCTCTTGACACGGCCGGCAGTGCAAATTTAATGATTTCAATATTTTTTGCTGTGGTCATATCGTAACTGTCAGCCATATTTGCTATAGTTACCTTTAGACCCAGCAGAGGAAGGCATAATTGTATAAGGATCTTCAGGGCCAGTTTCCCAGCAAAGCCTCCGAAATAGCCCAACAATTTTCAAAGCCAGAATAACAAGAGTTCCCAGCCCAATAAAGTTACCCTTTGAAATATTACAGACACTAGTCGTAAAATATAAACGGTAGAATTTAGAAACAAAATAGCTTATAATATTGTTTAGGACG
The DNA here is from genome assembly GCA_017933935.1 of Sesamia nonagrioides. NCBI lineage: Eukaryota > Metazoa > Arthropoda > Insecta > Lepidoptera > Noctuidae > Sesamia > Sesamia nonagrioides. The sequence continues at coordinate 1,910,742 of JADWQK010002537.1, forward strand.
AGTTTTTAACGGCGGTCATAAAGTTGAGATTGCCGGAATATTTTCATGGCCCTTCAGCAGATGTACCTACTTCAGCTGAGATAAATCTTAACATTGAAAGATAACCGGCGTTTATCATATTTTTACATGAAGTCAGATTTATGTATTACTTTGGGAAGTTTTTTTTTTTGTCAGCGTCAAATTGATGTTCTTTCAAGTTCAATAAATATCAACTTTCTCCTCTATCCATAAACGTTCATTAAAGTTATCTAGTGAGTAGCGAATGTTAAACTATACATTTTTGACGTTTGCACGTCGCTTAACTTTAATCACCGTTTATGAATAAACCTCTTAGGTAAACGATGACTTAAGTTAAGTGACGTGCAAACAACGTGAATACTGTATGTTGAAACATTCGCTAATCACTAGTTTACTTTTGACAACATTTATGAATAAAGTGGTTATTTTAATATTAGTTAAGTTGATTTCAGAGTCATCATCATCATCATCATCTCAGCGTTAATCCCAGTCGCATCCGAAGCTTTTTCAGCTTTGGAGTCTGGGGTCCGCTTTACCAGTATAACTGCTGATTTGGCTAAATTTCGATGTTTTTCGTAAAGCGACTGCCGTCTGACCTCCACAACCCGAAGGCGATATCGAAGCATTGCAGTTAGACCAGTTAAGTTAATTTCAGATTGACTAGCATTATTGAAAAAAATATAAAAAAGTGTTTGCAAGTTGTAACGTAAATTGAACATTATTGTGAAGGAATTAGAGTTATTTTTCCATAAACTCATATTTGTTTACATTTTTATCACATAAATCGAATGCAGATAAGATTACCTGATGGTCTTTATTTGAATGTTTGGTGCTACCAAACAACGTAAAAAAAAGTAATTGAGAACCTCCTCCTTTTTTAAAGTTGGTTAAAAACTCATACTTAAAACAAAAGTATAAAGTTCATTAGAAAAAAATATTGATTAAAAATTTCTGATTGATTTATTTAATCTCAAAATCGACTTACTATGCTTGAAAACTTACTAACATGCAACGTTTACTTGTATATTAAAATCTTCCAGCTAATAACAACTGCAAAGAAATTTAAGAATAAAAAAGACAAAAAAAAAAGAAAATATTGCACTCAATACAACCAATACTAATCCCGCGTAGCGCACTCTCGCGTCGCCACGTTGAAAGAATGCTAATCATTTTTTTTCAACGTAAGAACCCAAAAATGGCTGAGCATCAAAAATTCGATGTGTTTCCGTGGGCCGATGACTTTCTTTTTGCGTTTTCCTGTCTCCCAAATTAAATGGTGTCGGTGTTTTTATTTCAATGTACGTGTTCAATGGTTTTTGTTTGTGGGGCAGAATTTGTAAAAATATCTTTACAAGGGCTATATGCTGGACGTGTATTCGGGGGTTTTGATTAAACAATATGTAACAAAAACCCCGTTGTTCTGCATACAGACGTAACAAAGCAAGGCATTTATAAAAATTGTCCAAGAAAAATAAATAAAATATATTTTTTTTTAATAATTGTTACTATTTATACTCTAACTGGTTTCTTACCTCAGCATTTCTGCGTGAAGAAACTAGACATAAGTAAAGCCCGTAAACCCTCAATATTAACATTTTAGTATTTAATAACCGGTAGGTACACATCATAATTAGACCGCCATTTTATCAATTTTCCATTCCAATCCAAACACGTCGACATTCGAATTTTGAAATTTAAAATCACCGAACGCGACCGCTGAAGGCCCAATCAAGGCCCGTAATCCATACTAATATTATAAATGCGAATGTAATTCTGTCTGTCTGTCTGTTACGCTTTCCCGCTTAAACCTCTCAACCGATTTTGATGAAATTTGGCACAGACAATCTTTAGACATTGAGAAAGAACATAGGCTACCTTTTATCGCGGAAAAATTTTATGTTCCCGAGGGAAATTTAAAAAGCGCGATATAACCGAACTCCACGCGGGCGAAGCCGCGGGCGGAAAACTAGTTTGAAATATCGAACAAAAAGTAGAACGTTCCCGCCATTGTCTTTAAATTATAAAACAGATATTCTTGAAAAAAAATCGCTTTTAATTGATTTGTATGCCTCAGCGTGACAATCTCCGTCATATATTCTCGACCGTGTAGATAACGCAAAATAGCAGTAGATATTTGCAACAGACATATTTAAGCAGTTTTTCCTGCTTAACTAATGTGGAAAGCCTTAGGGGAGGCAAGGGCCTCCCCTAAGGCTTTCCACATTGACCCACATTGAGAGTTCCACTGCTGGGCAAGGGTCCAGCAGTGGAACTCTGTAGGCTGAAGAAGACTTGACGTACATATGTTACGTTAATCAACAGTTAGAACAATCATCAGTAAATGGACGAGGCTACAGCGAACCGTTTAAATAAAGCGACTTTTCAACGTCCCTTCAAAACTTTTATTATCTTCTCTAAAAATCAAAATGAATATAAATGGTTGGAACTAGTTATCTAGTCGTGTCGTTTGTGAAGTCGATAGGAAATGGGTCAGCTGTGCACTCGTGGCGACCGGCCAGTATTATATCACATGACTGGTTATCAACACATCTTGTGATAGTTCAATGTTGGATGTTATTGTGTTTATTGGGTACATTAATATCGCGACTCTTTCTATCATATCGTCTGTGTGGCAGATTTAGTAAGTTAGATAATAATTAAAAGAGTTATTGTATCTGTGAGGGCAACTTGCCTACCACGAAAGACTTTAAACAAGATTCAAGTAGATTGTATTTAGGATAGCAATATCGGTGGTAGGCATAACATCGGCTGCCGGCAGAAGTTACCACCCACCAGACAAAGTCGATTCGTCGTGTTCCGGCATGATGTCTGGTGAAGCCGTACGGAGGACGGGTCTGAGCAGTTGTGTTGCGACGTGTGGCGAGTACGATGCGCCAAATGTTGTTGTGTCGGGAGTTTAGTCGCGGAGAGTCTCCAGATGAATCTCCCTCTAGCGCAGCATCATTTGGTCGTGTTCGTCTTGGGCACTCTTGGGTTTAACATTGCATCACCTCGCTCAACTGCCGTCATCGTTCCTATTCCTTAGTTTTTTTAAGTGAATAGGTTTAATAAACTAGTGCGCTTTACCATCAACGATTGCATCACTGCTTACCATCAGGCGGGATTGCAGTCAAGCACTAGATTAAATTATTAAAAAAAATATATATAAATATTAGAAATTATGAGTAAATATGTGATAAAACAATGCCTTCGGAGTGTATCTCTCTGATTAAAATGCTAAAAGCGGCAATACACTTACCTACAACCTTCAGATACGGAGTTTGTAGACCACCAGACCAGATCACGAGGAGGCGCATGTCAACACAATTCACTGACAGACTCCCTAACTTTATTATTTTGAATTTTGAGGTCTAATGCCCCCCGGGGTTACTGCAAATACTTAAAACTAATTAAATTTTGTGACCGTTAGAAAATCGTGGCCATGACTCGCTAGCTTGCCAGTTTGAAAGAAAGTTCGCTGGCCACGTTGTTCGGCGGTTGGCGGAATAACGCCGAACTACTATGGCCGCGTTACGTTTACTTTAAGTTTTTGGCCGCGTTCACCGCCGATAAACACAAAAATCAGAGGAGATATTCAACAGTATCTCATTACTGACGGTTGAACTCCATTTTTTTTTATTATCCAACATTTTACATAAAATATAAACATCCCAGTCTTGGGGAATCGTGTTAGGACACCACGCTATGCTCCATAACTCAAGCAGCAGATGTGTGAAAAACACAGTCAGACTGAAGTGGGAATGGGCAGAACACGTTTTACGAAACTATTCAAAGCGGTGGGCAAAGATCGTCTCTCACTGGACTCCCTAAAGAGTACACCAACGAGGTAGACCACGGCGCTGGCGGCGCGATGGTGTGGCAACATTTGCAGGCCTAACTTAGCCACAGATTGCACAAGACAAGTGGCTCCAATTGTCTGTTCTAAAAGGAGCTTAACAAAATGTAAATAAATGGATTTGAAAACCTACCTGCCTATCTATCCCCCCTTGGGTATGCTTAAGGGTAAGAGCATAATCTAATACATTTTTACATAGAACTAAGATTGTATTTTAGTAGTCGTGGTGGCCTAGTGGTTAAAACACCAGCCTCTCATGAGTGTACGGGTTCGATTCCAAGTTAGGCAAGCACCAATGTAAGTTTTCTAAGTTATATGTACTTTCTGAGTATATCTTAGACACCGATGATTGATTAAAAGGTGAAGCAAAACATCTTGAGGAAACCTGGACTTTAAGTCTGAAATCGCCAACCCGCATTGAGCAAGCTTGGTGATTACTCTCAATCCTTCTCTGTATGAGAGAAGACCTGTGCCCAGCAGTGGGACGATAAAAGGTTGATGATGATGAAGATTGTTATTTTGTCTTGTCCTTTGACATTAATTTGCATCACGATTTACAATAATGTAATATTCGCTTTTATAATATGGAAACATTTCAAGATCTTTGTGCTTGAGAAACGTTCCCTAGCAACGTCTGAATGTTTGTCTGTGTCTTGAGGATAGATACGTCCACTTTTGTTACAGTTAACTTGTAACTAGCAGATGTTGGTCACGAAAACGGCGGAGAAAAATACAATAACAGAATTAAACAATATTTTTAATCATATAATGAGTGAAACCAGCGGTAATGAGCAATTATTCATTAGTTTTCATTTTCATATTACGATCGGCTTTATCACCCTCGAACAATAAACATAAAAAAGCCCGGCCGCCATCTTGGATTTGATTATAGACACCACTATTGGCTTTTCAAAAAAGAAAATTGTCTGTCTATTCAAGTCCAGGCTGTATGGCGTACTATGCCTTTGCCTTTTCCGTTCCGAAGAATGGAAAGAAATGAACCAAAAAAAAAATTGTTTCTTTCCCTCTCTGTCTGTCATAATCTAGTCATGGAGGGCATTAACATTGTGTTGTTTAGATTACTACATATTCAGTTTTATTCTACCGTTTTGTGAGAAGTTCAATTTCATTTCAAAACTTCCAGAGTATTGCACTAGCAAAATAGGTTCATAAATCGAAATGCAAGATGCAAACACTCCAAAAGATCTCTTTATCACTAACTATTAGCAAACAGCTGACCTTCATAATTGAATTGAACTGAATTTAAATCAACGACAAAAGGATTGTTTTCAACAAATTTAAAAGTCAAACGGCTTTTTTTGAAGACTCGCTGTCATCTACAGGTCTCTTTTGTAGCATTGAAAGAAAAGAAATGAAAGGAATTTGCTTGAAGAAATATCTAGGAAGGCAGTTTTCAAAGGTTGTTTGTTTTCAACGGCATAAAAGGACGAGATCTTAAGACGAGTTCAATTTTCGAAAAGGCTGTCTATGTCATAGCCGTTTTTATTTATATCTAGCTGACCCGTGCCCAATTTTACTTGTGATGACAATCCGGCTACCACGAAAAAAAATTCTTTTTCATCCCACCATCTCGGAAAGAGTATTTTTAATCTTCAATATCTGACTGGAAAAGCCGTTTTTATTCTCTAGAGGATAAAGTAAATTGAATTTAGAACATCGTGTGCACTAAGTTATAAACTTAGTGCACACGATGTTCTAAATTCAATCCTTCGCTTGCTCGGTCATCAAAATTGAACACGCGGTTAAAAAGCAACTTTGCACTCTTGTATAACAAATAACTATTTATTTATTTTTCGGGTTATATTACTTGGTTAAGACTTAGAAAAAAAAAATGGAGTGAACCAATCTTTTACCAAAGATAAACCCCTAAGCCTCAAAAATTTTACCCATAATATTAGTACCTATAGATATTTGCTAATTAACGTCTACTAATTTAGACTGGATTTACTTATTTTAAATGATGATGCGCAATTTACCTAGTTAGAACTGACTCTGAACATGGCTCAAAGGTCATTTCCTCTCTTGCTCAAGGTCAAGGTCAAATTAACAATACATTTATTTTACAAGTCATGTGTGTATAACACATGACTCGTATTATTTATATATTTCAGTGAATGCGTTGCGGGTGATACACAAATGCCTCCTTAAGCACCTCCATATCGACTAGTTCCGTACTTCTCACACCCAACTAGGTCTTGTAAAGTTACGTCTTCTGGTATATGATCGACACTTCAGAACCTTTCGACCTCAGCGGCCAACTGTTCTTCGAACAATGTGCCCTGACCACTGCCACTTAAAGGCAGTGTTTCGGGCTATGTCGGTCACCTTGGTTCTCCTGGGGATCTCTTTATTTCCGATTCGGTTGTGCAAAAAATCCAAGCATACCCCTCTGTATTGGCTATTATGTGACTTGGGTCATAGCTTATTGCTCAGATATCTGTCTGACTTAACTAAAATACAGGGATACAGATCCGCGTTTCCCGCTTTTTTCCTAGCCACACACTCGCTCGCTTGGAAAAATGCGATGTTCTCTCCCATTTCGTGCAGAATTTCAGAACCTATTTGAATGAAAGTTGTTGTTATTATACGCTGATACATTCTTGCATATCATATATTCTGGTATATTATACGTCCGCGCTTATTGTAACAGCGTATTTCGCGCATTGTTATTTTTTGCTCTTGAACCTTTTTGTTCTTGATATTTTAAGCTGTAAAAGTATGTTTTTAGGTAGTACTATTGTATATGGATGAATGCCGTATTCATCCATACTACCTATTATGTTGTTTTATGACGAAATATTTAAGCGAGAATAGTTAGGAATAGGCCACGTACTAGAAGACGCAGTGTAGGGAGGCCTCCAACAAGATGGGCCGATGACCTGATGAAGGTCGAGGGAAGCCGATAGATGCGGGCAGCACAAGACCGGTCAAAAAGAAAAGAAAGCTTTGTGGGAGGCCTTTGTCCAGCAGTGGACATCTATAGGCTGATGAAGAAGAAAAAGTTAGGAAATTCGACTCTCGAGGATATTTCTTTGACACGTGACATTATTTATAATTTATATTACAATTTAAAAGTATTTTTTAATGATTTCTAATTTACTGATTATATAATTTAAATAAAGCGTAAAAATGATTTATTTCAACATATTCTCATTCAATTATTTCAGTCACTTAACTGATTTGAAAATATTGCAAAATAATTTTGTTTTCCACCTGTCTTTGTTATACATACCAATTTACTGAAATTTTAAACCAACTTTTAATACACAGTGTTACATAAATAATTTGTGTCTGCAACTCCTTTATAATAACAGTGTAGCAGTGGATTATCAATATTCTTCAAAGTGATGCAAATTGATTATAATGGCGTAGTGGTTAAATGTTATAATCGCGGGTTCGATTCCCGCACGGGTCAAATATTTGTATGACTTACAAGTAGTTGTTTTGGGTGTGGTCATTGATATAATATTAAACAGATATGATATGCTCTAACAAATTAACCAAAATAAATGTGCCTATCGGAGCAGCAGCACACACATGCAATTTTTTTATTCTGCGTACATTTCATACGTTGGCACAGTGTAAGTGAGATGGGGCGCAATCTAAAGCATAGAGAAGAAAAAGATGGCTAGTGTTTGTCGTTTGCGCTTAAATAGAATCGACGAAAACTAAAGCGACTTGCTGGACTTACCTCCTTTTGTACGCTTCATTTTCAGTGCGCTAGTGACGTATCTACCTTAGTTTAATATTATATCAATGGGTATGGTTGTTTGTATATTATGTGAGATGATATGTTTGCACCCACGATACAGGAGAAATTCCTAGTGTGGGGCAATGATTAAAATAAAAATGTTTGTTACTCAATTGGGGTGCTGATTCTATTTTATCAATAATTATAATGCTGCGATACATTTAACTTGTTCTTAAATAAAATCGAATTGAGGATTATTCATCAAGTGGCCGTTTTAATTTTTATAAGGCTGTAATAAAAAATGTGCCTTTTTTTAATAAAACAACATTTTTATAAAATAAATATTAATACTTTTCTTATAAACCTTTTTTTTTACCCTAAAATAAAACTTTGAAACGGTAGCTGGTAAAATTCTATAAATATCTCCTAATACAAAAAGCCCGTAAACCCTCATTATTAACATTTTAGTATTAAATAACCGGTACACCTCATAATTAGACCGCCATTTTATCAACATCCCATTCCAATCCAAACACGTCGACATTCGAATTTTGAAATTTAAAAACACCGAACGCGACCTCTAAAGGCCCAATCACGGCCCGTAATTTGAAATATCGAACAAAAAGTTCTCCGAGCCGTTATTCATTTAAGATAAAAGATCTATTTCCCTCTCCGGGCGTGACCTAGAAACTGAATGGCGCATTTTTTTTTTGCATTCCTCGATGCAGAAGGCTTTATTGCAGTCATTAGTCCAGAGTTTTTGTATTCTATGAATGTTCTATACTCTATGTCTTCATGCGTTGTGCAACGTTTATTAAAAATTGTGGACTGACCTAATTAGTGAAGGGGAATGAAGTTATTCTCGCGATGACCTTTGAATTTTAAATATGTTAGTCTTTAAAAGATTATTTGAACTATTGATTTTTTGATTATTTAATGCATTGGACACAAGAAATTTAACAGCTGTGCTGCTGGGGAGTTTGTTCCGCCAATTCTTCTTCCCAGCGAAAGCATTAGGAAGTGGCGTAGAGGGCGGGCATTTTAGGGGCCTGTCTTATGTAATACTAGTTGTTGCCCGCGACTCCGTCCGCGTGTATTTCAGTTGATATAAAATAAGCGCCTGTTAAAATGATGGGAGCAATATGTACCCCCGCGTTCACTCCCGTTTTCCGCAACATTATTTGTTATTGCTCTGCTCCTATTGATCATAGCGGGATATTATATAGCCTATGTCCTTTCTCAGGCTCTAGAGTATCTTTGTACCAAATTTCATTACAATCGGTTCAGTAGATTTGGCGTGAAAGCCGGACAGACAGAGATACTTTCGCATTTATAATATTAGTAGGTGTGGATTGACGTTAAAAAAGTGTTAGTTCTTAGCTTAATTGGAATAAATGACTCGCGATTTAATTTTTTTGATTAGCTTTAACATAATCTAGCCTTCAGTTTATTTGTTAATTTGAAAGAAAAGAAACAAATTAAAAAAAAAACAATAATCAGTGCTCTGAGCGGAATATTTCTTTTGTTTGGAACACGCACTGGAGATAGAAATTATAAAAAAATGAGCCAAATGGATTAGATGAAAGTATATATGAAGAAAGAAAAATAAAATGGAATGGATTGCTTGAATGTATCATCATCATCATCAGCCCCTACTCGTCCACTGCTGGACATAGGCCTCCTTCATGGCACGCCAACAAGCTCGATCCTGAGCAGTTCACCGCTAGCCACTACCAGCCACCTTTTTGATGTCGTGGCTCCATCTCGCCCAAGGGCATCGCTACGTATGCCGAGACGCAGTCTTCACTCGAGGACTCGTTTACCCCAACGGTCTACAGACGGAAACTACAGACTTACTAACTACGAGTTTAAGCCAAACACTTTTGAAAATAATTATTGACTTTACTTATTTATTATATTTTTTTTTTCTTATTTTTTTTTTTGACTTTTGAAACTTATTATTAATTTTAACCCAAACCCTTTTGCTTATCCTAAATCCTACTGATATTATAAATGGGAAAGTTTTGAGGATGTATGTGTGGATAGATGAATATTTGTTACTCTTTCATGTAACCACTAATTATTAGGATAAAATTTGGCACACAGATCTTCTTCTTCTGCCATAAGTCCAATAAGGGACAAAGGCCTCCCCCAAAGCTTTCCATAATGGGCTGTCTTGTGCTGCTCGCATCCATCGGCTTCCTGCGACCTTCACTAGGTCATGGGTCCACCTTGTTGGGGGCCTCCCTGCGCTGCGCCTTCCGGTACGTGGCCGCCACTCCAGAACTTTACTACCCCGTCAGCCATTGGTTCCACGAGCAATGTGCCCAGCCCACTGCTAGTTAATTTTTAGCGACTCGACGAATACTACTGCCAGTAATTTAGGTTCTTCTGCGGATGTCCCCATTTCTGATTCGATCACGCAGAGACACCCCAGCATAGCTATTTCCATCCCCTTTTGTGTGACAGAGCCTTACGAATAACGCCTATTGTGAGCGACCACGTTTCAGTTCCGTATTTCAACACTTGCAACACACGCTGGTCAAAGACTTATCAAATTTTACAACGTCAAGGCAGCACTTCTTTGGTCTATCTCGCTTGTTCCGGCCGGAGGCGCCATGGCAAGACATTTGTTACCTACGTAATATGCCTTACAGCATGGTTTCGTAAGACGTAAGCGTACCAACGTAGGCTTGCAGTTTATCTGCTATGTCACGGACATGAAGACCGCCACGGATACGGGAGTTCCTGATGCGGTCTTTCCGCGTAAGTCACTGCATCCACTGCAAATCCACTGCAGCATATTCATCTCCTTGATATGCAGCTGTTGCTTGTGTCGCTCAAGCACATACACTGCCATACAAAAGAACAGGTCTAATAATGGTCTTATAGACCTGTCCCTTAAGCTTAACTGGTATATTGGGATGCACACAGATATAAAGTGGGTTAACACAAACGATAATATATATTATACCCTGATATTCCCATGAGATCGTAAGCTACCCTGGTGAAACTGCGGGCCGCTGCTCGATACAAGTAAATTTTACTTACCGCCACACTAGATACCCTTATATTTTCGTAAAGGAATGAAACCGGGTGGTGTAGAATACCTATTAATACTTATTATTTGAATTCTCTTTCTCAGCGCTGTCGTGAAATACATTTTTAGACCCTTATTTACATATAAATAACAATTTGCCTTGATTCTTTCTTCATTTCATTGCTTTATCATGTTAATATGTACGGTAATTTTTAGGTGAGTGACTTCTTTATTTGGTTAATGGGTAGTCAGCCTGTCGGTATTCTCTAGGATGTATTTTAGAGAGTGTGCGCGGGAATCACGTGGCTTAATTCCCCCATATCATCTCTTCCATCACCTGACGATCCGTCGTACGGCGAGTGATAAGATTAATGCATAGTGAGGTTCCGGTACGTGGCCGCCACTGGCCACGTAACCAGAAACGCAGCGTAGGAAGGCCCCCAACAAGGTGGACCGATGACCTGGTGAAGGTCGCCTAAAGCCGATGGGTGCGGGCAGCACAAGCCCGGTCGTCGTGGAAAGCATTGAGGGAGGCCTTTGTCGCAGCCTTTGACCTCTATAGGATGAAAAAGAAGAAGAAGATAGTGAGTGGATTGGAACTCCACTCGAATATGTGTGATCCTTTTCCCAAAAATCACCATTCACATCTCTATGGCCCTCATATGGCCTGACTACGAATATGTATTTGTGGGGTAAATACAATACTGATAGACCAGATTTACATAATAAATAATATCAGTGTTTACCATACGACATTTACTTTTTAAATATCGAAGCATTATGCTGAGATGGGAGCCGATTATTTTTTACTTTTTTAAAATATATAATTTGATTTTATTTTTAATTGTCTTTGATTTAAGTTAGTTTCATGATTTTCTTGTGTGAGTGACAATAAATAACTATTTTCTTCCTGTTATTTTTTAAGCTGTACTCAAAACAAACACAACATTGGATACATAATATAATGAAACGGAATCACCATACCAAATACGGTCCCTTCCGCAAAAATATAACATAGCACAAAATAATATTCACACAGCTTGCAAAAATTAAGGTAAGTAAGGTGTAGGTAAGTAAGTATATTTAAGGTTTGTGGAAATTACTGAATGGAACGATACACGAATTTAAATTGCAAAATGGCTGCAACGTTGGACACTGTCTGTTACTATAAATTTAGTTATCAAGAGCTGAAACACAGGAATTTCAAAGTCTTTTTTTTTTCATATAATTTTTGTAGTATTTTAGGCAACGGTTGGGGAATTTTGGTCCGCTTTTTTAGCGTAACTGCTAATTTTGGCTAAACTTCAATATTTTACGTGAAGCGACTGCCGTCTGACCTCCATCCACAACCCGAAGGCGATATCGAAGCATTGCAGTTAGACCAATTGTTGGACTTTTGAGGGCTCCAACTACCAGTAACGACTGGCTACCGGGACCAACGGCTTAACGTGCTTTCCGAGGCACGACCAGACCAGTGCAGATATTCATATTTAGGGATACAAATATTTACTCTGCGCGAGGATTGAAACCGTGGCCGCGCTCGCTACGTCTCGCGTTATCCAATTCAAATTAAACAACTCGTTACTAATATTATCAATTTGAAATTCAGTTTGTTCCGCCTTTACGCTTAAACTACTGAACGGAATTAATAATATCGGATCTATAATCGAATCTTACGCGGGTGAAAACGTGGGGCGCAGCTAGTAATTAATAAATCTCATTTTCTTTAAACCGAGTTGAGTATGTGAAAAAGGGTGAGTTGTTAGTATTATATCAATCAAAACAATTTGCGTTTGGTAATCACTTTCACATATTATCTGAAGTTTAGCTACCAACGCAATAAGTGCAGTAATAAATCGAGGCTAATAAAACATTTACTGCTAAAATTTACGAAGTCTCAAACGATTTTATTGATAGCATTACGCAGAAACGAACTTCTTGCCGAAAGTTTCAGACCGATAAAATGAACAGAGAACTAAATTCAAAAATAAATTATACAAAATTTTCAAAATTCGTTTAACAAAACACATCTATACTAATATTATAAATGCGAAAGTAACTCTGTCTGTCTGTTACGCTTTCCCGCTTAAACCTCTCAACCGATTTTGATGAAATTTGGCACAGACAATATTTAGACCCTGAGAAAGACATAGGCTACCTTTTATTAAAAAAAATATATTCTATTTAATATTTTTTTATTAATTTAATAGTTTGACAATCTAAAATACTGACTAGGAGGAACGTCGACGAGTGAGCTGTTACCGTGAATTGTGGCTATATGATTCTGAACCCGGCTGTCTTGAAATTTTTCGTCAGTGCACCGTTTTAAAAAACAGTACTAAACAAATATTGCCTTTAATTAGAGCGAGAAAACAGGTGTAACAGGAAAGAAAGGTTAATTAAGCATTACAAAACCAACCAAGGACCAACTAACCAACCGTACAAGGTTTCCCGAACCTACGTAATCTGAGATTTGTGTTACCTACCGGGTACTTAAATTTGAAACCGCTACCCAGATACAGTGACGGATTAACCCTTAATCAAATTAAGCGATTGCCTAGGGCATCACGTCTGGGGGGCACCAGAAGAAGCACAAAAACAGTCCGTCCTTAGGGCATCACGAATCACGTCTCACTCTCACGTCACCAAAAAGAACACCAAAAAAGTTTCTAGGACTAATTTGAAAATTCGCGCGTTTTATGTTTACATAGAGTCCGACCTAGAGTCATAACCCCGCTCCCGCTTGCCCACTCGCTGCCAGCTAGTGCATTCGGCAATTCGAATGTGCGGTGCGACTTTGATTCTTTAGAAGCCCGCGCAAAAGAAAAGCTACCTGATGTGGAATACAAAGACACTCGTCAAAGACGAAGAAAGAAAATGCTCAATGATGGTTCAGCTCCTGAAGTAAGTTTCAGCCCAAGAGAACAATTTGAAATAACGTGTTATTAATAGCATCATTGATAAATTAAATGCAGAGATGCGAAAAAGAAGAGAGATATACAAAGAAACAGCAGAGAAATTCCCAGTTTTGAATAAAATACCCGATGCCGATAAAATTATATGTCCCGATCAAACTGCAGAATACAGTCAGCACAGTACGAATCTTGTCAACGAATTAATAACTGAAATTCAACAGTTTCATTCATAATATGTTATAAGTAAAATAAGTTCCAGACCCAGTAATTCGGCTCGCACAAGTTTACATCAAACTCACGCACAATTGTATATAATAATACATGATGTTAAAATTGAATCAGCTTTCCCTAATGTGGAAACAGCCCTGCGTATATTTTTATCTCTTAAGATTACAAATTGCTCAGCGGACGTTCTTTTTCAAAATTAACAATATTAAAAAACTAAGAAAGGACAAAGATGACAGGTACAAGAAAGGCTCGATAATTTACCGATATTATACATAGAGTCCGATATGTTAAAAACATTAGAAGTTAATACTATCTTGCGTGAATTCAATGCCCGAGAAAGCCGCAAGGCGCATTTCAATAAATAATTAAATTATTCTTTGGTTATTATTGTTGTCGCACCTGCTCCACTTCTAAGGTACGTTACATCTCATCATCTTATTTGACAAATAACTAATGTTTTTAGGTGGTAAAGGTTTAAAGACCGATTCTAGTTGACATACGGATAGCCCTAAGCAATCCACGCCTGTTGGCCCCCCGCCCACAGACGTGGATTGCTTAGGGCATCAAGTACTCTTAATCCGTCACTGCCCAGATACCACATACATGGCAAAAAATACTGAGCCAAGAACCGGTCGCTAAAGTACAAATTATTTGGAATACTTAATAATTTGTACATTACTTTCCAGTTCCAGGCCCTGACAACAAAATGATATTCTCAAGTAAAAAACCCAATATCATAGAAGAAAAACACTAAAACTGCAAACATAGTTTCAAAAAATAACTATTGCGATATATATCAGGAAATGCAGTAAAGGACATAGTTGAGCCATTTTACGGCTTTCTGGCATCGTAAACTGTTTTCTCATAGCGCATTTTATGACGGGAACGGGCCAACTCTCGATCCAAGCGAGTTAGCACGTACGGGTTAAAAGGATCTGCTCTGATTGTGTTGAAAATATTATTCTGTGGAGCAGTTTTGCTTCGTTTTTGGGATTGTGATAAAATATAGTTAGAAAAAATAAGATTTCTGTGCTACTATATAATGTTCTAACTGTGAGGAACACAGGACTTCTTCCTACGTTCCACGCAGGCCCAGTGCGTGTTGATAAATATCTTAAATGTTTTCGGATTTATTATTTTAGATATAATATATCCTCAAGATGTTTTCCTTCAACTTTCTATATGGCGCAGCGGCATTTTTGGTAATAGAAAAGTGTAGTATACAATTTTTTTTATTTGTGTAAATCACTCAAAATATGACTTATGAGATTCTGTCACTATCAGTTCTTTCTAGCCACAGACTATAAACGGCAACAATTAAAATAACATAAAAATACCAAAATTTATGGTAGCACCATCTCTTGATGACTTCTGAAATTAACCTATCTGAAAACTGCTCATTACGAAATGACCTATATTTGTAAAATATAAAACTACACTCTTGGCATAAACGAGACTTCGTGCCTAAATCATAGTAACTGCAGAGTGGCCGTATTCTTGCTTCTAACATAAATATACTATGAGTTGCAAGAAGATGGAAAGTTACGACCACACTTAAGTACTTGAAACTTTTCTTACTTCACAAGTTTGGCTATTTTCTTACAAAATTGAAAATAAGTGTTAGTACTATAGCTAATATTCGTTCACACTAAGGCATCCAAAACACATTTCGTGTTGGATGCCTTAATGTGGATACACACGGGCGACGCGCATCGACGACAGAGGTACACTAGATTATAATTTCAGGGGGTTGTCTCTGACTTTCATCGTCTTACGAAAAGAGTTTTAATTTCAGACTAAGCCTAAACCTGACAGTTACTGTATTTTGTAGAATATTCCGAAGAAAATGAAGTTCCTAATTCAAAATGACTTGCGAGTCAGATTATGTATTAAGAACTGTAACTTTATCGGGTTTAAGTTATAATTTTAAACTTTTCGCCAAAGCCTGGAGCATAGGCGAAGAGTAGCTAGCCTGTCGGTGTTCTATAGAATGAATTTTGGAAAGTGTGTCCGGGAAGTGAATGACTTAATTCCCCCATCTCCGTTCCATCATCATACGATCCGTCGTACGGCGAATATCCATCCTTACGTTTTTAACACCATTACGATCCGGACGAAGCGTTTTGCCTCGTCTTTTATACCGCGTACATTGAAGGACTGGAACAATTTGCCAGCGGCGGTCTTTCCGTCTGACTACAATTTAAGTGTCTTCTTCTAGAGTCAATAAGCTCTTAATAAACTAGCGCGTATATGTAATAATTTGCCGTTAATGATTGCATCCACTAGGCAGGATTGCGGTCAAGCACAATTTTGTAATTACATAGAAAAAAAATAGTAGAGGAAAGATAAAGTTAGACCTTATTATGTGATAAGGCCGATAATGTTTATAATTAAGTGCATTGCCCTTCTAGTAGGTATGCAGTTATTCATCATCATCATCATCCCAGCGTTAATCCCAGTCGCATCCGAAGCCTTTTTCAGCTTTTGGAGTCTGGGGTCCGCATTTACCAGTACAACTGCCGATATGGCTAAACTTCGACATTTTCCGTGAAGCGACTGCCGTCTGACCTCCACAACCCGAAGGCGACATCGAAGCATTGCAGTTAGACCAATTGTTGGACTTTTGAGGGCCCCAACAACCCGTAACGACTGCCACTAGATGTTCGTATGGCAACCAGGACCAACGGCTTAACGTCCTTTACGAGGCACGAATAGACCAGTGCAAATATTCATATTCATGCATACAAATACTACTACTGCGCGGGCATCGAACACGCGCCACCTTGCGCAGCGGCCGCGTCCGCTACCGCTACGCCACGGAGGCTGTAGGTATGCAGTTATTGACAAGCCTATACTGTCTTCGTATTATCAACAGTTTCAAATATTTTTTTTTCCTCAATTATTTTAAAAATGTTACTGTTGATTTCTCCACTGTGAGCTCTTCGTCGTATTAAATTATTCGTGTACCTAGCTCCTGACTTTTTAAAAGTGCCCATGTAGGTTTATGCAAAACTAAACAATTTGCATAGAATATTTTTGCATTTTTCGGCTCAATTTGTAGACTTTTCCTGACTAGTATCTAACATTCTATTACGATCAACAGCAACCTAGCCTCTTCCCAGCTATGTTTGGGTTGGTTACCAGTGTAACCAGATGCAAGAAGTACCAGTATTTCGAAAGGAGCGAGCCTGCCTGACCTTTACAAACCCTGTTTATAAAATAATGTGGTAACCTCGGTGGTAGGTCACAACATCGGCTGCCAGCAGAAGTTACCATCCACCAGACAAAGTCTTGTCGCCAAGCGATGTATGGTGAAGCTATACGGAGGACGAGTCTGAGTCTGTTGTATTGCAATGCGTGTCAGGTACGATTCGCCAAATGTTGTTGTGTCGGGAGTGGTCTTGGAGGGTCTCCAGATCAATTTCCCTCTGGCGTTGCACAGTTGGTCGTATTGTTGGGTTTAACACTACATCACCTTGCTCAACTGCCGTCTTCCTTCCTATTTACTCAGCCTTTTTGAGTAAATAGGCTCTTAATAAACTAACGCGCTTTATCATCAAAGATTACCGCAATCCCGCCTGATGGTAAGGAGTGATGCAGTCATTTCTGTTCTTCTACTTCTTCTTCAGCCTATAGATGTCCACTGCTGGACAAAGCCCTCCCCTCCTCCCCAAGGCTTTCCACAATGACCGGTCTTGTGCTGCCCGCATCCATCGGATTCCCACGACCTTCACCAGGTCATCGGTCCACCTTGTTGGGGGCCTTCCTACGCTGCGTCTTCCAGTACGTGGCCGCCACTCCAGGACCTTACTGCCCCATCGGCCATCGGTTCAACGAGCAATGTGCCCTGCCCACTGCCACTTAATTTTAGCGTCTCGAAGAGCTATGTCGGTATGTTATCCAATAACTAACAGGAATGTTAGTTACTGGGTAATACGATTCCCCTTGCTAAAACTGATTGTCTTCTTCTAACTTCCCGCAACGATTGTCATAAATCTACGAAGGACAGTCGGGATCAACGGCTTAACTTGCTTTCCGAGGTACGGAGGGTTCTTCTTATGGTCACCTATCCACAAGTCAACCGCGATAAATATAGCTTAACCTAATCGATCGACCTGAGCGGCTATTATTATTATCATATTGATGTACACTTATTTGCCTTTCAAATCAGAATCTTATCAATAGTTAGCTTGGCCTTCTATTTGTTTGAACGCAGTCTGTTTTAATTCAAAATTATAATATACTAGCTGTTGCCCGCGACTCCGTCCGCGTAGACTTCAGTTTAAACCGCGCGGTGGTTCCCGAAAATTAAAAAGAGATTAAAGTTCATAGCGGGATATTATATTGCCGATATCCTTTCCTAGGCTCTAGACTATCTGTGTACCAAATTTCATTACAATCGGTTCAGTAGTTTTGGCGTGAAAGCTGGACAGACAGACCGAGATACTTTCGCATTTATAATGTTATAGTATGAATTGATGTACACTTATTTGCCTTTCAAATCAGAACCTTATCAATAGTTTGCTTGGCCTTCTATTTGTTTGAACACAGTCTGTTTTAATTCAAAATTATAATCAAT
This sequence comes from Sesamia nonagrioides, assembly GCA_017933935.1. NCBI lineage: Eukaryota > Metazoa > Arthropoda > Insecta > Lepidoptera > Noctuidae > Sesamia > Sesamia nonagrioides. The sequence continues at coordinate 1,929,090 of JADWQK010002537.1, forward strand.
TCGAAGGTAGCTTATCGTTTCTCTTCAATTTATATTCGATAGCGATAGTTGAGTTGAAATTTATGACATGCCCGAGGATTTATAAACCACTGCTACTATATTTTATGCCAAGGTTATGAAGTACATTCGTATTGAAATGTTTCGTATTAAGGCAAGGATTTAGAACTTGTAAATGGTAATCCCTAACATCAACGGTGTGCCTTTATGAATATAAAGGCCAGTAAAAATTTAGAAGAGTTTCGGCAGACAACAAAACGCGAAGAATTGCCAAACTTCAGTGTAATATATTAAGTGTTTTAAAGATAGTGAAAGAGCGATGGCACATCCTCACTTCACATTCATTTTGACATACTTATTATACACCATAAACCTGCTTACACACTCACAAACCTGCCACACACATAATTATATTCATACACTCACATAAATATTTTATGTTCAATATTAAAGGACGGTGTCTTCCAATACAGGTGTTACCTGCTTTCATACATAATCAGCCTATAGTTTTCCCACTTCTGGTTCAGGCCTCCTCTCGGTGAGAGGGAGTGGGCCGTAATCTACCACGTAGGCCCAGTGCGGGTTGGTAGATGTCACATGTCTTCGAAGTTTTGCAGTATTTTGCGTCTAGGGCATACCAGTTTCCTCGCCATGTTTTCCTTCACCGTTTTGAGATCAGTGGTAACGAAATTATTTACACAAAGTAAAGCGTCTGATGGGATTCGAACCTGATGCATGATCACCATCACTGCTCTAAAACCTCGGCCTCTTTTGCCGGGCGGGAACTGTTCTAAAAAGGTTTGCGTTATATGCTTCCTGTTTTGCCCAAGTTGAACCCCATACCTGGACAAACAAAGTAACAAAGGCGTCCTCCCCCTTCTGACCAGGTTATGACCCCATGCTTGGTCGAAATATAGATTCCACCTGCAAAGGACTGCTCGATCTACCAATAGCAATTTCTCAAGAGTCTCTGGCAATATTAGCTCGTTTTGTTGTCAATTTGTGATCTTTGAACGTTTCTATGCAGTCAAGTCGCACTTCGAGAATTTCGCCGATGCTGCTTCGTCGTACTGTAAGTGAATTTTAAACTATTTCTGATATATTGAATTCCCGAATGGCACTGGTAGATAGAGTCTTTTCTGAATTAACAACAATTTTATTTACAAGGATGGCAAAAAGATGGTACGACCCATATATTTCCAACATACAATTATAAGCATCCTTTCTCCTTATTTTTGCTGTGCCAGACAGGGTCCATATTAACTTTATACCTTATAATATACTATTTATGAAACAATAAAGAATGCAGTAAAGATTTGAATTTGGAATTGCATAAAAAATAGAATAGAAAAGAAAAATATTGAATTAAGAGCGCCTCCCAAACTAGGCACAGCCTGTATCTTGGTGACCCCAACACCGTTAGAAATTCTCAAACAGTTTTTAAATTGAGTCAAGGCGGCTATGGGTCAGAATATCAAAGTTGGTGTTAAAAAAGTTCCTATAAGTACATCTTAGACTTACTCTTAGACTTACTTAAGAGGCAAGGTTTGTCAAATCAACACAAGATACTCTCTACACCGTCCTTAACATCCAGACTTGTATCCAGGTCGTACGTCGATACTGACAGCAATGAACATGTGCCATTCTTGGAACAAGAAATTGTTAATCTGCAGCAGCAACTGAAGGTTGCGCAACTAGAAATAGCAACCCTCATGGACCGTATTACGACCCTAATGCAGAATAGTTGCAATATTTTTGAACCTGTCGCTCGTCTGGAAATAAAGCGAAATGTAGTAAACACCGCCAGTCCTCAGAAAATTGCTACCACAGACGGACAGACTAAAAGAAAAATGTTTATTTTTGGTACTCAGCGCTGCGTCGGACTTGCAGCGGCCATCTCACACTCAAGGACAAATACACAATATGAGAAATACAGACTCGTCTCTATTACAAAGCCAAATGCGCCTTGCAGTGAAATAATAGCAAACTGCAGAAATACCAAATTGACAAATGAAGACAAAATTATAATATGCATAGGCGAAAATGATAAAAATCCAAAACTATTATTGTCACAATTGCAAATTATACTCAATACATTCTTAAATAATACTGTTATTGTGTTAAATGTCGTCAATAACATGCACCTCAATGTCCGTAAGTTAAACTATTGTATAAAGAATATTTGTAATAAATATAGAAAATGTCACTTTTTAAATGAAACATCCACGAAACTCTCCGATGTTTGTGAGTCCATAAATTATATCATAGATTACTGTGACTATAATGATAAATATTTAAATCCGAGTGAAATTCGAAAAATAATAGCGAGTAACAAATCAAGTTCTAAATTAAACGTTTCAACAAGCGAACCCAAAAAAGGCACAATTCCCTATTACTTTAGTCGTATTAAGAATAGATCAGACACGGATAGGTTCTCTTTACAATGTAACGAAAACGGTAAAATAGGAACTATACCCTATTACTTTCCTGTGATAAACAAGCGCGACTCATTTTTTCGTATCTCAAAACAACACAACACATCACTTTAGAATATTTCACCAAAATATCGCCAGTTTGTTATCCAAACAAGAACTGTTAGAAATCACAATTCAAGAGTTAAAAGAAGTAAACGTTGACCCAGATGTAATATGTCTATCTGAAACTTTTTTAAAAAAAGGCTGTGAAAACTACGTAAAACTGTACAATTATGAAATGGCTGCTGGCTTCTGTAGAGATAAACAAAGAGGTGGCACGTGTATATTAATTAAAAAAGGCTTAAATTACAAAGAATTAATATTCGTAAAAAACTATGCCACTCAGAACACGTTTGAAGCTTGTGGTGTAGAGGTAACAAATATTAAACTTGTAATTATATGTGTTTATAGAACGCCCCAATCTGATCCAAATCAGTTTTTAACAAAATTGCATAAACTTTTACACGATTTGCTAAAAAAATACAAATCTAAAGTAAATTTAGTTATAGCCGGTGATATAAATATAAATACATTGAAAAAAGGTAACATTACAAAAGAATTGCAAGATTTGTGTAACAATTATTATTTGAAAATCCATATAACTGTTCCTACACGTAAGCTGTCTTGTATTGACCATATCTTGAGCAACATTACCAACGCTACATCATCTGTACTACCCCTGTACCTTTCCGATCATGACACGGCGCAAATGTTAAGCTTTCCTACTAAACATAAACTACAAAAAGCACCAATATACTACATTTCTAAAAGAGATTACAGCTTAGATAACGTTCGTAAATTCAAAGAATGCTTGGTAAACCTTACTTGGTCTGAGATTTATCAAGATACTGATGCAAATTCCGCATTCAGTGATTTCCATGAACTGGTAAGCCTATTCTACAACCTCTGTTTCCCCAAGGTTAGAGTTAGAGTGAACCGCGATAATAAAAACACTCAAAAGTGGATAAGCAGAGGAATACGTCTAAGTTGCCAAACTAAACGGAGGCTACGTTACCAGTATTACAAAACTAAAAATTCTATTAATAAAATTAGATACAAAAATTACTCCAATTTGCTGAAGAAATGTATTTACGGATCAAAAAAGAACGCAAATATAAAATATATTAACACACAGGATAACAAGTGTAAAGCCACATGGACTGTCATTAAAAATGAAATAAATAGTACTACCCTCAAAGACAACATAGAAATGATAAAGTTAAAAGATGCTGTAGTTACTGACCCGGTAGAAATGGCTTCTCTATTTAACAGCCATTATGCAAATTTAACGCATAACGCACGAACTCAACAAAGTGCTGGTCCAAACTCTAGGGAAAATATAAGTGTCAACTCTATGTTTTTGAAACCTATGCTGGAAAGTGAAGTTCGACAGGAAATAATGTGTTTAAGCAATACCAGAGCAGAAGGCTATGATGAAATTAGCACAAAAATCTTAAAAGCCTGCTGTAATGAACTGACTGGGATCTTAACTCACCTAATCAATATGTCATTTACATCTGGGAGCTTTCCCGATAAATTAAAATTATCCATAGTAAAGCCGATATTCAAAAAAGGAGATAAATGTGATATCGATAATTATCGTCCTATAACTTTAGTACCTATCTTCTCCAAAATTTTTGAAAAATGTATGTACAAAAGAATAGTTAATTTTTGCAATAAGTTCCAAATAATAATTGATGAGCAGTTTGGGTTTCAAAAAAATAAATCCACGTCTTTAGCCATTTTCACCCTTATGAAAAATATAGTTTCGAATATCAACAAGAACCAAATCACTACTGGTCTTTTCTTTGATTTATCGAAAGCCTTCGATCTGGTGTCACACAAAATATTGCTGGATAAGTTAGAGAACATCGGGATTAGGGGACCTCCTCTACAGTGGATATCGTCATATTTATGTAATAGACAACAACGTGTCATAATCAATAAAATTACCAAAACTAAAGATATGACATCCTACTCATCGCAATATATGGTTAATAAGTATGGTGTTCCACAAGGAAGCGTACTAGGCCCATTATTATTTATTTTATATATAAATGACATCATAAAAATAACCAAGCATAAATGCGTATTATTTGCTGACGACATAACAATCATAGTGACATCTGATAGAATGAAAAGTACCATTGCAGATCATGAATTAGATATCAATAATACAATAGATATGTTATTAAATTGGCTTGACATGAATAATTTAAAAATGAATTTAGATAAATCAGTTTACATTCAATTTAATCAATCAAATAATAATAAATACAACATAAAATTGAATATAACTAAAATTAAGGAAGTAACACATACCAAATTTCTGGGTGTTACAATAGATAAAGACATTAATTGGAAAGAACACGTAGATAATGTTAGCACTAGAATTAATAAATTCGTCTATGCGCTGAAACAGGTTAAAAATGTAACGAATTTAAAAACTGCTATTATTTCTTACCATGCGTATGTAGAATCTTTACTACGCTATGGTCTTGTGATGTGGGGTAATGGTACAGATGTAAATAGAGCATTTGTCGCTCAAAAGAAATGCATAAGAGCAATATGTGGCCTTCAACCGGATGACTCCTGCCAACCAATATTTAAAAGACTTGGTTTGTTACCGTTACCATCACTTTATATTTATGAGATATGCATGTTTGTTAGGCAACATCAAGATTTATTTGTAAAAGCAAATGACATTTGTGTCCGAAACCGACGAGACCCCTGCAGGCTCGTACTAAGTGATATTCCGAGGCTATCTAAATATAGTAAAAGCTGTCTTGCAATGTGTGTACGTTTATATAATAAGTTGCCCAATGATATCAAAAACGTTAATACTACATTATTTAAAAAGAAAATGTACGAATGGCTATCTGTAAATAGTTTTTATAGTGTAAAAGAATTCATTGACAAAAAATGTTAATGTCAGTTATATTCTGAAAAATTTGCATGCTTATTTTATATTGGCAAAACATGTTCGTTCTAAATTTTATTGATACCATCCTTGTATACCGTGTTTTTAGGCAAATAAATATATTATTATTATTATTATATTATTAGGATATTTTACGTTTTGGTTTTTTTTTTCATTATCGGAGAAAGCACAGTATAAGGAAAGATGGAAGAATACGGAGATGCCTTTGCCCAGTAATGGGATAAGATGGGCTAACTGAAAAGAACACAAAGCTGACGTACAATCCGAATGTAATATGAACATTCGCTTATAAACAAACATTATAAAAACTAAGGGTCGAAACGGTCAACAAAGTTATTTTTTTTTTTGGTTTTGCTCTCATCTGGCGTGCGTACACTGTGTGTAGATTATAAAGTGTAACGGACCCTGGGTAACTACCCAGGGAGAAAGAAGGAGGAAGAAGTGGCTCAACAAACTTATTGTGCTAATTCTTCCTTCCAGCTAAAGCGCTGAGAAGTGAAATGAAATGAAATCGTTTATTAAGCAAGTAGGATAACTGATCACTTTTACATGTCATATGTTTTTTTTTTAAACTAGATGATGCCGGCATTTCCTAACTGACTACCTCTGAGGAGAAATAGCCGAAATAAACTCAGGGATCATCGTCTTTTTTCAAGTCCAGACATTAAATATATTGTAATAATCACACATATTGCTTAATAACAATGCTTATCTAGAGCGAGGAGCTCAGTCCCAAGCTTTGATTGAAGTGTTGATGGGTGGACGTTTTGTGCCACAGTCCTATGTAATTATGACATTCAGAAGTTCTGAATACTAATTCTCGTCATATAAAACGTTCAAAATCTAGACAAAGTCTCATCTCGGCAACAAATAAATGTCAAAAACTTGTCAAAATGTAGAGAAATTCGAAATTTTGTTGACAGATTAAGACTGAGATGTAACTGTGTTTTTTTTTTTAAATTACGAGAATTAAATGACTTTACTTGAATTTGCAGAAAAATAAATGGCACTTTTTTATATAAGTTATAAACTAGCGCTTGACCGCAATCCCGCCTGATGGTAAGCAGTGATGCGATCATTGATGGTAAAGCGCGCTAGTTTATTAAGAGCCTATTCACTCTAGCCTTGAAGACACTCAAATTGTAATGTGACGGAAACACCGTCGCCGGCAAATTGTTCCAGTCCCTCGATGTACGCGGTGTAAAAGAGGAAGCGAAACGCTTCGTCCGGGTCGCAGTGGTGTCAACAACGTAAGGGTGGAAACTCGCCGTACGACGGGTCGTCCGATGGTGGAACGGAGATGGGGGAATTAAGAATAAAACCACGTCATTATCGAAAGTGACCAAATGTTAAGACTTAAGAGTCTGAAGACCGCTATGTAGCAAAGCTTTTAAGCCAACCCAACCAACCACCAGAAACTCTCACACTGAACGCACACAAAGAAACAACCTGAACATACCTTTCTAAGTAAATACCGCCTTTGAAACCAAAAGACAATGGCCGCTAGCTACCCTTTTCTTCGGGAGCGATTAGCATATAGATAGGTTTAATGGCATGTACCCATTCAGTCAATATGTCTGAACTGAATCGTTCTATGCTCATTGAAATGGTTTAAGAGCTATTAAAGATAAGATAAGCGTTTAGGGAGGAGCGTAACACGAATTGGTTTATGACTTATTTAAATAACAGCGTGGTAATTGCGTAATACACTAATATTTGAATGTTTAATATTTGAACAGCCTCCGTGACGTAGCGGTAGCGAACTCGGCCGCTGCGTAAGGAGGCGCGAGTTCGATCCCCGCGCCGTGCTAATATTTGTATGAATATGAATATTTGCACCGGTCTGGTCATGCCTCAGAAAGCACGTTAAGCCGTTGGTCCCGGTTGCCATGCGAACATCTAGTGGGAGTGGCTACGCGTTGTTGGAGCCCTTAAAAGTCCAACTGCAATGCTTCGTATCGCCTTCGGGTTGTGGAGGTCAGATGGCAGTCGCTTCATGAAAAAAATCGAGGTTTAGCCAAAACTAGCCAGCGACGGTATTTCCGTCACATTACAATTTGAGTGTCTTCAAGGCTAGAGTGAATAGGCTCTTAATAAACTAGCGCGCTTTACCATCAATCATCGCATCACTGCTTACAATCAGGCGGGATTGCGGTCAAGCGCTAGTTTATAACTTATAAAAAAAAAAAAACAAAAAAGCTTCGGATGCGACTGGGATTAACGCTGAGATGATAATGATGATGACCAATATTTGAATTGTGTCATCACTAGCAGCTATACCATGATTTCATCTGCAAAAGTTTAGTTTCAGTATAAAATATTGCGATAATTAGTAACCTATGCATTAATCCTGATTATAAAACGGTTAGCACCAGGTCATCGGTGCACCTTTTTGGGGGCCTCCCTACGCTGCGTCTTCCAGTACATACGTGTCCGCCACTTCAGAACCTTACTACCCCATTGGCCGTCGGTTCTACGAGCAATGCGCCCCGCTCACTGTCACTTAATTTTAATGACTCGACAGCAGGTACATACATAGAAAATGAGTAAAACATTGGAACAAAAGAGTTGTCAACTTCAATATGTGTTTGACATAATCATATTGTTTTGAACAAGACATTATTGGAGAAGTAGGTGACAAGACATGTTGAAAACAAACATCATAACTTGTTTATGTCTCGAAACGATGTGTGAGTTATAAAGCCAAGTACGTAACTCTTGCAGATATATTATATATACATATGTATCTAGCCACTTGCCAATTCGTGGAGTCGATTCAGACCTAACGAGATATGATTAACTAATAATATCTCACAGGCAAGCCACAGAGCTACTATCGTCTGACTTAATAATCAATCTTCTCCTACCGAAATAGTAACGAAACTTTAAACTGAATATTGATTAATTTCGAGAAAGTGAAAACTATGAAATGTTTTCTAATTTGTTTTTTTTTTGCATTGCTTCCCTACACTAGGAATTACTCATGTGCCGTGAGTGCGTTTAGAAACAAAAGAAAGTTACATGACCATGACCGTTCCATCATTGGACGACCCGTCGTACGACGACTATCCACCCTTACGTTGTTAACACCACTAATATCCGGACGAAGCGTTTCGCCTCGTTTATACTCGTATACACGATTTCAACTGGAACAATTAGCCAGTGGCGGTCTTGCCATCTGACTAAAATTTAAACGTCTTTAAGTCTAGAGTTAATAGGCTATTAATAAACTAGTGCGCTTTACCATCAACGATTGCATCACTGCTTACTATCAGGCGGGATTGCGGTTAAGCACCAGTTTATAACTTTAAGAATAAAAAAGAAGTCAATGACTTTGTTTTAAACTAGTTGTGTTCGGCGTTTCCTGACTTTCTGAGAAGAAAGGCTGAAACAAACTTAGAACTCAAACTGAAATTGTTTTGGCCTTTGAAGTAAAGTGTGTAACTGAAGAGTCTAATAATAGATAAGAATCAAACTCACAGCTCGTTCTCCAGCTAACATCATAAGCATTCAGCTATTGTTGATTTACCTGTAAGACAAAAAAAACCAACATTATTAGGTATATTATTTCCCACCTAAAAGATAAGTTTCATCCGCTTGCTATGTTCAACATAGCATAAGTAAAGACACACACAAACTACTACAATCTATCAGATTTTCAACTTAATCTTTAAAGCATTAAGGCTCAAGGTTGGTTGGGAATATTTAAGTTTTGGGTAGCCTGACCTGCTCTCGTCCGTACTACTACTCTCTGTACTCTGACAAAAACACTGTTTTGAAAAGATCTTGTAACTTCTCTATACAACATCCTTACTAAAATTATAAATGGGAAAGTGAGTTTGTTTTGTGTGTTTGTTTGTTCCGCTTTCACGCCGTTACTACCAAACCGATTGCTTTGAAATTTTGTAGAAAAATTAGAAGTCCGTATTAAATAATAGGGTACTTTTTATCCCGGAAGAAATTGATGTTCCTGAGAGAAATCAAAAGAGCGCGATATAACCGAACTCCATGCAGGCGAAGCCGCGGCCGGAAAGCACTAGCTTTCCGTCCGCGTCCGCGTTATCAAAACAGTTACATTCCACCAGTTTTGATAACAAATCTTTTACTGTTCAAGCAGCAAGGCGTAGATAAAATATGTCTACTTTTAAAATTAGGATAAAAAGCACTTCCTCTCTCCCATCATCGTACATATTTCTTCGCTCGTGATTCATGTTTATTATTATATACTAGCTGACCCAGCCAACGTTGTTTTGATATAGCCATTATTTTCGTGAAACACGTTTTATTAAAAGCCTCATTAAAACAGAGGTTGATCGCAGTAGAGTAAAAATTTGCAGTTGTATGTATTTTCAATGATAAATAATGATAATAAAATATTTAAAATTAAATACAAAAACATTAGGAGTGGACAACACTCATAACCGATAGCCGCCGTAGCCGATTCTCAGACCTACTCAATATGCATATAAAATTTCATGAAAATCGGTCAAGCCGTTTCATATGACGACGTCAGCGACGGCGGAGCGATAGGGTCGTCACCATCTTAGTGTAGTGGTAAGAGCTCCATTTCGTAGGTGGCGTGGCGTCCAATCTTGGCAATAACAATTTAAATAGGCAAAACAACAGTTTCGCCTCAGAGAAGTGCCTTGATTCGTGCCTCAACGCGAATTGACCGTTCGACAATCCCCAATTTCTAAAACGACCATCGCCACGTGCCGCCATTACAAAATAACGTCACAGCGTTTGCCCCACTACTGCAAAATCAAATGGGCAACTTTTATTAAAATGATATCGTTATCCACGACACGACTACGTATATATGTATGTATTTATTGTACTAAATTGTACAAAATAAACTACGTAATGCCCTTTTAAAGTAAAGGTGCGAAGTACTGCATCCTCTCCTCTTATTCTAAGTTTAACAAATTGCAACTTTATTTGAATGACAATAAAGTTCAATGCCATCATCAACATCACCTGCCTAGCCTTTTCCCAGCTATCTTGGGTCGGCTTCCAGACTAACCCGATACAGCTGAATACCAATATTCGGCTGTATTCAGAGTGACTAGCACTACTGTAAAAGTTTTAAAAATGTTTGAAATTGTACCGTAAATTAAACTGTATTGTGTAGGAATAAAAGTTATTTTACCATAAACTTTGTTTACATTTTAGCTAGCATAATATCGTATATGTAGATTACAGTATTTGTCTTTCATTTCCTCTTAAAAAAAAAGCAAACGTTACCCCACACTAGGAATCAGCTTAGGTCGCGGGCAACCGCTGGATGCGGGAAGCGCAGGACCGGTCGTCGTGGAGATCCTTGGGGGAGGCCTATGTCCAGCTGTGGACGTCTTTCGGCTGATATGATGATGATGATGACACTAGGAATTTCTCCTATTCGTGGGCGTCTTTAAAAACATATAAACTCACATACACAATTAACCAAGTCCAAAACAACTACTTGTAGGTCATACAAATATTTGTTCCGTGCGGAAAGCGAACCCGCGATAAGCAACGCACCAGTTAATTATGTAACCACTACGCCCACCGTGCCGTCTATTTTTAACCGACTTCAAAAAAAGGAGGAGGTTATCAATTCGTCGAAATATTTATTTTTTTATGTATGTTCCCCGATTACTCGAAGACGCCTGAACCGATTTGCAAAATTCTTTTTTTGTTTGAAAGGGTATACCTTCCAGTTCGTCCCATAGTCACCAGGTCAGGATCTGATGATGGAAGACCAGATAAATCAAGGGAAACTTTCAAAATCGTATGGGCGACTAGTGCATTTCTAAGTATTTTCATTAAGTATTTTAAAGCACAACGATGTAATAAAGGTCTGGGGTAGATCTAATGATGGAGCCGGGGGGCAGTCGAAGGAACTCCTCAACGATTCACAGCAGCTACCTAGTGTCTGTGCTTGATTGATTTGTATTGAGAAGAACTTTACACCTCGGTGGTTGTGACTATCATAAGGGTTCTGATGATGAAGACAAAGGCCAGTTTCGAGAACTCCTCAGCGGTTAACAGTAGCTACTCTGTGTTTGGACTTAATTCATTTATATTGATGAGTACTTTACACCCATGTGGTTTAAAATGAAGATCTGCAGTAGATCTGATGATGCAGAACCTAGACAGTTGAGGGAACTCCTCAACGATTAACAGAAGCTACTTTGCTTTGTGCTTGATTAATTTGTATTGATAAGAACTTTACACCTAGATAGGATGTAACTGTCATTAAGGCTCTGATGATGAATACAAAGGCCAGTTCGGGGAACTCCTCATTTATATTACTGAAAACTTTGCACCCATATGGGCTAAAATAATAGTCTGCAATAAATCTGATGATGAAGATCATATGCAGTTTACGGAATTGCTCAAAAATTTACAGCATTGAAGTTTAATATAGGACAACCACTACCTACTCATCAGCTTATGCAACAATCAATTATAATCAAAAGACTGAATTTAAGTTCCGTAATCACATAATGTCTAGCATTGGTTGGTATTATCATTTTGGTTTCATAGGAATTTTATAGAAATCAGTTCAGTGGCTCCAATTATAAGCTAAAATTACGGGTAAAAATGAAAGTAAAGAAAATTACTTCGTTTGCTTACATGCCTTTTCACAAATATTTTAACGTCAGCATCCAGTCTAACCGGATGCAGCTAGACAATATTTTTCACAACTAAAAAGTGTAAAATAAAATTTTTTTATACAAAAAAAAAAACAACCGACTTGCAAAAAACACTACAAAATGAAAAATAACTAATTTCGGAAGTCGGTGTCAAAAACTAATATACAAAAATCAAAGACATCGACTTCCGAAATTAGTTATTTTTCATTTTGTAGTGTTTTTTGGAAGTCGGTTGTTTTTTTTTGTAAAAAGAGTTTTTTTTAATCCATTCAAATGTTGTATTTAAAGGATGGCACGATGAACGATATGACCACCTATTATGTCACGAATTGTAAGATTTCTATATTACATATCATGTATATATAATATAGAAATCTTACTTCTTCTTACTCTTACTTGTAATTCATATGGTGTACATAAAAAGAGATCCCCATTCTTCTTTTTTTAGAAACTGTAATTAAATCATGCAATTGTTCTTCATTCGGGATGAAGAAAAATTGCATGATTGCAGTGGATAAAAGACTTATTTTTTTTTATTTTTATAAACTAATTGTTGACCGCGATATAGCCTGATGGTAAACAGTGATGTAATCGTTGATGGTAAAGTGTACTATTTTATTAAGAGCTCGTTCACGACCACCGCAGGCGAATTCTTCCAGTCCTTCGATGTACGCGGTATAAAGGACGAGATGTAATGCTGGCTTCACGATCTCCAAAGCACAAAAAATTGGTTACGGTTATTGGGTAAACGTTTGGGCGTTTTCATTTGCCGTTCAACCTTTAACAAGCGCTGTTTATAGTTCCCATAAAAATGGATATAAAAGCTAAAAATAAATGAATGTTCGCGACTTACCACATACTTGAACGGTTCAATTTATGATTACAATGTAAATAATTAGGGTAGAGTCATCTCAACACTTTACTCCCAAGTTTTAGTTTTGTATAAATTATACATTACAAGTCGTGGTGGCCTAGTGGTTAATACACCAGCCTCTCAAGTATGAATGTGAGGGTTCGATTCCAGGTCAGGCAAGTACCAATGTAATTTTTCTAAGTTATATAGACTTTCTGAGTAGGTATATAATGGACACTAATGACTAATTACAAGGTGAAGAAAACATCTTGAGGAAACCTGGACTTTAAGTCTGAAATCGTCAACCCGCATTGAGCAAGCGAGGTGATTACGTTCAATCCTTCTCTGTATGAGAGTACAGGGCGTTATCCGCCCTTCTATGGCGCCCGGTGCGTCTTCTGCGGCCCGGGAAGGGAGTTGAGATCTCCCTCTCTCGTTCCGCAGCTTCCTTCTGCGACATCACGTCCTCGCAGAAGGACACCACCGCGTCCCACAACACTGCGCTACCGACCATCCTCCGCACTACTGCCAGCAGCGTCAGGTCAGCTGGCGGCGTTGGAAATGTCTAAAGACACCGCCAACACCACCCCACCCCGGGACACCGAAGCCTCCGTCAGGGCTCTCACACGCATGATGGCGTCTATGGTGGAGCGCCCCCGACGAAAACCGAACTGGTTATCGTCCAGGTTCGGCCCCTCTCCGCACAAGTGGCCTTCATTTGTGAGGACACGGCGCTGCTCCTCCCAAGCTACACACTCGGCGCGCGTGTGCTGCGCCGTGTCCTCCCCGCATTGGACGCAGTGGTGGCACCGAGCGTCCGGCTCCCTGCCTAAGTGACGCAGGTACTTGCGGAAGCAGCCGTGCCCCGACAGTACCTGCGTCACCCTGAACGACAGGGAGCCCTGCCTTCTCCCAAGCCAGTCGTCGAGTACTGGCCGGATCGCCTCGACGGTAGCGAGGCCAGCGGTGGGTCGGATAAGCCTCTGCCGGCAGTCCGCCACTAGAACCTGACGGAGCTCCTCTCGGCGCAGCTCAATCTGCCGCACGCGCCATCGGTACAATGACGCGAGTACTTTCGCCTCTAGGTCCCAGGGCAGGGATCCGGCCAGGACGCAAGCCGCCTCGTAGGAAATCGTGCGATACCCGCGGACGACCCTGACGGCCATCTCCCTCTGTGGCTTGCGCAGAATGGCGAGTGTTCCGGCCGTCAGATCCATCGCCCACATAGGGGCCCCATACAGGGCCATGGTCCGCATGATTCCCACGTACAACCGCCTACAGGCGGCGCTCGGGCCCCTCATGTTGGGAAGCAACGTTGATAGCGCTCCTGCTGCACCCATCAGCTTGGGTGCCAGCCGCCGGAAGTGGGGTCCGAATTCCCATCGGCTGTCGAGCACCAATCCCAGGTACTTCATGGTGGACTCGACAGCTATCCGGGCCCCACTGACCACGATTTGTGATACCGATGCCGACGCACGCCGGGGGCCATGGAAAACCATGGCCTCCGACTTGTCAAGGGCCACCTCGAGGCCCAGGCGCCGGATGCGGTTCACCACCTGTGACACCGCAGCCACGGCTACCAACGTCGCTTCCCTGTGCGAGCTCCCGTGGGCAGTGACAAGCGTGTCGTCCACATAGCACGTCAAGTCGGCGCCCGACGGGAGCTCGCCTCTCAGTACCCAGTCTTAGCCGATGTTCCACAGGAGCGGTTCCAAGACCGATCCCTGCGGAACACCGCACGACATTTGTCCTCCAGATAAGCCCCTACTATGCAGCGGAGGTAAGGAGGCACCCGATGGTATTTCTGGGTCTCCCTTTTTTTTTTGTTTTCGCGTTGGAAATCCTCATAGGATGTCCGCCGCCCTGGGGTAGGCGACGGGGTCTGTCAGACTTTTACTGACTAAAACCACCCCGGTATCTCTTCCATCAGGCGCGCGCGTGGAGCTGCGGGAGTCTAAAATCTTCCACGACCCCACCCTCTCGTGCTGGCCCGGTCTGTCCGGGCCTCGTCTCCTGCACGGGGTAATGGGGTGTTAAACTACCCCGTGCATCACCTCAGAGGCGCGTGCCGACACTCGCACGCGCCTCCGCCTCGGGGTCCATCGAATAGGGGGCGGGGACTTCCCCATGTCCCTCGCCCCTGGACCCATTCATTGGGGGCGGAAGAGGGCGTTATCCGCCCTTCTTTGGCGCCCGGTGCATCTTCTGCGGCCCGGTAAGGGAGTTGAGATCTCCCTCTCCCGTTCCGCAGCTTCCTTCTGCGACATCACGTCCTCGCAGAAGGACACCACCGCGTCCCACGACACTGCGGTACCGACCATCCTCCGCACTACTGCCGGCAGCGTCAGGTCGCCTCCTACTTCATTTGTGAGGACACGGCGCTGCTCCTCCCAAGCTACACACTCGGCGAGCGTGTGCTGCGCCGTATCCTCCCCGCATTGGGCGCAGTGGTGGCACCGAGCGTCCGGCTCCCTACCTAAGCGACGCAGGTACTTGCCGAAGCAGCCTGCCGTGTCCCGACAGTATTCTGGGCCTCCCTAATATAGCTCCAGGGCAGGGTGTTGAAGGCGTTGGAAATTTCTAAAGACACCGCCAACACCACCCCACCCCGGGACACCGTATCCTCCGCCAGGGCTCTCACACGCATGATGGCGTCAATGGTGGAGCGCCCCCGACGAAAACCGAACTGGTTGTCGCCCAGGTTCGGCCCCTCTCCGCACAAGTGGCCGACGAGGCGATCTGCGATTATGCGCTCAAAAAGTTTGCCCGCCTCGTCGAGCAGCACTATGGACCTATACGCGGACGGCGAGTCCGCAGGTCGCCCCTCCTTCCTGACCAGGACCAGCTGGAGAGGGGACACGTGAGAGGAGACCTGTGCTAAGCAGTGGGACCATAAAAAAGGGATGAGGATATAATTTAGTAATAGTGAGCATAGCAAAATTATGTGCATATAGCTTATTTAAATATTGGTTTAAATACCTAATGTTAAGAGATTTTTTC
The DNA here is from genome assembly GCA_017933935.1 of Sesamia nonagrioides. Classification (NCBI taxonomy): domain Eukaryota; kingdom Metazoa; phylum Arthropoda; class Insecta; order Lepidoptera; family Noctuidae; genus Sesamia; species Sesamia nonagrioides. The sequence continues at coordinate 1,944,993 of JADWQK010002537.1, forward strand.
CCTTATATTTTTTTTAACCAAAGAACTGCCATCTGATCTCTACACTACCTATGGTTGACTGGTAGAGAATGCCTAAGGCCTTAAGTCTGCCTCTGTATATTTTGTGCAAATAAAAATAATAAATAATTGAATGACGTGGTTAAGTATCTAATATGAAACATATCTTCAGCTATGGACCATTCCATAGCTGAGATACATATCCTCAGCTATGGACCATTCCATATCACATTCCAGGCCACATCATGACTTTGCCTCAAACCTCCCTCATAGACGGTTCAAGCGGCCGTCTTTTTCAACTGCCATTGGCGATATCCGCCATTATTGCAACATAAAATTTTCAAAGAATTTCTATAATTTGTCACAAGTGTCATTGGCAAACTTGTGGTATCTATTCCACAGCGGCCATTGATGAAGAGTTGCACCTTGAAAAATGAAGAAGAAGAACTCAACGTGCTTTCCCAAGCTTGGAGGGGTGTTACCTATTCACTGACCCATCCTGTGGCAATCGAAACTTGACCGATCAACTCTACTGTTATTACTTGCATAACTAATTTAAACCAATTTTATGAATTAGAATAAATTTTATGTACCGATCCCTGCGGAACACCGCACGACATTTGTCCTCCAGATAAGCCCCTACTATGCGGCGGAGGTAGGGAGGCACCCGATGGTATTTCTGGGTCTCCCTTTTCTTTTTTTGTTTTCGCGTTGCAAATCCTCATAGGATGTCCGCCGCCCTGGGGTAGGCGACTGTTATTACTTGCATAACTAATTTAAACCAATTTTATGAATTAGAATAAATTTTATGTATCATAACAAATTAAATATAATGTCACCTCGTAATCTTGAAGACGGCGGTCACGAGGCGAATTCATAATGTTTACGCGCCACATATAATATTTATGAAGAAGTTATAAAATGGAGTTTGTGGAGGTCATGCGTATTAATTTTGCATAAAAGCCGTCTCACTAAAAAGGGTCTCCGGGATATAAAAGTATGAGAAATTTATTATATTTGTACATCGTACTCATATGGATAACTAGCGGCCGCCAGCGACTTCTTTCGCGTGGAGTTAGCTATCATCATCAACCTTTTTATCCTCTCACTGCTGGGCACAGGTCTCCTGTCACACAGTGAAGGATTGAGCGTAATCACCACGCTTGCTCAATGCGGGTTGGCGATTTCAGACTTAAAGTTCAGGTTTCCTCAAGATGTTTTCCTTCACCTTCAGTCATTGGTGTCCAAGATATACTTAGAAAGTACATATAGCTTTAGAAAAGTTACATTGGTACTTGCCTACCTGGAATCGAACCCGCGCACTCATACTTAAGAGGCTAATATTTTAACCATTAAACCACCACGACTTCGATTAGTTATACTCCGCTCCTATTGGTCGGAGCGTAATGTTAGCCTAAAGTCTTCTTGAATTAATGGGCTATCCAACGCAACAATATTTTTTCTAATAGGACCAGTAATTCCTGATATTAGCGCGTTCAAACAAACAAACTCTTCAGCTTTATATATTAGTATAGATATACATTTAAACGTAAATAGTATAATCAATATGTTATAACAATTTTATGATTTAAAAGATTCAACCATAGAGTTCCATACCTATTTCTCTCTAGAGGTAGCTATTATATTTATGAATAGACAATTAACTTCATTTTTCAATTTTTCAGACTAACCAACACTTTGGCCATGCAAAGATTTCTAAAATTCTTTTTTATTTGGTAGTCCAGTTTTTGAGGAGAATTGTTATTGGTTATTTAACATCACGCTACGACAATTAGGAGCCGAGCAAAAATTATGAGGAAGTATGCTAAGTGAAAACTAAGTAACAGTGCCGGTGGGCGGTGTGGTTGGACTCAGTGGGTGATGTGATTTGACACACACGGTGGGCGATGTGATTTGACGTGGTGAGTAGCGGGACCAGGAAACATCAAGTCTAATAAATTGTAAGCAGAAGCTAGTTAAAACATTATTATTAACATTACTCCTTTCATAGTATTCCCTGAAGTGTGCCATGTTGTGAGCAAGCGAGCCAGTAGCCATTATTATGTATGTTAGTAACGTGCAATAAAAAGACTCTAGTTTATTTTTAACAAGTTTTTTGAAAGAGAATAATCAAATGTAATTATATAACATAACATAATCAACCTATAATGTTTACATTCTTGAGACACAGGCCTCCTCTCGATGAGAGGAAGTGAGCCATAATCTACTATGCGGCCCAGTGCGGGTTGGTACATGTCACATGTCTTTGAACTTTTGCCTCTACGACATGCCGGTTTCCTCACTATGTTTTCTGTCACTGTTTTGAGAGCAGTGATGATTAAATATTTATACAAAGCAAAGCGCTTGACGGGATTCCAACCTACGACCTACCACTAGGCCATCACTGATTAGGCTAAGAATCAACATTTTTCGAAGATGTAAAATTACAAAACACTTTCGCACTTCACTACTTCCTAATGTTGTCGCAGAGATGAAGAATTATATTACGTGCATAAATAACATCTTGCTCTTATTGTTGTGTACCTATTAATGCGCCCAAACGTCGCCAACCTATTGCTATCAATCCTACTTAAATCCAGACTCCGAACTACTACTAAAAAAATCAGACATTAAAATTCCAACGACACGTTGCCTGACACAACAAAATACGACGACATTCAATTAAGTAACAAAAAACAAGAAAATATGGTTCTTAGTAAAGACACAACAGTTTTCCAATATTAATACCATAAACAAAACCGAAATGTCCGAAACGTTCAGTTAGTCTTGCTTTTAATTAAATTCGGGGGTGTGTTACGTAAATAAGGTGCTCGAGCCATCTCGAGCACATTGCTTTATATTAAGGCTTCTGGCACGAAAATAAAATTGACAAAAACAAGGAAAAAATATTTTAGTATGTAAATGATACGAACGGGGATGAGGTTGCCAATGGTTTTTTCTTTGTAAGACATCATGGATTAGACAAATTGAAAGGCAAAAAAACAGAAGAAAAGTAAAGGACAAAATAAGAAATTTAAAAGGTACGAATGAAAGATATAAACAACCAGATGTACGAGTATATTTGATTTAAACTTTATTAATTTAATTAATATCTTCCCAACCGTTTTCGGACTCGGAGGTCAATCTTGTAATGTTATGTACATATTCAGATATACTTACACTTATTATTTATACTCATATTCATACTTATATATGTATCATTCATTTCCACGGTCCATAATATGCATTCCATTATTATGAGGCTCTGTTTTGATCATATTCCACTACACCAGGACTCATTTTTCAGTTCACAGTCACAGTCCTCAACTTTAGGCCTAAGTTTCGGCGACTTAGTGACCCCTTAGCATAGGAAGCCGTACCTATGCAGGACTGTATCACTTTTTCCTATCAAACACTGCACTTTTTAATTTAATACCATTTATATTTACATTGTTACAGAACATTTTCATTATTTTGACATTTTTTTTGACAACATTGTTGATGATGTATCTATGACAACCTTCTCATCAAAATTCTTGTTGGTCTGCTATTTTTATTTCATAATTGTTATTCGAACTCTTTTATGGTAAAATTATTTACCGTTCCTCGTCCATATTTTCGAATATTTTAAATTTCGACCTCCAACCGTTCTGCGAGGTTTCTTTAGAAATCATCGCAGAGCAGTGGTCAGTCGAGCTCTGGCTTTCAAACAAGCCACATATAAGTAGGTCTCTACTGAACGCTGCCTCGAGAGCCCTTTCTAGGGTATTTCCTGCTGTGCCAGTCACAATATAACTGGTGCGCCTGGAGCTGCCTGGCCCTTTGCCGCCGGAGCCCTCGACTGCTGCCGGCCTGGTGACGCCGGGGCAGTCCCTCTTCCATAGCTGCCGCCGGTCCATCAGGGCCGCTCTTCCGTAGCTACCGCCGGTCCACCAGGGCCGTTCTTCCGTTGCTGCCGCCGGTCCACCAGGGCCGCTTCTCTGTAGCTGCCGCCGGTCCACCAGGGCCGCTCCTCTGTAGCTGCCGCCGGTCCACCAGGGCCGTTCTTCTGTAGCTGCCGCCGGTCCACCAGGGCCGTTCTTCCGTTGCTGCCGCCGGTCCACCGGGGCCGCTCCTCCGTAGCTGCCGCCGGTCCACCAGGGCCGCTCCTCTGTAGCTGCCGCCGGTCCACCAGGGCCGCTCCTCTGTAGCTGCCGCCGGTCCACCAGGGCCGCTCGTCCGTTGCTGTCGCCGGTCCACCAGGGCCGCTCGTCCGTTGCTGTCGCCGGTCCACCAGGGCCGCTCGTCCGTTGCTGTCGCCGGTCCACCAGGGCCGCTCGTCCGTTGCTGTCGCCGGTCCACCAGGGCCGCTCCTCCGTAACTGCCGCCGGTCCACCAGGGGCCGCCCCTCACCATCACCCACAATTCATTCATCTACCTACATTATTCATTTTCATACTTCCATCTTGTCTTTTTAATTTCTGATAATAAATACTGTCTCCCTCGATAGTCTTTTCTTGTCGGTACACGACAGTTTGGCGCCCAATTCGCTCTTACCCACTCCCCTCTTTCTAAATTCCAAAAAACACTTCATCTAGTGTCTCAATTCTTTGGCTTAACATTTTGGCATCTATCTTTAAACATTATTATACTAACCTTTCATTCTTTCCTTACAGGAATTCTCTAATATTTTATTTTTCTTTTCACAGCGTTGTTTCTACTGTCTAACACACTAATTAATCTAATTCTCCACAGCTTCACCTACACCTTCATTTCAGCTTCACCTATTTATGTAAATATGTATATAATTTTATTCTTCAACTATGTATATATTGTACATATTTCTTCACCTTGAGATGGCTCTAAACCATCTCAAGTTCTACCTTCTCTCAACTATTGGCTCTACAGCCATAGTTGATGTCTTCATGGAGCGGTTTGCTTCACCCTTTTCTTCATCCTTTAAATGTCTTTTTTTTTTCCATGTCTGGAGCGGCTGACAACTCCGTAAATAAGCCTTATCGTCATTTTAAAACTCACTTCTATGAGTGGCAGTCATTGATTGTGAACTCCACCCATACCTGTATGAAGAAGATTGCTTGTCAGAGATAGTATGAATGGGTGAATGGGGATGTCTGAATCTGTGAAGTGAAGTTTTACGGTCCCTTTAGGAATTCTCTATCAAAATTTTCTCCAGGTGAAAATTTTTCCAGGGTCGGGGGGAAAATGTAGTGTTATTTTATTAACCTACATATACTTACTTCTTCATACTCATATATCATTCATTTCTGCAGGTCATAATATGCATTCCAGTATTATGAGGCGCTGTTCTGATAATATTTTACTACACCAAGACTCATTATTCTGCTTACAGACACGGTCCTCAACTTCAAGCCTAAGTTTCGGCGACTTGGCGATAACTAGGCGTATGAAGTTGTACCTGTGCTGTATCGTATTCATTTTTCCTACACAACACAACGCTATAATTTAATATGTAGTTATATTTACATATTTACAATAATATTTTTAATGTTATGACAGTTTTTGACAACGCTGTTGATTATGTCTCTATGACAACCCTTTTTCTTCTAAATTCTTAACTGCCCGCTATCTTTCTATCGGATTTGTTATGCCGAACTCCTTTACGGTATTTGATATTACTTTTAAATATTCAAATATTCAAAATTTTGTGGAATGCTGTTCTGCGAGGTTTCTTAGGAAGCCCTCGCAGAACGTTGAGTTTTTTTGGAGTTCAGCTTGAGTCGCGGCCTGGTTCTTACATTTGTGTTTACTAGTATATTTATAGAGTGCTTTATCTCTGCAGAGCCCTCCTAGGGTTACCCTCTCCCTCGCGGAGAGGGGACCCTCCTATCGTGCTGCTGCCGGCTCTCCGTTGCAGGGGCCGGTCCTGTATTCTGCTGCCTGGTACTGTCTCTGTGGGCGGCGCCACCGCCTCTGATGGCGGCGCCGCTGCTGTAGCCGGACCTCTGCCGCGGGAGCCGCTTTTTGCCGCAGCTTCTGACCCTCCGCCGCTCTTCTGCGACCCTCAACCGCCTGCCTACAGCTGTCGCCGGCCCTCAGCCGCTGGGCTTCAGCCGCCGAGCCTCTGCTCCGGCCGTCTTCGCTGACCCTCAACCGCCTGCCTTCAGCCGCCGGGCATCTGCGCCGGCCCTCTTCACCCACCTTCAGCCGCCGGGCCCTCTGCGCGGCCCTCCGTCACCGAAGCTTTACTTTTTTATATTTTATTGTGTACCCTTTTTATATCTTTACTTGTACCTCACCTCATTCATCATTTTTATATTTATCTTTACTTTTTATTTGCTTTTAATTAATAAATTCTTTGTGTCCCTCCTCCCTCCTCTTTTACTGTCTAATACGACAGTTTGGCGCCCAACTAAAATTTCCTGCACCCCCTTAACTTCCTAAATTCAAAAGAAACACTTCGTCTAGTGTCGTACATTCTCAGCTCTTTGGTTAAATATTTTGGCTATTCTATCCCTTTCATTCTCTTAACACACACATAACTCATTCACTCATATATACTTACTACACCTAACTTAATTTTCTTTTTTTTCCCTAACAGGAAAACAAGGTATACTTTTACATACTTAACTATCTTTTTTCTAACTTACACTTAAATATGTCTCGTCCAATCAAATTTGAACTCTTAAATAAAAACGAGCTTGAATATGAAGTTACAATTAGACTGGAGGAACCAGCAAAAACAGTTATATTGTTAAAGAAGCAGATACTTCTGCTAGCTCCTTCTACTCCATCGGAAGATATTTTAACTTCTCCCATTCCTATAGAGGAGGAGTTAGCTCAGATAGATAGTACTCTGAGTTATTTAAATATTAAAATAGATAATATATTACAGGGTAATTCCAAATACCATCGCTTAATAGAATCTTTTATTAATCATTTATTTTACAGGTTGGAACGTATAGACACAGACTTGAACCCTGACTATAAACTTAATCTAGACACTTTAAAATCAAAATTTGAGACACTTGAAGGAAGTTTCAAGGTTTATTGTTCAAATCTAAACTCGATGAATCCTCATTCATATATCACTGCTCCCTCTACCCCTCCTATTCATACTCCTCTCGCCACTCCCTCTCCTCCTCCTATTTCTCCTCGTCTCACTGCTCCCTCTACTCCACCTATTTACCCTCCTTTCACAGCTCCTCTTTCCTCTCCTATTTTAACTTCTCCAAATCATAATTTATTCAAAGATCTGAAACGATATACGTTTAATGGAAAATCTTGCCCTAGATCGTTTTTACAAAAACTTGACGAATATTGTCTTGTGCGGAATATACCCAAAAATTTGTTAATTACACAGGCTTATGATATTTTTACAGACAGTGCCCTACATTGGTTTAGATTTAAAATAAATCAAAATCCAGACGTAACATGGGATGAAATTTCTTTGTCTCTAATTAAAGATTTTGGCGGTTTTGACTATGATTTTAAATTATTGGAGGCCATCAAAAGTCGTACCCAAGGTCGTGATGAACCAATCATAATTTATATCTCAATTATGTCGGGAATGTTCTCTCGTCTGGCTAAAAAAATGTCTGAAACGGAACAGTTAGAAATCATTCTAAGAAATATAAGACCATGTTACTCAGTATTCGTGGCACTAAAAGATATTAACTCTATTGATGCACTCTTGGCTACATGCCAAAATTATGAAAAATTCTTAGATCGAGACAAACATTTTAAAGAACCAAATAACCAACAAAAACCCCTTATTTCAGAATTTGCTTATAAACAAATTCATCCAACTTCTTCGGAATTTTCTACTTCTGACCCAAAACCTCCTTCATACACAAATAGATTTTACAAAAAACCTCCCAAACAAGTAAACAGTCTAAAACAAGCTTACTCGCAAGAAAATTCATTTTGCGTTCGTTGTCGTATGCATGGTCATACCTTAAATACTTGTACTCAACGTCACTTTCTAATTTGTTTTAAATGTGGTCTTAAAGGTTTTAAAACCCCAGACTGTCCTAATTGTTCACCTAAACCTAACTCTAGTTCAAAAACTAACGACTGACTTGAAAAGTAAAACAAACTTTGATGCCAACGATTGGAACGATTGGATTAAAACTCTTAAGAATTTCTTTTCATGCTATAAAATCTCTTCAACTCTATACTCTAATGAAAAGGATTTTAAACGACCTTTTGTTAACATTAAAGTTTACAATTTATCTTTGACTGGATTACTTGACTCTGGTAGTTCAATCACCTACTAATTATTTATGTAAATATTACTTATTTCTTTTGTTTACAGCTGCACATCTTATTTATTTTTTATATTATATATAAACATCACTCACTACACAAACATTACATTACATTTGCTCGACCCCACTCTTCAGTCTCACTCTTTTACCCTATGGAGCGGATTGCAACTCATTAAATAAGCCTATGCAGGAGCGGTTGGTTACTCCTAAAATAAGCCTAAACCAAATCCTAACTCTTTCGCTCTTCTAGGAGCTTAAATTTCTACTTTATCTAATGTTTCCTTTTTTTTCCTTCCAGTCTGGAGCGGCTGACAACTCCAAAAATAAGCCTTGTCGTCATTCTAAAACACACTTCTATGAGTGGCAGTCATCAACTGTGAACTCCACCCATGCCTGTATGAAGAAGACTGCTTGAAAGAGATAGGTGGTATGAATGGGTGAATGGAGATGGATGAATGTGTGAAGTGTTGTTTTACAGTCCCTACTTGAAATCTTATTAGAAAATTTTCTACAGTTGAAAATTTTTCCAGGGTCGTGGGGAAAATGTAATGTTATGTACATATTCAGATATACTTACACTTATTATTTATACTCATATTCATACTTATATATGTATCATTCATTTCCACGGTCCATAATATGCATTCCATTATTATGAGGCTCTGTTTTGATCATATTCCACTACACCAGGACTCATTTTTCAGTTCACAGTCACAGTCCTCAACTTTAGGCCTAAATTTCGGCGACTTAGTGACCCCTTAGCGTAGGAAGCCGTACCTATGCAGGACTGTATCACTTTTTCCTATCAAACACTGCACTTTTTAATTTAATACCATTTATATTTACATTGTTACAGAACATTTTCATTATTTTGACATTTTTTTGACAACATTGTTGATGATGTATCTATGACAACCTTCTCATCAAAATTCTTGTTGGTCTGCTATTTTTATTTCATAATTGTTATTCGAACTCTTTTATGGTAAAATTATTTACCGTTCTTCGTCCATATTTTCGAATATTTTAAATTTCGACCTCCAACCGTTCTGCGAGGTTTCTTTAGGAATCATCGCAGAGCAGTGGTCAGTGGAGCTCTGGCTTTCAAACAAGCCACATATAAGTAGGTCTCTACTGAACGCTGCCTCGAGAGCCCTTTCTAGGGTATTTCCTGCTGTGCCAGTCACAATATAACTGGTGCGCCTGGAGCTGCCTGGCCCTTTGCCGTCGGAGCCCTCGACTGCTGCCGGCCTTGTGACGCCGGGGCAGTCCCTCTTCCGTAGCTGCCGCCGGTCCATCAGGGCCGCTCCTCTGTAGCTGCCGCCGGTCCACCAGGGCCGTTCTACTGTAGCTGCCGCCGGTCCACCTGGGCCGTTCTTCCGTTGCTGCCGCCGGTCCACCAGGGCCGCTCTTCCGTTGCTGCCGCCGGTCCACCAGGGCCGCTCTTCCGTTGCTGCCGCCGGTCCACCAGGGCCGCTCTTCCGTAGCTGCCGCCGGTCCACCAGGGCCGCTCCTTCGTAGCTACCGCCGGTCCACCAGGGCCGTTCTTCCGTTGCTGCCGCCGGTCCACCAGGGCCGCTTCTCTGTAGCTGCCGCCGGTCCACCAGGGCCGCTCCTCTGCAGCTGTCGCCGGTCCACCAGGGCCGCTCGTCCGTTGCTGTCGCCGGTCCACCAGGGCCGCTCGTCCGTTGCTGTCGCCGGTCCACCAGGGCCGCTCGTCCGTTGCTGTCGCCGGTCCACCAGGGCCGCTCCTCCGTAACTGCCGCCGGTCCATCAGGGGCCGCCCCTCACCATCACCCACAATTCATTCATCTACCTACATTATTCATTTTCATACTTCCATCTTGTCTTTTTAATTTCTGATAATAAATACTGTCTCCCTCGATAGTCTTTTCTTGTCGGTACACGACAATCTCTAAGGAGATTATAATAATAATAATAAGTATTTATTTCACAAAAAATACATAGCACTTTACACTATTACATGAATGGAAAGTTTATCATTACTATGCAATAATAGCCTCTATCTTTTAAACTAGGACTCGCCTGTATCTTAAAAGATAGGGTTCAGCCAAATGGATTCTGTAAACAATTTCCATAAGGACTCCAGGATTATCCAGGTACACAGAAGATATAGTACACAGGTGTGTAGGTAAACTCAGATGCATTCTCTCAGCTTTTTTACTCTCATATTCAGCTGGGATGGCAATCTGACACGACCAGGGAGAGAGAAGTTAACTAAGATTAAGTATTTAATATCAACTGCAGCCGCAAATAACCGTTAAATCAAATCAAATTATTTCCGTTCAAGTAATGCCTGTGTTTGATCGCGCAGTGAAACCCCAAGCATAGCCTTCTCCTTTACCCTTTGAGTGATCTTGATCTTTATCATAAGGCCCATTGTTAGCGATATGAGGAACATGAGAAATGAGGAGATCCGCAGAAGAAAGAGAGTAATTGACATAGCTCGAATAATTGCAACACTTAAGTGGCAGTGGATCGCCTTCCGGTTGTGGAGGTCAGACGGCAGTCGCTTCACGGAAAATATCGAAGTTTAGCCGAAATCAGCAGTTAGCTGGTAATAAAAGCGGACCCCAGACTCTAAAGCTGAAAAAGTGTCGGATGCGACTAGGATTAACGCTGAGATGATGATGATGACTTAAGTGGCAGTGGGCCGGGCACACTGCCCGTAGGACCGATGCCTAATGGGGCCGACGGGTTCTCGAGTGGCGACCATGCACCAGAAGACGCAGCGTGAGTAAGCCTCCGACAAGGTGGACCGACAACCGCTGGATGCAAGAGACGCAGGACCAGTCGTCATGGAGATCCCTGGGGGAGGCCTATGTCTAACAGTGGATGTATTTCGGCTGAAATGATGAATGAATGATGATGATGAATGCCTGTGTTAGGACACTGCGCTCGTACACCTTAGGAAATATTCAGTGTGTGTTTGTGTGAATGTGTGGCGACCAGTCGATTTGCATTTAAGCTGAAATTGCAGAGTTATTTTCGAAACAATCAGGGTAGAGTTATTGCTATACCTCTCTCCCAAATTTTAGTTTTGTATGTATACATACATACTTACTATTACCAAAATATATACTTATAATAATGTATATATTTTGGTAATAGTATGTATGTATAGTAGTAGTTTGTGTTTGTAGTAGTTTATTTAAGTATTTTTTTAATAGTCTTAAGAGCCTTTTTTTTTTCTTTACATTTTTTTTAACTGTGCGCCTACCATCTTATCTATTCACTACCCGTGGTTGACTGGTAGAGAATGCCTAAGGCATCGAGTCCGCCTCTGTACATTTCATATGCGAAAGATTAAATAAATAAATGTGTGTATGTTAGTGTGGTCGCCATTTTTTATTTACGTCTAAACTGAACTAAACTAATATTTTATCGTCTGTCCTTTTCATAATGAAGTAGAAAGGAAAAAATGTAGTGAACTTAAATTTACTTTAGTATGTGAACATGGGAATCGGCGCCGGTGTCTCTGTAATTCAGTGTCTTGATCCAATTTGTTACAATTTTCTTTCTACATTCGTACCATATTGGATGGAAGTAAATTTAATTTCGTTTGTAAAACCTGTGCTGTGTGTGTAACTAATGAAATCATGTTACAATAATAAAACGCAAAGTCTCCGTAGCCCATCGTAGCGTGCTACGAGGGAAGCTACGAATTGCTACGAGCGTCTACGCCGTAGCGCTGTCATACAACATTTTAAAAGCGATTTAGCTATTAAGTAAATATATTTTGTCTCTGGTAGACTTACACTCTTTCCAGGAAAATATATTTTTGTGAAATTAAGTTCTATCTAAATAATGTTTATGAGGAAAATAGGAGATTTGTGAAGTTTTTTTTTTGTTGCTTCACAATGGAATTGAGATAAGAGCTTGTATTTGTAGATAATATTTGTTACATTATATTTTGATTATATTCAGACGATCCCTTACTTCTGTTATGTTACGGCTTACCGAGCTAGAAAAAAATTGTCGAAGAAGGGATCTTTATTAGATTACTTTTTCTTATTATTACGGTCATAAAAATACAAAGACATTTTTTCTAGGAGATGAAAATCTTAGTTATGGAAATAGCAAGTACCAAAAAACTTCAACAATCTGTGTTTGGTATTTGTTAGTGCCGTGAATTCGATCCTCTGAAAACCCGTAACATCAGCTATGTGTACGGTGCAACCGTACATCAGCATAGCATCGTCAACATTTACGCCTCGCTTTCGTTTTACTTTATAATAATCATCAATACGCGTTGAGCCATCAAGCGGTCGTCGCGTTCTCATTACGGCCAGCAAAGGCCTCGTGTCACTCATTTCACAAACATCAGTCCATTAGCTCATTTTACCTATAACTGTGGTGTTCCACATTATAGGTAAAATGAGCTACTATATTGTTATATAGTAGCTTATATAAAATCAACATCTTTTATCGTATTTTGCCCACATCATCTAAACGTATTGTGTGATCTAGCAAAAGATCATACATTCTTTTTGGTCCTTCGAGCCGGGTGTCCAGTTTTCCTTGTGAACTACGGACCCTAGTTTCCTGGTAATTGAAGAATGTATGATCTTTTAGATGATGTGGGCAGAATACAATAAAAGATGTTGATTTTATATAAGCTACTATATTATTCCAAAGTTATAGGTAAAAAGAGCTAATGGACTGACGTGTGTGAAATGAGTGACACTCACACTCACACACTGACAGTGTGTGAAACGAGTGGGCTTTTCTGGCCGTAATGAAAACGCGACGACCGCTTGATGGCTCAACGCGAACTAATGATTATTATAAAGTAAAATAAATGCAGGACGTAAATGCTGACGATGCTATGCTGATATACGGTTGCACCGTACAATATGCTTTCTGAAGTACGGAGAGGTTTTAATATGTAAAAATGGTCACTTAACCTGATAGATCCACCTGTGTGGATTTAATGTTTGCTTGTGGAACCTGTGTTATGAGTACAAATAATTAAACCTTGTTACAATTGTGACTGCTGGCCACATGCGTTATATCAATAGTTTATAAATAACAAGTCATACGATGGCAACCACTTACGAATGCATTAATTTCTAATCTTATGGCCTGTCAGCCGACCGTAATTAAGAGCAAAAACAACGTCTTAGAAAGCTATTCGTTCATATTTTATGGGCATTCCGAGCCCCTAGCCCTTAGAATAAAACATTTTAAGATTTTGGACAAATTCTGAGAAGGTCGGGGTGCTGCCTGCAGATGTTAGCAATAACTTAGAGCAATTTAAGCCGACGTATTCTGTAGAAATTACTGAAAAGGTCGGCCTCCCGACCATGTGCATTTGGGACAATTGACGGACGGCTACATAAAAAAAAAAATGGTAGAATGACTCCAGCATGGACCTTTTGGTAGCGTGGGGTTTTATGAATTTTAAACGGAGAGACGGGGAAAAAGTTAGTGGGTTTCTGGCCGCGACAAGCGACGGTTGAGGGTCGATCTTGAACTGCGATAGGGCGAGGGCTAGTGTCCAGGCTAGTTAATTTAGGAGATTTGGGAAGTAGCCTATGTCCTAGTATATCGCGAAGTAGTGAGTGAAATAATTACGTCAGACATAGTCGGGTTAAAGTCCAGACTAGATTAGTATAGTATAATATAATATAGAATATTAAGTGCGTGTAAGTGTTGGCGTGATTGGGTGAGTCATTTATTATAATAATTATCCCAGGCTGATAAAGTTACTATAGTTCCTGTAATTAAGCAGACAGATACGTGTCCCTATTTATTATTATAAATACATTTATAGTATGGACTCAGTACGGGTGATGCAGCAGAGAAGCTACTAATGATAATTTATTCCAGACTGACTCCAGATAAACCATTTATGTGATTGTATTCAATCATTGGAGCCGATTTGTCTAGTTTTATGTGCCCATATCCTGGTCCTTACCTTAGCGGGTATTTATCAGCTTCGGGTGGCAATAGGGGAAAGATAGTATGTACGGAGACCGCCCTCCGCCTAACTTGACCATGAGCCCTGATGCTCTAGACTCTAGACTCCTGACGACTACTGACTATAACAGGAGGGCAGAACCGTAATACACGCAGCTCATTCAAATCTAATTAGGCAAACCGCCTATCTAGAATCAGATTACCAGCCAAACGTTATTGATAATGTCCGCTTCCAAAAAGGTCTTGTCACAGAGCACTTGCGTGAAGACTTGACGCGCACACATTCCCAGGGAGTGGGGTAGGCTTTACAAAGTATCACTAACTGAATCAGTAGGTGTCAAAAGACACTAGGGAACGTATTTCGATAAAATCCAACCCGTCCGCTCTTGATAGGACATATTTCTGAATCGTCACTGTTTATCGAAACACGAGTACTACAAGATGCAATGCGTCTTTCGACTTGGGCAGATTAAGGGAATGTGAGGATGACGAGATTCCACCTCGGTGTGCAGCAGGAATAATCGCAATGAGTTCTGCTAGAGACTGAGTCTACGGTACGCTTGTACTAACTTGTGTAATACCTTAGAATTGGGACGGTTTGTCAAGGGTGTCAATCACATAATATATTTACAAGTCATTAACTCAGAACTTGTCTCCCTCGACAACAGGGAGCTTCGCAGTTCCCGTGTCCTAGGGTGGAAGGAGACATTTATTTAGTGTCTAGGGAGCGTGTTCTGTTAGAATCGTAATAGTATCCTCAGAGGTTCTATGCGTTAGGTCTAACAGAACACGTGCAACGAAGCATACGTTAATATAATGGTTCCCGGCTTCACTAAAGTGGGTATAATTCGTAGTAGATAAAGTAACGTGATCTAAAATTACTTATAAAGTGCAAGCGTAACGATCCCCCACCACGCCACATAATAAGGTTTATTACAGATGACGGAGACAGCCCGCGTGCAGCATTTATATAATAGTTCTTAATATATTACATTATATAATTTTGCTTTTCCTCTCGTCTTCTTAGCGTCATATCATATCTATTATTATAAATTGTATACTTGTGTGTCCTAACTGTGAATTCCCATACTAACTTCCTTCTGTCCACTCCTTGTTCCCTTAACTTCTAAAGCGGGAACAGGGGGATTAATTCATGGGAATTCATTTCTTATATCGGTGGGAGGATAACCAAGTCTGGTACGAATTCCTACAGTTACACGCGGGGTTGGGGCGTGTTTCCTCTCCCGCAGGGAGAGCCGCATTTAACTGTAATATTACCACAATTAGGAAAAACGAAAATTTTATCAGCCTAGGATAGTTTAGGTACAGTTACACAATGATGAAATCCAAAGGCAGCGTGGCGTGTCGTAGCATGCTACGAAGGAAGCTACGAACGCTACGAGCATCTACGCCGTAGCGCTTTCATAAAACATTCACTGATCCAAGAGTCATGTTTACTAATGTCTGATAGTATTTACTTGTGAGTAAAATAAAATAAATTTTCAAAACCTTTACAACCATTCCGACGTGAACAGTTAACAGAAATGCAGAGCAATATACCTAGCACCTATGGATAAATTTAAACAACTGCTTTCTTTTTACATAACGTTATGTTACCTTTATCAGCACACGTAGCACACGAATTCTGTCAATCAATCTATTTATCGTCCTTCTTCCATGAAAGTTTCATCAATCCATCTATCGGTACTGGACACGTTCCAACATCGGTCGTTACGTCAATATGTAGGAGTTTTACAGGTTCATGTCACCACCATGTTAGGCTATAAAGGTTACATTGCAGGAAAGAGGCCCTGCAGTGAGAGAATAATCGACAGTCGGTACGAGCCTATGACCATCTCACAATCAAAATTTAAGTAAAGTGTGTATGGACTATGAGTGTGTCTCAAGACATAAGTCTTCGACCAGTGTGAGTTGCCAGTGATGACTTATGGAATCGAGACGTGGTCGCTATCAATGGGCCTTATAAGGAGGTTGACGGTCACTCAAAGGGTAATGAAGAGGGCCATGCTTGGAGTTTCACTGCGCGATCGAATCAGGAATGAGGAGATCCTCAAAATAATGAAAGTAACCGACATAGCCCGAAGAAATGCAACACTAAAGTGGCGGTGGACGAGGCACATTGCCCATAGGACCGATACTCGATGGGGCCGACGGGTTCTCGAGTGGCGACCACACACCGGAAGACGCAGCGTGGGTAGGCCCCCGACAAGGTGGACCGACGACCTAGTGACGGTCGAGTCGTGGGAAAGCGCTGGATGCGAGAGGCTCATGACCGGTCGTCGTGGAGATCCTTGAGGGAGGCCTATGTCGAGGAGTGGGCGTCTTTCGGCTGAAATAGTGAATGATGTTGATGGTGCACCGAGTGGGTTGCTATTACAATTAATGCTAAGAGATTGAAAGAAAATATAGGAAAATCATTTATTTACGGTAAATATGACCCAGAAAATTGCAATAATACAAAAAATCTTCCCATCTCCGTTCCATCATCCGACGTCCCGTCGTATGGCAAAACCTTTACGTTGTTAACACCATTACGATCCGGATGAATTCACCTCTTCTTTTACACCGCGTACATCGAGGGACCGGAACAATTTGCCAAAGGCAGTGTTTCCGTTGGAATACAATTTAAGCGTTTTCAAGGCTAGAGTGAATGTTCTTAATAAACTGTCGCGCTTTACGATCAACGATTGCCCTACTGCTTACTATCAGGCGAGATTGCGGGCAAGCACAAGTTTAGAATTTGTAAAAAAAAAGAAATTATTGAGGGAACGTGTGTGACATCCACACAAAATGGCTGTCGCTCAGCTTATGCTACGATTCAATGCAAAACAGAACCCAGCGCTGGTTTTTAGCGACAGCCGGTGCCGGCGTTATGACGTCACCCGATGCAGATTGAAACTTTCGACAGCTCTCGGTAACTCGCAAGCTTATTCGACTTTTCACTGTGAGAGTTTTACAGAAACAATAGGCATCCTTATTAGCAAAAGGATCGTGCATACAAAATATTTAATATTGTGAAGCAAATTAGAACATAATGAGCAGTGGTGGAACACAACCCATTCCCACACTCTTACTGATTCTATTTCAACAGTGGGAAATTTATTCATATGAAT
The DNA here is from genome assembly GCA_017933935.1 of Sesamia nonagrioides. NCBI lineage: Eukaryota > Metazoa > Arthropoda > Insecta > Lepidoptera > Noctuidae > Sesamia > Sesamia nonagrioides. The sequence goes on from JADWQK010002537.1 coordinate 1,962,292, forward strand.
TATTATAGTGTATTATATTATCCATTGGAATTTAATTGTATTGCTATTTTTTTTTAATGGGCAATGTTTTAAAAACACTAGGAATTTATCTTGAATCATGGGTGCGTTAACAAACATATAAAATTACATACATAAACAGTCAGACCCGGAACAACTATTTGTTTCGTGCGGGAATCGGATCCGCGACACACAGCACAGCATTCAATTGCTTAAACACCTTCTATTTCTTTTTTACCCTTGGGTTGGAACATTTTCATGGATGTCAGTAAGAGTCTGACAGAGCCCGCAAACTACTCCGGTGTTGGTGGTGAACAATACTTACGTAACCCTAATCGCTTAACAACTGCTCCAAAAATGCCGTACAAAAAAAAAATAATAAGAAATTGACTACTCTTGTCATTCCATATTTTTTTTAACTTCATATTTTTACGCATGAAAGGCCAAACGTTACATTAATATCAGGCCATCTTCCATGCTCTATTGTACACATGTTTGCACATATAAAATATCTCGAATCTTTAATAATAAAAATCCAATAATCTGTGGTTGCCTGTAAAAGATCGCTCTTAGGGATAAGACGGCCCATTGTGTCACTGTTTGTAAAGTCTTCTTATATATGTTCTGTAATTTATATGGAGTACACACATACAGACAGACAGTCACACACATACAAACATGCTTCTACACATATTCCTATTATTGCACTTTTAACACATTTTTTATATTTGAAGTTATAGTCTAAACATTGTAATTTTGGTTTGTCAGGGAAGAAACGAGACAGCTCCAACACAAGTACTTTTGTAACTTACTGGGGTTGCCTTTTTATAATATGTACGCAATGTTAGATGAAATAAAATCATTTTTAATAAAGGGTATTCTAATCTATACTAATATATAAAGCAGAAGAATCTCAGGACCTACTGGTGATTTGAAAAATTCTTTAAGGAAGGCTTTAGGCTATATAACATCAAGTTGCGACCATTAGGAGTGGAACATAACCAACTCAAGCGAAGAAGTTAGTTATTTAAACATTTTATTTTAACTCTAAAACAGTAGATTTCTATGGATACATTATTATACTCCTAGACCATAATATAGGTACAGCATAAATTTAAATTTTTGATATGATCCGCTGTTATAATTTAGTATAAAGCCTTCCTGGATTAATGAGCTGTTTAAAGCATAATGACGACAACGCATATTTTTTCAAATATGATTAGGAGTTCCTGAGATTAGCACGTTCAAACAAACAAACTCTTCAGCTTTATAGTATAGATTGGTAAATGATCACCAGATTCTGGAGAGGTGGCCATGTACCGGAAGACGTACTGTAAGGAGGCCCCGAACAACGTAAAACGATGACCTGGTGAAGGTCACGGTCAAGTGATGGATGCAGGCAGCCTAAGACCGGTCATTGTGGGAAGCCTTGAGGAAGATCTTTGTCCAGCATTGGACCTCTATAGGCTGAGAAAAAACTTATCTGCTTCATTGGATTCTGATGGGAAAAGGCTGGGCTGGTGATAATGTATGTAAATGTATTAATAAATACATACATTTGTAGGGCCGTAAGCGTCAACGTGTATAGAATAATTATTAGTCTGAAAGGGACATTACACTGCTCATTCCATATGATTAATGTTATCCTAAGGCGTGAGTAACGAGCGGCAAGCGAATTAGTGTGTCACATCATTATTCTAGATTATAATTAATGTTAGGTATGTCAAGTTGACTAGCTCGTTGATCTAAAGGCAATTCTCGTTATTTAAAACATTCAAAATCTAGTCGCAATCTCACCTCAGTGACAAACAAATGTCAAAATCTTGTAGGGATATCAGCAGTAGATTTTGACAAATTGAGATTAAGATGATAAGGTCAATTTTCGTAATTGGAAACGTTTACAATGGGCCGCTCACAATGGGCCTCATACGAAGGCTCAGAGTCACACAAAGGGCGATGGGCAAGGGCTCGGAGTTTCTCTGCCCGCTCGAATCAGAAATGAGGAGATCCGCAGAAGACCAAAGTCACCAACATAGCTCTTCGAGTCGCTAAACTTAAGTGGCAGTGGGCAGGGCACATTGCTCGTAGAATAGATGGTCGATGGTGGTCGGTTCTGGAGTGGCGGCCACGTACTGGAAGACGCAGCGTAGGGAGGCCTCCAACAAGGTGGACCGATGACCTGGTAAAGGTCGCGGGAAGCCGATGGATGTGGGCAGCACAAGACCGATCATCGTGGAAAGCCTTGGGGGAGGCCTTTGTCCAGCAGTGGACATCTATAGGCTGAAGAAGAAGAAGAAGAAAACTTTCAAAAAGTGATGGCAGTCTCATCGCGGCAACGTGAATGTGCTTTCCGTGCGAGGCACAGGTATTTAAATATTAGACCCGATTCCCTTGCTCGCAAACTAAATTAAATGTAAGTTAATTGCAGCTTTGTCTTTCTATTTAACTAGCGGCCGCCAGCGACTTCGTTCGCGTGGAGTTAGTTATGCTCCGCTCCTAGTGGTCGCAGCGTGATGTTATAATAATATAGCCTAAAGCCTTCCTGAATTATTGGGCTATCCAACGCAAAAAGAACTTTTCAAATCGGATCAGTAGTTCCCAAGATTAGCGCGAACAAACAAACTCTTCAGCTTTATATATTAGTATAGATTAAGGAAAGGACAGAAGATGAAATGTCAGTTTAGACCTGTCAAATTAGTGCGCTCCTGACGTAAATTGGCGTATCTTAGTCGCCATGTTTATAATCGCGTCTAAACTGTCTATGGAGTTTCTTAATTTGACAGGATTAAACTAAAATGTTATCTTTTATACTTTTCTTAACGACATGATGAGAAAAAGATTAACTTATAATTAGTTTAGTTTGTAAACAAAAGAATCAGCGCCATTATTATCTATCAATGGACTGATAACGGTAAGCCCAGCTAACCCGGATAAACATAAACACCGGCCAAGTGCGTCGGACTCACGCACAAAGGCTTCCATACCATTGATTCATGAAATTAAAGGATTTAAGTTATTTGTATGAAAGATTACGCGGTAATAAGCGGTGTACGATTTACGAGGTATTAAAAAAAACTACTTACTAGATCTCGTTCAAAACAATTTTTGTTGGTAGTTTCTATAGTAATGTACATCATATGTTTTTTTTTAGATTGTTAGAAATAAAGAAAGAGAAATTGTTTATTCCCCACAAACAGAACGCACATTACAATAATAATACACTTAAATAATAATAAACACATAATAAATAAAAACAAAAGAAAGAAGTTAGAGGGGGGGGGGGGGGACCAACTTTTTTCCACTTTGGAAGCGTCATGCAAACTATTCGGTTTAGAAAAAAATATTTTAGACCTATCCATAGACACACCCCACACGTCTGTGTGTAATGAAAAAAATAATTATTGAGTTTCAGTTCTAAGTATGGGGAGCCCCCAATATTTATTATAGGTTTTTTATTTTCGAATCAAAATCTTAATGCGGGTCACAGAATACATATACCTAAAAAAAATGGCTGTGACGGACAGACAGACATGACGAAACTATAAGGGTTCCGTTTTTTGCCATTTGGCTACGGAACCCTAAAAACGCACTATCAAAAGTCGCTTACCCCTCCCAACTCGCGTTCTAACCGCTTCACAGCTCATTTTATCTACACGGTAGAATTGAAATTCCGTAGCTAATTAGCGGTTTTGCGTATCTACGTACAAAACGATGTCGTTATGTAGTATGCCGTATGATCGCTTCATTAGGGTTTACAGAGTGACATCTCTGGTTCGAAACGTTTTTGTTGTGGTATTCACATTTGGCATGAATATGACGGAATACGAATGAATATTGAGATTCTGTTTGATAAAGAAGTTGTTGTGTTACTCTCCAAAAGCTCATAAGGTTAGTAACAATTCTACTTAACTTCTAGGTTACAGACACCAATATAAGGCACATATTATATACTAGCTTTCCGCTCGCGGCTTCGCCCGCGTGGAGTTCGGTTATATCGCGCTTTTTAGATTTCCCTCGGGAACATCATATTTTTCCGGGATAAAAGGTAGCCTATGTTCTTTCTCAGGGTCCAAAGATTGTCTGTGCCAAATTTCATCAAAATCGGTTGAGAGGTTTAAGCGGGAAAGCGTAACAGACAGACAGACAGACAGACAGAGTTACTTTCGCATTTATAATATTAGTATGGATTTCGGGGAAACGTCAAGAAGCAGGGCCGAAGTTCCGGATACTAGAGGTATCTTCTCATCCATCGTGGGCGGTATTTCGTGAAAACGTTCAACAATCAAAATCAAAAGTCATTTATTCAAATTAGGCTGAGAGTCAGCACTTTTTGAACGTCAATATTACATAAGACAGTCCCCCAAAACGCCCACCCGTCGACACTTCCTAAGTGCTTAATAACTATAATAGTGTTTGATTCTTATTATTTTAACTGTACAGATACTTAGATTAATTCAATATTAAGGGATTATAATGATAATCTCAGATTAAATCAGATAAGAGCCACTGGATTTGAGTATGACCAACACACACTCGATCGAAGCTTGAGCAAAGTATAATTCCCGCGCAAACGGTCGCTAGCTATGTCAAACGCAACGCTAGTCGGTGTTACCATTCGCTCTATTGTGTAACCCGCTCTTAATAAAAAACATAATTTATCCAAATACCGACCGATTAATCGACTTCAAAAAAATAGTAGAGTAATTTACGGACATCACAATATTCAAAATTAACCAGTCACGCGCCGTTATATACATATCAAAATTAATGCTTAGCGTGAAGCAGCATCCATCTCCACAACATGGGGGAATCACTCGGATCCGGGAACTCGCTGGGAATACTGTTGTTGCTGTCGCGAACACGCGTCATCAGGGATGGGCATCTATTTCTAATAATGGCAGTAAAACCACTAATGTTATTATCTGCAAATATGTCTGACGCACCACACTTTACCATATTATTACACCACCTCCACGAAGGTCTACCGCGACAGCGTCCAATGAGTAACAATCTGCGCCTATCTCCACTGCTAGCTGTTTTTTCACAACATCTGTTCCTTGAGTGCAAAGCTTTGATAATAACATAAAACGTATTGAGAATAGCCTCAAGGTTCATATTCCAGTAAATATCTTAAACATTAAATGTAACGAAAATTATTTATAAAAATCATTGTATGCACGGCTACACATTAAGCTAATATAGAACCAGTATTACTTGACTTTTGATTGTACGAAAAACCTATACAATGCGAGGTCAGCTCAAACATAAAAGATTATTCAGTTTGTGAACAGTTTTATAATGATTGATTAAGTACATTTTAATTAAATTAATGAAGCTAACCCATTTGCACACGAAAATTCATTCACCGCGAAAGTGGTATGACAATCTGATAATGTTCACAGAACCCACATGGCCAGAGATAGCACAAGGTAAAGACGTTAGGAAGAAAAAAGAGGAGGCCACTACCCAGTAGTGAGACACCAAATAGGTAGTATACCTACAAAAAAAAATCAAAGCATATTACTTTTATTTTTTTTTTTTTCATAATTCAAAATCTTAAATAGATATAGCAAACTACGTTATAATATTGTATTATGAAACCAACTCAAGACTAAGTGAGAAGGAAACTTTTTGAAATGTGCGGCGCGGCTACATTTTGAGGTTTCAAACTTTACAGATTATTTTGGCCTCGTTAGGTAACTGTTCGACAGCCCGTGGTCATGGTTGGTTACGTTCGGTCCAAAACTTCAGAATCAAAAGGTGCTCAGACCTAAAATAATAACCACAACGGAGCCTCAATTTAGTTCAGTGAAATCTGCTGAGCGAAAATCTGAATAAACAACCTCTAAGTATTTTGTTGTTTACACAGTTTGCATGGTTTTATCTGACCTCAAGTAAATGGGTTGTGGAGTTCAGATACGCGGTCATCATCATCAACCTTTTTATCGTTCCACTGCTGGGTACAGGTCTCCTCTAATACAGAGAAGGGATGAGCGTAATCACCACGCTTGCTCAATGCGGGTTGGCGATATCAGACTTAAAGTCCAGGTTTCCACAAGATGTTTTTCTTCACCTTATAATCATTGTTGTCCAAGATATACTTAGAAAGTACGTATAACTTAGAAAAGTTACATTATTACTTGCCTGACCTCCTGAACCAGCACACGCCATACTTGAGAGGCTGATGTTTTAACCACTAGGGCACTACGATTGGATCGTTTTATCTATCCTCAAGTAAATGGGTTGTGGAGGTCAGATACGCTGCTCCGCTTGCTAAATATAAAATATTGGTATTCAGCTACATCTGATTAAAATGGGGGATGACGGATGACCCCACGACAGTTGAGAAATTGCGGTACAGCGGACAGAGCCCCTCCCGGATCTCATGGCGGCAGGCCACTCTTTGAGGAGTTTGCGGGCGGCATGCACACGCATCTCTAAACGAAGTCAGCACATCGTGACGACGTCCACGTAGACCAATGCCTGCCAGGGCCATGGGTTGTTCAAAAGAGATACCGTAGCCTATGATGCATAGGCAAATCTGACATCCCATTCCATCCCACCTAGAGTAGGACATGCCATCCGAAAAAGATAAAAGGAGTATGGTAACTAATTGTGACAAGAAAATTTTATAGATAAGATAATATTTTTAATGTTCTCATAAGAATATTATCATTGCATTTTCTTTTTGTCTTTTTAAGTTATTAGAATTGGAATAACAATATATTTTATTCTATTAATATTATCATGCCATTTTTAGGGTTCCACCCAGCAGTGATAGCTAGAGTGTTAAATTTTTCACAGATAATAATATTTTTAACATTTTTTTTTTATAATAATTATTTTTCCCTTCGTACGTCCGTCCGTGTGGTACCGGGCTTAGAATAGTAGCAACCAATATCCTCCCGTTGGTGTCGTAAGAGGGACTAAGGAAACTTTCATAATGGAAGCGGGCAGCAGCGCTTCACCTGTGGAATAACAAACTACTGAGATCCCCAACCCGCCTGCCTAGCGTGAGGATTATGGCAATGCCCCCCCCAACGGAATGAGAGCCTTGGGGGAGACCTTTGTCCAGCAGAGGACCTCTAAAGGCTGAGAAGAAAAAACCGTGAATCCGCAGTAGACCGTTTTGGTTTTTTTTTTAAGAAAATGTTATTATTTGTTTATTCCTACATCTGTTGACATCGCTTGTTTACTGATCATTTGTGATATATCCATCGAAATCATGTTTGAGCAAATAAATGATTGTATTATATTGTAATGTTTACCGCTGAAACACGCAAACAATATAATAATTTATCAGTGTGTACATTGTAAGGGTCAGCCCTGTACGGTTCGCTGACAACGCGACACACAATTGATTGTTGTGGTGTCCACGTAATGAGCTAACAATGTCGGTTGACAACCTTACAATTAAAACTATTCATTTCAAGTATTACTGTATAGTGCCGTTTGATATGTTTATACATATTCTATAATACGCACTAATAAACCATGTAATCATGAGCTTAATACTTGAATAATTGTATAGGTCATTGTTTCTCCTTCTTCTACAGCCTATTGAGGGCCACTTTTGGACAACGGCCTCCCCCAAGGCTTTCCACGATGACCGGTTTTGTGCTGCCCGCATCCATCGGCTTCCCGCGACATTCACCAGGTCATCGGTCCATCTTGTTGGGGCTAGGGACACTGTTTCTTTTTTAACCAACCCGCAACTCTGAACCAGGAGGCATCCGTCTTCGTGGATCCCGTCACGATGTGCTGACATCTTTGAGGCGCACGTGAAACACAACGCTCCGTCTACTGGGGCCTGGTCCTTACCGCGTGGCGACCTGCTCACTGCTCACCGCCTGTAAGCCCGCGTCTACGGTGGCTGGGAGTTCGATGTTGTCTCACGACCCGGGCTTTCCCCGCAGCGGCTAGTGGCGTGAAAGCGCTGGGATTTCCGTTCCCTCATGCACTCCGCCTCCTCCTTTGCCAGTATTATTGCTTCGCAGAAGGAGGTAACGGCCTGCCATGCACTCTAGTTCCGGACCATGGTTTGGATCAGGGTCGGACTCGAGAAATCGCCGCCACGAATAATTAAAGCCCTGACCATTTCCCATTTCATTTGCATTTCATTATCTTGGACCCTGTTCCCGATACCGATGTGATTGATGGATACGATTGTGATACTTTTTTTACCTCTTTATTTCATTCATTTTATATATATTTTATTTATTACACCGTTTATGTAAACACATATGTAAAAAGACACGAGGACATAGATCAGAAGAACGTACAGAGCTGCTATTTCATAAGAAATGTCTTCCAGAATACATGCGATAAGATATTAAATACAGAGATGTAGACAGCGTGTAATAATGTAAAGTACACAAAATCATCATCATCATCATCATAGCGTTAATCCCAGTCGCATCCGAAGCCTTTTCAGCTTTGAAGTCTGAGGTCCGCTTTACCAGTCCAACTGCTGATATGGCTATACTTCGACATTTTCCGTGAAGCGACTGCCGTCTGACCTCCACAACCCGAAGGCGACATCGAAGCATTGCAGTTAGACCAATTGTTGGACTTTTTTGAGGGCTCCAACAACCCGTAACGACTGCCACTAGATGTTCGTATGACAACCGGGACCGGGGGGAATGTAAAGTACACAAAATATAATACAAAAACAATAATTATAAGAATGTACATGCATAATAACTTCTAAAATAAATAATACCAAAACAACATAAATTATAATATACTCAAATAAAAAACAGTTCTTTTTTATACTTTTTATATTCTACTGTATAAAAATACAGTATTGTATACGTTAATCCATGATGACTTATCGAGCTATTTCAAACAAAACCGACTAAGAATTATCTAGTCAAAAACTCAATGAAACTTCGCCAACGGAAGCGGACAAATATCAATATTTCACTTTGAATGACTTCCCGGGGCACCGCAAGCGAAAGATTTATATGTTCAGATTTTAGAAACAAAGTTGCTAAGCTTGGCTGATTTTAATTCGAGTTGAAGTTAATTCATTCGAAAAATGAAATATCATTTGTACTATCGTTGCTATATATTTAACTTACTATGTTGGTATAGTAATTTGATTCTGGTGCATCTTCTTTGCAAGCATTGCAGTAGCTGTTATATTTACTACCTAAAAACATATTTAAAGGCAAGAAAGAAAAATTTATTATTGTGACTCCTACAGAAAGATCATAAAACTAAAATAATTAAACACAATCCTTACTAATATTACAAATGAGAAAATGAGTTTGTTTGTCTTTTTGTTCCGCTTTCACGCCGTAACTACTGAACCGATTGCTTTGAAATTTAACGGATTAAATAATAGGGTACTACAACTACCCGAGTTAAAACAAAAATATTGTTAGCTTCATACCAGTTCGGTGATATATGGCACTGTGTGTCGTTTAAAACAAGATAATATATTGCAAACGAATATGCACATGTAAACTTAGAAGCTAAATAGTACGATAATTAATCCTCGAAAATGTGGAATCTAAAAAACGCGATATAACCGAATTCCACGCTGGCGAAGCCACGGTCGGAAAGCTAGTTAAAAATAAAAACAGGTCAAATATAAAAAAGTACCATTACAAAGTTCTTCACGAGGCCAAAAGGCTGCTATCTCAGCATAATGCTTCGATATTTAAATAATAAATGTCCGTAGCGCTGGTATTTAGATAGGGCCTGGTGTGATGTCACGGGCAATCACAGCACCACATAAAAATAAATGTACAAATACTTAAAATGTTAATTAATAAAATCAATATTAATATGTATGGCAGCAGGAGCTGCATCTACTTTAACCTTAGAATATTGGCATCTCTCACTAATTGGATGGCAGACGTGTAGACGTCTTTGAGCACGATATTGTGATTAGTCTAGGTAGGATCAGGGTAACTGCATAACACACTATACACAGTAGCAATCGGTTTAATTTTGACAGTTCAACAATATTCATTGCGTTATTAACGTTGTTGAGCAGATATATGGAGCGATGGATTACCAATATGCTTCAAAATGAATCCAATCGATAGTGATATTTTGTTTCGTAATTAGGGTGCTGATTGGGATCCGGAACCGATGCAGTTGAATACTGAATACTCACATTCATAATTCACACGAGTTCTTGAATAGCGAAGTCTAACAGAAATTATTTGTGTTTTTTTTTTTTTACAAGCATCGACTGCCGACTGTAGTGACCACCCAGCAAACAAAGTCTTGCCGCCAAGCGATCTTTCGTGTTCCGGCATGATGTCTGGTGAAGCCGTATGAAGGACGGGTCTGAACAGTTGTGTTCGTGCCAGGTACGATGCGCCAAATGTTGTTGTGTCGGGAGTTCGGTCGTGGAAGGTCTCCAGATCAATCTGCCTCTACTTCGTAGCTCGTGTTGTTGGCTTAACACTGCATCACCTCGCTTAATTGCCGTCTTGCTTCCTTTTCACTCAGTTTTTTGAGTTAATAGGCTCTTAATAAATTAGCGCACTTTACCGACACGATTGCATCACTGCTTACTTGCAGGCGGGATTGCGGTCAAGCACTTGTTTTTAATTTATATAAAAAAAACTTAGTAAATCTCTACATGTTATAAAACAAAGTCACTTTATCTTTCCCTATGTCCCTTTGTATGATTAAATCTTTAAAAGTACGCAACGGATTTTTTAATGAAGCGGTTTTTTAATAGATAGAGTGATTATAGAGGAAGATTTATATGTATAACAACATCCATTAAATTGAAGAAATACTATTATTTATGAGGTTTTTAATGTGATGTCGTAAATAATTACATTCTTTCCATGTTTGCAGTGAAACGCAGGCTGAACCCTACAAGATTTATCAAAAAAAAAAAAAAAAAATGTACTTAATATTGTACACACTGAAAATGTCTACATAAAAGTCGGCGATCTCTCTCTTACGACAACTACCAGCTAATTTTGAAGCGATTGTAACCAATACTGCATTAATCATAATCCAATTTATACTCAATACTCGTTTTGCTTTCCACATGTATTCTTAGATGATAATACTTAAAATTAGTTCATGTGGATCCTGTCGGGCACAACAAAATAAGTGAAGTTAGGAGAGAGGCAGCACTTTTTTACACTCTACTAGGTTGCTTTTTTTTATATAATTATAAACTAGTGCTTGACTGCAATCCCGCCTGATGGTAAGCAGTGATACAATCGTTGATGGTAAAGCGCGCTAGTTTATTAAGCCTATTCACTTAAAAAACTTAGGAATAGGAAGGATGACGGCAGTTGAGCGAGGTGATGCAATGTTAAACCCAAGACCAACACGACCAAACGATGCTGCGCTAGAGGGAGATTGATCTGGAGACTCTCCACGACCAAACTCCCGACACAACATTTGGCGCATCGTACCCGCCACACATCGCAACACAACTGCTCAGACCCGTCCTCCGTACGGCTTCACCAGACATCATGCCGGAACACGACGAATCGCTTGGCGGCAAGACTTTGTCTGGTGGGTGGTAACTTCCGCCGGCAGCTGATGTTATGGCCTACCACCGAGAAGATGCTTGTTAACACTATGTTATTCTTAGGTGTATAAGTTACTTAATACCTTAGATACATTGTTAATTTAATATAGACCTATATCGCCCATTACAGCATATGATTTAAATGAACATTTTCGAAGATATTACAGATTTAAAAATTACAGGGCAGGGTTTTTTATACAACTATCACAGTTTTTCTGCGGGTTCGATCCCCGCACAGTGCAAATGTTTGTATGCATGAATATGGAATATTTGCACTGGTCTGGTCGTGCCTCAGAAAGCACGTTAAACCGTTGGTCCCGGTTGCCATACGAACATCTAGTGGCAGTCGTTACGGGTTGTTGGAGCCCTCAAAAAGTGTAACAATTGGTCTAACTGCAATGCTTAGATATCACCTTCGGGTTGTGGAGGCAGACGGCAGTCGCTTCACGGAAAATATCGAGGTTTAGCCAAAACCAGCAGTTAGACTGGTAAGGCGGACCCCAGGCTCCAAAGCTGAAAAAGCTGCGGATGCTACTGGGATTAACGCTGAGATGATGATGATCACAGTTTTTCTGTAGTGTATATCAGCATTGCAGCCGTGTGAAGCCGGGGCGGGTCGCTAGTAGTAAACAAAGGATTCAATTGAAATAGTAGCCGTAGATCATTTCGTCGCCAGCCTGCCTCAATTTACCGTAATTTCTCACACCATTCAGAAAGAGTCTCCTAGTCAAAAAACTCAATAAAACTTCTCTTGGTAACGGATGTGGCTGAATATCAATATTTCACACAGAATCACTTCTGTCGGGATCCAGAACGATGGATTCTTATATAGGACGCAGTTTGACTAGTATTTTTTGTCGCATGTCTAAAACAATGCAATTGGCCGTCCGTTGCCGATAACATTCGTTCGAATGGCAGTCGGAATCGGCGATTTTGTGCAAGTTTTTTGTATAGGATTCGAAAATGCGATACTGTAAATGGAACGTACTATGTGAGATAGTCTGAGAACGCAATAGTATTTCGTAGTTTTAAAATATGTGTAGTTTGGCTGACTTATAGACTAGGAATTACATACTATTCTACTGTGAGCATTTATGGTGTTACAAAATGATTCATGGGCCTCTTACTGTTAGTGCGTGTGTTTGCATGTGTGTGGCTGTGTGCGTTTGTGTGTGAGAACGTATGTGTGTGTCTGGTGTATATTTGTGTGTGTGGGTGTTTATGTGTATGTGTGTGTCTGTTTGTATGGGAGCATGTGTGTATGCGGCGTCTTTCTGTGTGTGTATGTGTATGTAACAATAAAGCGCTTGATTCGTACTTTCACAAACAACTGTACCACACTGCCTATTACCCCTGACTAAAACCCATTAAAAATATTTAATTGCCATTGTAACAAAAAAAAAATCGCATAATTTAGGTGATAGCACTTGGCGGCCACACTGGAGCGTGACATTAGCCAGAGAGCTTACATCACAATAGGGGTCAAGTTTGGCACATGATCAAGTTTTGATTTATAGCTGAGCAACGTCCGCGACTCGAATTATCATTGTAATTTTGGCAGGCTTATTTTCGTGCCATACTCCCGTTTGGGGCACCCGGTGGTGATAATGAGATATGGTTAATACTTTGATTTTTAAACAATTACATCATACAGATAATGAAATAGAATAAATATAGTTTAAAAAACTAAAAAGACATGCTTTTAAAGAATACAAAACTAAAAACTTTTAAATCATTTTAAAATTTAATATATGACAATTGTAACGCTATTGATCATTATAAACGCGCAGGGTGGCTAACTCCACCCTTACCCGGCAGTTACAGTAAATTTAATTATGTAAATACTTAGTAGCTAGGAGCATTAAATAAAACAATAAATGGGTACAATTACAAATTTATTTTATAATTACCCTGTGTCATAAATATATGACAAAACAATCTCCTAACTTACCTAATCGATTTCCTGACTCACTCCGTCTCGGGTCGGAGTGGGACAGGGAATCCACATGAGACAATTCAGCAAGCTCAGGGTCGCTTGATGAAGGATTCGTGAGGTGAACCGTTGTGATTATGGCTCAGTCGTTACAAAAGTATCTCAGGTTATGCACATCAATATCAACAAGACTTGATAAGCATAGCCTATTTACATGCAACCTGTTGTAAACTTACTCTCACTCACTAGATACATCAAAACAAATAAATAAGGACAGGGACTCTACGTTTCGGATTAGCTCTCCTGACTAACACTTCTGGTTTACGGTACAAAGACCCTTGGCTTCACTAACTGACGGGTGTCAGATTAATGCACGGTTGAACGCGGCCTGCGGGATTAGTTATTTCAGGAACACCCGGAGCAAAGAAATTATGACAGCTTATACCTGTCTAGTCGTCGTCGGAAGAGAATTGGATGTGCCGTACCACCAGGGTTCAGCACACTTCTACTCCAAACAAGCCTGATCCAATCGGAATCAAGGCTACCTGAGGCAAGTCAGGACGCGACGCCTCCACACGAGTTCCCGCCCTAGGCCCGCCAAAAAGAGCCAAATCTAGAACAAAATTTGACCTAAGTCAGCACTATAGAACAAGAAAACACGGGGAGAAATATTCCGGGTATAGAGAAATGAATACTCACAGAATTATCAGCCAGATCGCTAAACGTTTAACCCCATGGGTTATGGCGCAAACACGCCAACCTTGCGTACCAGTAACGCCAGCAAACCAGCCACCATCCGAGCAAGACTTCGATCGTTCTTCTCGAAACTTCTGTAGGCAAGCAATCGACCCCTCCCAATTGTCTTTTCTTGAACCATTGACAAGTGCGTTCCGCGACTTATATTTTAATTTCAGACTCATGAGTTGGTTCTTATTTTTAATATTTATTTATCCTATTTCCTTTTTTATTTTATTTAACCCGGTCGTTCCTTATTTGAATTTATTTATTAAATTATCGACCGTACTTTCGCGCAACGCCATCTCTCGGCTCGATGCAACATATGTGACACGAGTTTAGCCCGTGTCCAAGAGATGTCGCCTGCTGCTATATTTTTGCTACGGAACACAATAGTATATAAACAATACTAGTATACATGAGAAAAAAGCGTGAGTCGCTGTGTGCCATAATTTTTGTTTGTTAAGCGACTCACGCTTTTTTTTTTGGTAAACTTTATAGTTTCATATTCTTTAAAATTATTTTTTTTTGTTTTTTAAACTACATTTATTTTGAACTTTTTAGTTGAATATTCTTTTTTTTAAAATATACGGATGACACGAACGCTTAAGTGGTGCTCACTTGTTTTTACCAAACTTTTCTTGATTTCCAACAGACAGAATAGCAAGTGCTAAAATTCCTAATGATGCGTTACCCAAGTAACTAAATCTAAAACTAAATCAAATCTAAACTAAATACTTTGCGTGTACAAATTAATGTAAGGTAAGGTTGAAAAAATTTTGAAAATTTTAATCCCTGGCTCGCTTTCAAATAATCAATTCTGTTCTAGTTGTTGATACTGATATTCCAACATATCAAAACTAAAGCTCTGTTCGTCTCAAACATTAAACCATGCACGACTCAGAAATTAACATTCCTACTTATCATAGGGAAACGAGTTACCGACGCTATCTGTTACCATCTGTGATAACTATTTGGAGTTGCAGCGTCACAAAGAAATGGTAAAGTTTTTCAGAATCACTTACAGTTAGATGTACGAATCAAATCTTAGCATTTGCCGGAATAAAACATTTTTTTCGGGGTGGTCGGGAGTAGAACCCACGATCGCTCGCTGACGTCACTGAAGACGCGCGCCTTATATCGCTCGGCCAACGAACGTATTGAAAACGGTGGGACATTTTACAGTAATGAGCCGCTTATTCGTGGTCCAAAGAGTTAGAGACGGACAAACAAACAAACAAGCAAGCAAGAAAACATACAAGTGAAGCTAATAATAAATATAGTTTAAAAAACCAAAAACACATGCTTTTAAAAAATATCAAACTAAAACTTAAAAATAATTTTAAAAAAAGCGTGAGGCGCTTTGGGCCATAATTTTTGTATATTAAGCGCCCCACGCTTTTTTTAAAATTATTTTTAAGTTTTTAGTTTGATATTTTTTAAACACAAGTGTTTTTAGTTTTTTAAACTATATGTATTTTCAACTTTTTAGTACGATATTCTTTTTTTTTTTTTTTTTTTTAAACGAACGAACGAACGTATTGAAAACGGTGAGACATTTTATAGCAATGAGAGCCGCTCTCTCGTAGTCTAAAGGTTAGAGACGGACAAACAAACAAACAAGCAAGCAAACATCCAAGTGAAGCTAATAAAAAGCATGTTAAAAGAATATTAAATCACAAACTTATACAACTTCTAAATTAATTAACGCACTTACTGAAAATAGTTTGTTCAGAATCGTTTAAGGAATCAGTTAATATCATTTTTAATATATGAAATTTTTATCCCAAAAATAATTGAAACCACGAAAATTATTATCATATTAACCCAGTTGTATATACAGACTTATAAAGTAGCAGTATTACTTGTATTCATACAAATTTAATCATTCAATACAAAATAAAGAAAAAGAAACTTATTCCAAGAACGTTAAGGTCTTCGTTCTCCAAGAATTGATGTAACTAATTTAATAAATAACAACGCATATATATGTTAAATTAAAAATTCATCATCATCCCAGCGTTAATCCCAGTCGCATCCGTAGCTTTTCAGCTTTGGAATCTGGGGTTCGCTTTACCAGTCTAACTGCTGATTTTAGCTAAACTTCGATATTTTCCGTGAAGCGACTGCCGCCTGACCTCTACAACGCGAAGGCGATATCTAAGCATTGCAGTTAGACCAATCGTTAGACTTTTGAGGGCTCCAACAACCCGAAACGACTGCCACTAGATGTTCGTATGGCAACCGGGACCAACGGCTTAACGTGCTTTCCGAGGCACGACCAGACCAGTGCAAATATTCATATTCATGCATACAATTATTTGCACTGTGCGGGGATCGAAGCCGCGCCTCCTTGCGCAACAGCCGCGTTCGCTACCGCTACGCCGCAGAGGCTGTTAAATTAAAAATTCAGTGTAGCTATTATGATTAGAACATAATATTCTAATTGGGGTGTGCCTTAATTACAGAGATGCGATTTATTTGAAATACTTCTATTTAAAATGCAAATACAAAATGCAAAATAGCTATTTTGTATTTTGTATTTAAATGCTTTTTAGTAAAAAGCATTTTGTATTTTATTTGAAATACCTTTCGAGATATATTTTGTATTTTTAATATTCATTTCAAAATGCAAAATACTTTGCAAAATACTGAACAAAGGCCTCCCCCAAGGCTTTCCACGATGACCGGTCTTGTGCTGCCCGCATCCATCGGCTTCCCGTGACCTTCACCAGGTCATCGGTCCACCTTATTGTTAGACATTTCATCATCAACCTTTTATCGTCCCACTGCTGGGCACAGGTCTCCTCTCATACAGAGAAGGATTGAGCATAATCACCACGCTTGCTCAATGCGGGTTGGCGATTTCAGACTTAAAGTCCAGGTTTCCTCAAGATGTTTTCCTTCACCTTCAGTCATTGGTGTCCAAGATATACTTAGAAAGTACATATAACTTTAGAAAAGTTACATTGGTACTTGCCTGACCTGGAATCGAACCCGCGCACTCATACTTGAGAGGCTGGTGTTTTAACCACTAGGCCACCACGACATTTTTACATTTAGTCTTGCATTATTTCATTAGGTATCAAAGCGGTTTTTTATTGTAAATATGTAGTACATACCGTATTTAACAATATGATTTTAGAAATATGGGCCTTACGAGCATATTAAACTCACTACAACATTATCAAAAGAGCTGGGGAAAAATGTTTAAAGAGATTCAGAGCAATTAAGAAATAATACAAATCATTTTATACGTTTTTATTCGTTACTTTCTTATTGATTACCACTCGAATCAGAATCGGTTACATTTATAAATTATGAATCCGCACATACATCCATGATGCGGTCGAGTTGACACATTTCATCTTTAACTTTTATGGCATGATTGATGCACTTGTCCAATTTTCCGGTGTCAAGTTTTGTTTTTCCTGGCGACGTACTCCTTTGCTTGAGCCCAAACTAAGGTCCGTATTACAGACCGTCACTCAAAACTCAAGCTTTACTTCAAGCCACTTGATTGGTTAAAACTAGTTTTATGTAATGTTTAAGCACAGATCAATGCTTGAGTTTCCTTTTGGAATACGCACCTAACTCTATTAGGTTGAGCTCACAGTGATAGGGGGGCAGACGCAGGATTGTGGCACCGCGATTCAGCGGCCAATTCATCCACAACATAGCGTTCGTAATTAGTTTTTGTTACAATAAACAGTTTTAATCTACCTACTGAAATTATTTATTTTATCATTATTTCAAATATAAACTGACTTTTGTTCCACCCTGTATTTTTATTTATATACATATACGCAATTTGAATTAAAAAGTGCAATCTAGACTAAGTTTTAAGTGTAAAATCTCGATTTACCACATCACTATTTATTTGGGACAAAAAACCTGCAACACTGGAGTTGTCATTTATCTGACTCGAATTAAAAATCATAATGTAGTCGGCTCATGCGGGAAACGAAAGGAGGTAGGTTAGTTAAGTCAGGATAAGAAGATATATAAAGGAAAAAATAGAAAAGGATAAACTTCCTCAAGTCCAGACTGTATGGCGTACCATGCCTTTGCCTTTTCCGTTTAGAAGTACGGAAAGAAGTGAACCAAAAAAAAAATGAACCAAAACGACGAACATTCATTATATCTATAGATAAGAAACTATTTTATTTTGAAAAAAGTATTTTGAAAATACCTATTTTGCATTTAGCATTTCAAATACAAAACGCAAAACTATTTCGTATTTTGCATTTGAAATAGTAAATCTGAAAATTATTTTGCATTTTGTATTTAAATGCTTTTTTAAAACCATTTTGTACATCTCTGTTTAATTACTTTACATGTTTTATAATCAAAACTGAAAAATAAAATAGAATAATTTTCATCTGCCCTTCTTTTTTCAACCATGCTGGGGTCAGCTTCCAGTCTGACCGGATTCAGTTGAATACCAGTATTTTACATAAAGTGACTATCTACCTGACCTCCACAATCCAGTCTATTTTATATATTTAAAAAAAAATGATGCCCCACCCTGCAAATTTATCCTGTATCGTGGGTACGTTTACAAACATATAATCTCATATACCTAAACAGCCAGACCCGGATACAACTACTTGTAGGTCATACAAATATTTGCTCCGTGGATTCCGGGAATCTAACCTGCGACACGCAGCGCAGCAGTCAAAAACTTAACCTCATAGTTCATTAAATAATAATCGCAGGCTTTGCCATAATTGACTGCAGGAACCACCACAAATAAGTCGAAACCCACCTCCCGGACGACACCCTTAGTCATCACCAACCTTACTTATTTTAAAGAAGGCTTACAGACTAACAGTCCAATGACAAAGAATATAATATAAAATACCTAACAACAAGCCTCCACATATATATGTAGTCAACCCGTACATCTGCCGCGTCCGTTGACATAAACGTTTTTTTTTTTTAATTTCGATAACAAACTTTGTTGAATGTTTAGCATGTGACGTTTTATGTCTTTCTTATTCTTTTTGTATTTAGTCTGTATAAGTTAAAGTAAGAAAGGTATACTCTAGACAGGCAATATTTGTCATTGATTCGGACCCGATCCACGAAACCTCCAGGAGATTCCTACCGGACACGGGTTTTTTGACAGAAATCTCCTGGAGATTTATTAACATACAAAGTAAAAAAGTCGATAAAGAAATACAAAAAAGTCTTAAATTAGTTAAATTAAAGGAAGAAAGTTCGATACACTGGTGTAAAATAAGTCGACATAAGGTCCCTACTTCCCTAGAAAGCCCATTGAAACTAAGTGCACTTCTTATTTAGAAAACATTTCACCTAGAATTAGTCATTGGGATAGGTACATTTATATTAACCGATGACGTAATCCCATCAGATTTGTGCGTAATGACTAATTAGAAATTATAGATATTTCTGTGATCTTAATCGGTTTATTTAAATGTGAATCTTTTTTCCGAATTAATTGTAGGAACTATGTTGTACATCCCGTACAAATAAATAATACGCACACATGACTAATAAGCAATCTTAAAAGAAGATTCATATTGTATGTTGGGTACATTAATATTTCTAAACGTTTAAAAGTAAAAAATAAATGAGTAGGATAAGTATGATAGATGAAAAATTAAATAAAATTAAAAGAGAAATTTACTAAAAATATAGATCACAATGAATGTACGGACGACAGTAGGCCAAGATACTCCAAACTGTTAGATATTCCCAATCAATCTTAAACCTTTATGCTTTAAATATAAAATTGAAAATCGAATAAGGAAATCTGACAGATTGTAGTAGCTTGATGTGCTGTCGTCTGTACAAAATGGCTTTGTTTTTATAGTAATAAACTTTCTTAATAATAACAACTTAAAGTGGAATAAAACTTATGTTGGTACCACCCGCAGAGTAATTGCGTAAAACACTCTCAGTGGAATTCATTTTGACAGTTCAATAACATTCATTGCGTTATTTACGTTGATAAGCAGATACATTTTAGAACATATGGAGCAATGGATTGGCAATATGCTTGGAAATGATTCCAACTGACAGTAATAGCATGTTTCGCATTCGTTTCATTTCAGGTTCACATTACATTGATGTGAATAGAAGTATTATTGAAAACAAAACTATTTCGCAGAGATTGCTTGATGCCTCCTCTCTAAGTAATAAAAGAATATTCTTCTCGTTTCCATCGTGAAAAACATACACGATCTTGTTGAGTGCACATGCCATTGTCATTTTATTGTCATTATGTAAAACAGAACAGTTTTAAAGAATAGGACCCAGCTAGATATTCTTATGCCGAATCATAATTTGCGAAAGTGTTTTTATGATACCGTTCCAATTCAAAGAGAAAAATCTTTTTATCGTGAAGAGTGTTGTTTTACAAATACTTAGGACTCTTTTTTAAGAAAACATATTGTAAAAAACAAATATTTTATTTCGACATAGTTCTTGAACCGCAAAATACATATCACGAAATAAAAATTGATTTTAACTACTATAGTGTGTGCCGTTTTGCGGATGGTTCAACGAAATCAGATAAAATCTTCCACTTCGTCAGACTTTTACTGACTAAAACCCATGCGTTTTCCTTCACTTGTCTCTACATTAAACTTTAATATTTTTTCATAAGTCGTATAATTAAAAATAATTCAGATTGTAATTGATAATCTGTCATTCAATGATGAAGTTGAAAGTGAACAAACAACAATGAAACGTATATGATGTAGCCTATCATCAGCCCTAGATATTCACTGTTAGACTTAACTAAGCCAAAGCCAAAGCGTAAGCCATTTAATTCAGTAACACATACCCACTTGGTCACTCTTAACCATGAAAAAAGGCTATTCTCAGGACTAGATCATCATCATCCCAGCGTTAATCCCAGTCGCATCCGAAGCCTTTTCAGCTTTGGAGTCTGGGGTCCGCTTTACCAGTCAAACTGCTGATATGGCTAAACTTCGACATTTTTCCGTGAAGCGACTGCCGTCTGACCTCCACAACCCGAAGGCGACATCGAAGCATTGCAGTTAGACCAATTGTTGGACTTTTGAGGGCTCCAACAACCCGTAACGACTGCCACTAGATGTTCGTATGGCAACCGGGACCAACGGCTTAACGTGCTTTCCGAGGCACGACCAGACCAGTGCAAATATTCATATTCATGCATACAAATATTTACACTGTGCGGGGATCGAACCCGCGCCACCTTGCGCAGCGGCCGCGTCCGCTACCGCTACGCCACGGAGGCTGTCAATTCTCAGGACTAGATGACAAGACAAATATAGGAAAGAAGGAAAAATCAGGGCTGTAATTTATCAACTCTACAAGTTGAGTCAAACTGTAACACCATTGTGACCACTTCAGTTAAATAAAAGATTTCTATTCTGCTCTATACCCTACAAAATTAGGCACTCTAAACAATCTGAATCATACTTTAAAAATACAAAGTTATACAAGTTTATGTTCGTAATATAATGTCATTACTTAGCCTACAGCTTCATTTTCATGTCACATTCCCTCTTGCACAGCTGGCACAGCTGGGCCTAATCACGGGCTAATTTTAACAATATTTTTGGAGGGAAAGCAAAATTTAAATATCATCACTTTAGAAGGTTTTCACAAAGGATTTTTAAATTGTGTGAAATATATACGCAGGTGGACTACGAATGGAGTAAATGCTTTTAGTAGTTATGAAAAGCTTTGTTTTAATGAGTTTATAAATATCACGGAGAAAATTAGGTTCCATTATTTTTATTCTGAGCCTGTGTTGTTCCCCGGTTTAAAGTGGAAGAGAAAAGGAAAAAGCGAGCGCAAATGTATCCCTTTCCTCCTTCTACTTTTTCTGGGCTACTGCGATAGTGGGTCAATCATTCAAGTAGACCAGTTAAAGAAAAGAAAGAAAGAAAAATTGTTTATTCCGCACAAACAGAACGCACATAACAATACTGATACACTTAAATAATAATAAACACGTAATAAAGAAAAAAAGAACAAAGAAATATAACCTACTAAAAAGCCTCTTACTCAAAATAAAAATAAAAAAATCTGATGTCATAGCCCGGGTCAAAGACACACATGTATTCGACAATTAGTTCATTCTGCCATTTCATTCTGGCCCTGCCTCGCAGTAGTTTCCTCTCATTGGGGATCTACTGAGTGGTGGCTTTTATATATTGCTGTTCCGACATGCGACAAATATTACCAACCACTCCCACTTTAGTTCAGTGGCCAGTATCAGCTATGTTTGTTTTGTTTGACTTTAAATATTATTTATTGTGTTCTTTGCTATTACGCACGCTGTCTATATTCTGTATCTATTGTCCTATTAAAGGTATACTGAAAGAGATTCTTATGAGATAGGCATCACCTCTGTACCTTTTTCTATGTATGCGCTGTAGCAACTGTGTTACAGGGTTTACCACTGTTACTTTTATTAATAACAACTTCTCTGGGCTAAAATTGGGCTACATAAAAATAAAGACTCTTCATTTTCAGCCATATGCCCAAAAACAATCATCACATTTCACAATAATCCTAACTGAAATTTTGCGCGTATTAACAATAAAAGCCACATCAAATGAAGGTCTGGTGATGATAATGACGGTAGTTATGACCGCGGATCGATTGCCACAGTATAGATAGCAAAGTAGGTGTGCTCTTTACAGAAGTTCACATTGGCTGCTACTTTTCGAAATGTGTCCTTGGAGTGTTCCGACCGCCTTCAGCTTTTGGGAGTTGAGATTTCCTCGAACCTTAACTTTGGGCGGTTCATTGAGTCCAAGGCCAAGGTGGCTGCCAGGAAACTTGGCGTTATCGCAAAGGCCCGGCAGTACTTCACACCTGGGCAGCTTCTAATGTTATACAAAGCACAGGTCCGTTCGTGTGTGGAGTACTGCAGCCATATTTGGGCTGGTGCTGCCAAGTGTCACCTGGCCACTTTGGATTCAGTGGAGAGACGTGCAAAGAGGCTGATTGGTGATCCTGATCTAACTCGAGTTGGTCTCCAAAGCCTAGAGCACAGGCGTAGAGTAGCCAGCCTTTCGGTGTTCTATAGGATGCATTTCTGGGAGTGTGCGAGGGAATTGCATGATTTAATTCCCCCATCTCCGTTCCACCAGCGGACGACCCGTCGTACGGCTGGTTTCCACCTTTACGTTGTTAACACCACTACGATCCGGACGAAGCGTTTCGCCTCCTCCTTTATACCGCGTACATCGAGGGACTGGAACAATTTGCCAGCGGCGGTGTTTCCGTCGGACTACAATTTGAGTGTCTTCAAGGCTAGAGTGAATAGGCTCTTAATAAATTATTGCGCTTTACCATCAACGATTGCGTCACTGCTTACCATCAGGCAGGATTGCGGTCAAGCGCTAGTTTATAACATGTAAAAAAAAAAAGAAGTAAAACAGGTGCGCATACACATATAGGTATATATATACACGTGCACACGTTGTTAGGCAAATAGACTGCGGTAAAAGTTGATATTTTAATGATTAATTTGAGGCAATATATGTTAAAAATACTAACCGTGCCACAAGTGACTGATATCTTCGTTCATCATTCGTTCATCTGTCAAAGTTCCGAAGTGAAGGCAGACAATTTAAAAAGGCCAATCTTTTAAATAATTTTAGTATAAACTTGTGTTGCCAAAAACTCAATTTTGTTAAAGAAACTAAATTGCAAATATATAATATGTAGATGCCCGTTTGCGTCACTAATATGTAAGTTGTATGCGAAATCACATTGCAGTATAAAATTGTTTTAACGTCTGTCACCTCTCATATCAGGTACTGTTGAAACCCAGCGTGAGGCACTAGCTGTTCGGCTGTTTTTGCCAATGTGCTGTTTTGGCGCAGCCGTGAAACACACATTCCGGCTAGTTTGTTACATCGGACCGTAAACGTGTTTTTTGATCTTTCTAGCACACTACACACAATTACGATACGTAAAATATTCTCGTCCGAAATACCGCAGTGTCTCAAGACAAAAGTCTTCGACCAGTGTGTGTTGCCAGTGATGACTTATGGAATTGAGACGTATTCGCTAACAATGGGCCTTACAAGAAGGCTCAAAGTCACTCAAAGGGCAATGGAGAGGGCTATGCTTGGGGTTTCACTGCGCGATCGCATCAGGAATGAGGAGATCCACAGAAGAACGAGAGTAACCGACATAGCCCGAAGAATTGCAACACTAAAGTGGCAGTGGGCTGGACACATTGCCAGTAGGACCGATGCCCGATGGGGCCGACGGGTTCTCGAGTGGCGACCACGTGCCGGAAGACGTAGCGTGGGTATACCTCCGACAAGGTGGACCGACGACCTGGTGAAGGTCGCGGGAAGCTGCTAGATGCGGGAGGTGCAGGACCGGTTGTCGTGAAGAACCTTGGGGGAAGCCTATGTCCAGCAGTGGATGCCTTTCGGCTGACATGATGATGATGATGATGACACACAATTCCTTCTAATGCAAACGCACCGCGGCCGCGTTTAGGCACGATATAGAGAATTAGCTACCAATCTCTTTCTCGCGTGGCCGTTACGATGCATGTAGACGCGTAGTTTTATCATCCTCGCAGTCATCTCATACCATTATTGTTACGAGAACAATATTAATATAGGTCTTCATTCCTAAACCTAAGTGTGAATTATGTATCTTGTGGGTTTAATCAAATAAACTCTAAATTAACCAGCCTGTCGGTGTTTTATAGAATGCATTTTTCTCGATGACTTAATTCCCCCATCTCTGTTCCATTATCGGACGACCCATCGTACGGCGAATATCCACCCTTACGTTGTTGATACGACTACAATCCGGACGAAGCTTTTCGCCTCGGCTTTTATACTGCGTTCATCGAGGGACTAGAACAATAAGCCGGCGGCGGAGTTTCTGTCTGAATACAATGTAAGTGTCTTCAAGGCTAGAGTGAATAGGTTCTTAATAAACTAGCGCGCTTTACCTTCAATGATTGAATCACTGCTTACCGTTAGGTGGAATTGCGGTCAAAAACTGGATTTTTTTTTTGTTTTGTTTTATCTGTTCTATTTGTCTAGTGTATTGTGTGTAGTATTTTGTCGATGCTAAATAAATGTAATTTCTATCTAATTTTAAATCGCTGGTTGTATTAACCGACCTTCTGCACTTATCTGTCATATGCGTTTGCAGTGGGGATAATAACCACAATTGAGGCGTCATTACCGTTTCGACCGATGTGCTATTATAATTTAATTTTGAGGTTTCGGTTTACGTGACTGGAAAGTGTAATTGGGTCATTGTCATAACCGCCTAAAATTGTGTTACAAGCAGAAAAAAAAGACATAAACGTTAATAAAATACCAGGTTCATATTTTATAGTATAGATAACTATTCAATACTTCAAAATGTATATGCGTAATTTCAAATAAAACTAAAATAAAGTAGTTATTAAACAATTTCGAAAGAAAAGTCCGCTTCGGTGGGCTGTTACCACTCTCCCTCTTCATGCAAATTCAATCATATAATGAAAACTGATATGGAAAGTTAACCTTTGAATATGTTTTCCCAAAATAGATATTCTAAATACTTTAATAACTCAGAATAAAAAATAACGAATTAAAATAAAAACACTTTTTGTAAGTTGCAATGTTGTTACTAAAATCTACATCTATTTGGTGGACTTAATTCATTTATAAAAATTATTATGAAAATAATAAAATTTTGTAAACGAAACGTTATTCACGAACGCGTCCAATACTCAGCTGATCACGTCCAGCGCCATTTTGACGCGGCTCGCATACGAACGAAATTATTGCTCCTTGTTTAAAAATAGCTGGTGGTGTCAAAGTTGAGTATATCTTTTCGGTTCCTTGTGTATTTTGGTAAGTGAAGCCTTAATAATTCATAACTTTACGTTATGTGTTAGATTTCTAAAGTATTTATCTAAAAATACTAGTGATTACAACATAACCTCAAAATAATGCTTGGAATGAAATAATTTCTCAGAAAAATCCATTTGGTGGACATCTTTTCGGTGGAATTTGTGTCCACCAAAAAGATGAATGTCCACCAAGTGGATGAAATATTTTATTTTTGTTTTGTGCACTCTGGTTTTGCATGTGGTTGTTAATGCGAATTAGATATTTAACTGCATAATAGAAATATTGCATTCGGGAGGCGGTTTTTACGAGTAATATTATTATTGTGGATACTGTTTTTGGCGTTTTACGTTGAATGTGCCATGTTCGCTGTTTCTTTATTTATTATTAAAGCGGAATAATATCAACAACACGTAAAAAGGAACACACAAATAAAGTAAGCTACTTTTTTTTTTACCTTGACCGATATCTTTCCATCGCATTCAAAAGTCATCAGGGTGAAGTCAGATTATTTCTAGACAATGACTAAACATGTCGGCTTGCAGTTGACTTATACGTGAAACATTTGTATTCCACTTTAATAATAAATAGTTTCGTTTGTGCTTTGTGCCTTGCTTAGGCTCCCTCTTTTCTTTACCCACAGACAATGGCTAGAACTAGAAATAAATTGACTGAAGATGAGAAGAAGAAAAGAAGACGCGAACAGAAGAAGTTAAGTATGAGGAGAGCAAGAGAAAAATTGAAGAAAGATCCAGTAGCATTAGAAGAAAAGCGGAAGAAGGATAGAGAGTACTACCATAGGAAAAAAACACTAGGAGAAATTAAGACGATAAATGATTTATCAGATAGACAGCAAAGACAACTACGAAACAAATGGATATGGAATAAAGACACTAATGCCAAATCTTAAATTTTTGCATATTTTAAGCGATGGTCCCTCTACACAGTACAAAAATAAGATCATGTTTTATTTACTTGGGGCATACTTGGGCAAAGAAACACAGGCAGATAATATAATGTGGCATTTTAGCGAGAGTGGCCATGGTAAAGGGGCCCCTGATGGCATAGGAGGTTGCCTCAAACGAACGGCTGATAAGTATGTAGCAAAAGTAAATGATGTAAGCAACATTGATGGGTTCATAGAATGTATGCATGAGAACTGTAAAGGAATCGAAGTAATTAAGATTGACGATACTATTGCAAAAGACATTGAAATCAAAATTCAAAACTGCGATGTCCGCCCTTTTCGTGGTACTATGCAAGTGCATCAAGTTACATGGGACAAACGCGAACCAAGAACCCTGCACTTCCGAAGATTAAGCTGCATTACTTGCTATCCAAGTGCTATATGTCATCACTATGATTTAGGTTGTATAAGTTTTGACTTACCATTACACAATATGCACGTTTAAATACCTGCTCCCACCCCAGTTCAGTGTTCTATTCCCAGCCCTTTACCAAGTCTACCAAGCCCATTAATGAGTCCTAATTGGACTCCAATAGTCCAACAGTTGCTCAACTCTATAGACAGGAAAAAGTTGAGCCCAACAGTTACTGAGACTCAAAGCAATGATTTAGAAAAACCAACCTGCTCCAAGATTCTGCACGGCCTCAAAAGTCGAAAACGCCTTAAGTTTGCTGATGTTTACTCCGACAGTTCATGTTCACCACCTACTTCAAGACCTGGAACTCCGATAAAAGTTCACCAGACGCATTGTCATTTTTGGTCGTCATCCGAGGATGAAGATATTATGTCCACCAAGAAGACATAATATTTTTGGTGGACAAAGGGATTTATTTTATTTTAATTTACTTTTCAATGATACTGCGTTCGCTTTTTTTTATCGTTTCTTCTGAGACGATTGGATTAATATTAGAGAAAAAAGATTCTATTATTATGTTAAAATTGTTGCTAAACTACACTTTTAGTACATTCGGTAGACATCTGTGTCTTTTCGGTGGACCTATAAAAACGTTTTTTTTAAATAACTATTCTAATTGTTAAGTTTGATCTCAAACAATAATTTATTATTGTTACAATTGACCTCTTTTATTAAATAAAGGACGAATTCTTTAAAAATAACTGATTTTGTTTTATTTTTTCATCTGAACCCTGTTTTGACAATGACCCAATTATTATCTTTATAAATGAATAAGCTATCAGCGCCTTGTGGTTTCACCCTTGATTACATTTTCACCCGTATAATTCTTCCCTCTCAATTCCAATTCGAATATCGGGAGTTTATATGTTTAGCCCCGTGTGGTGCCGGGCTTAGAATAGTACCAACACATATCCTCTCGTGGGTGTCGTAAGAGGCGACTAAGGAAACTCTCACCAGGAAAGCGAGCAGCAGCGCTTCTCCTGAAATCCATCCAAATTACTGAGATTTCCAACTCGCCTACCAAGCGTGGGGATTATGGTAAACTCCCCCGATGTAATGAAAGCCTTGGGGGAGGCTTTTGCCCAACAGTGGATCTCTATAGGCTAATGAAGAAGAAGAAGATATGTTTGTAAATGCACCCACGATACAGGAGACATTCCTAGTTTGGGGCAAGGTTTTTAATAAGAAAAAAGAAATCTGAATGAAAGTATTCAATATTATGTTACTTAATTCAAACTATAATCTATCTGTGATACAAATTTCTTCTATATAATGTTCGACTGTTATGACGCGATAGAGTAATGAACATTAAAAAAAAAAGACCAAGTGCGTGTCGGACTCACGCACAAAGGGTTCCGTACCATTGATTTATGAAATTAAAGGATTTAAGTTATTTATATGAAAGATTTATTATTATTCATTGATATAATATTAAACAGATATGATATGCTCTAACAAATTAACCAAAACAAATGTGCCGATCGGAGCAGCAGCACACACATGCATTTTTTTTATTCTG
The DNA here is from genome assembly GCA_017933935.1 of Sesamia nonagrioides. Classification (NCBI taxonomy): domain Eukaryota; kingdom Metazoa; phylum Arthropoda; class Insecta; order Lepidoptera; family Noctuidae; genus Sesamia; species Sesamia nonagrioides. The sequence continues at coordinate 1,991,231 of JADWQK010002537.1, forward strand.
CGTACATTTCACACGTGGCACAGTGTGAGTGAGATGGAGCGCAATCTAAAGCATAGAGAAGAAAAAGATGGCTAGTGTTTGTCGTTTGCGCTTAAATAGAATCGACGAAAACTAAAGCGACTTGCTGGACTTACCTCCTTTTGTACGCTAAATTTTCAGTGCGCTAGTGACGCATCTACCTTAGTTTAATATTATATCAATGTTATTATTATATTATTTACGTGGTATTAAAATAAAAACTACATACTAGATCTCGTTCAAAACAATTTTCGTTAGTAGCTTTTTTTTAATTTTCTTATTTTAGAAGTTAGAGCGGGGGGAACAATTTTCGCTTTAAAAAAATATTTTTGAAACCTCTATATTATTTTTGAAGACCTATCCATAGATACCCCTTACGTATTTGTTTGATGAAAAAAAAAACATTGAGTTTCAGTTTTAAGTATGGGGAGCCCCCAATATTTATTATTATTTTTTTTATTTTTGCATCAAAATCATAATGCGGTTCACAAAATACATCTACCTACCAAGTTTTAACAGTATAGCTCTTATATTTTCGGGAAAAAATGGCTGTGACATACGGACGGACAGACGGACAGACGGACAGACAGACATGACGAATCTTGAATCTTTCCGTAGAAATTGGCTACGGAATCTTAAATATCGAAACCGTAACTCATATTTGCGACTTATTTATCAAAATTGTAAACAAATACCCATCAATTTATGGAAAAATAACTTTCATTTCTACATAATAATTTCAGTTCACGCTACAACATCAAAGATTTTTATAACTTTTTGAATAATGCTAGTAGTATTCTGAAATCAACTGAAAATTCCATTAAGATAAAGTTGAAATTTGTTTAACTTGAAATAATATAAATTTAAAACAGTACACAGTTTGAAATGACTTTCATTCACTGAATAAGCAAACTTAAATATAAATAGGACGGTTATAGAAGCCGTTGAACCGATGACCGTTGGGGCAGATGTGTTCTTGAGTGGAGACCTTGAATCGGTAAACGTAATATGGGACGCCCACAGGGGCGCCCCATATTACGTTCACTCCACGTACTGCGTTGCACTCTACGTTGCTCCTTGTAGCCTGAGACAGGTCGAGCAAGGATCTTCGCATGATGTTCGTCGTCATCCGTGGCGCAGCGGTCAACACGCCTGCCTGCGACATGGAGGCCCCCGGGTTCAATCCCCGGCCATGTCATGATGGAAAATGATATTTTCCTGATTTTCCTGGGTATTGAATGTTGGTCAATATATGTAGGTATCTATTATAAATATAGTATCGTTGAGTTAGTATCCCATAACACAAGTCTCGAACCTACTTTGGGGCTAGGTCAATCTGTGTGATTTGTCCGTATATATTTATTTATTTATTTTATTTTGGCTGGTAGCAGCTGCAAGAAAGTTTAATCGCGTGCAGCAAGAGAGGCCCTATAGCTAACACTAGAATGCTATAGATGGCTCTTCTTCAGCCTATAGAGGTCCACTGCTGGACAAAGGCCTCTTCCAAGGCTTTCCACGATGACCGGTCTTGTGCTGCCCGCATTCATCGGATTCCTGCAACTTTCACCAGGTTATCGGTCCACCTTGTTAGGGGCCTCCTTACGGTACGTCTTCCGGTACGTGGCCGCCACTCCAGAACCTTACTGCCCCATCGGGCATCGGTACTACGAGCAATGTGTTCTACCCACTGTCACTTAATTTTAACGACTCGAAGAGATACGTCGATGACTTTGGTTCTTCTGCGGATCTCCTCATTTCTGATTCGATGACGCAGAGAAACTCCGAGCATAGCTCTTTCCATCGCCCTTTGTGTGACTCTGAGTCTTCGTATGAGGCCCATTGTGAGCGACCACGTTTCAGTTCCGTAAGTCATCACTGGCAACATACACTGGTCAAAGCTGTAGGTATGACAATAACACACTGAAGCGCGAATTATTTCCCCCGCTATAAAAAAAAAACAACTGTTTCATATAAAAATTCGATATATAAGCGGTCAAAACGCAGTGTTTACAATAAGGTTTCATTACCTCATTGTCTGTTTCTCTATCACCAGGCTGTATCTCATGAACCATGATATCTAGACAGTTGAAATGACGACACATGACGTATTTCTATTATCATCATAACATTAAATACTAAAACACAATATATATGACGGCGCGTGACTGGTTAATTTTGAATATTGTGATATGTTTTGTGTCAGTATCAATTGTCCGTAAATTACTCTACTATTTTTTGAAGTCGATTAATCGATCGGTATTCGGATAAATTATAATTATGATTAATTTATTAAGAGCGGGTAACACCATGGAGCGAATGGTAACATCGACTGGAGTTGCGTTTGACATAGCGATCGACCATGCAGTCTTTGCTCAAGCTTCGATCGAGTGTATGTGGCTCATGCCCAAACCCAGTGGCTTTATCCTCTGAGATTATCATTGTATTCCCATAATATTAAATTGATCTAAGTGTCTGTACAGTTAAAATAATAAGAATCGAACATCACACTATAGATGTTGTTCAACGTTTTCTCGAAATACCGTCCATGATGGGTGCTCTTCGGATGAGAAGTCACCTCAACCACCCAGACCTCACCTCAACTATCCAGAACTTCGGCCCCGCCTTCCTGACGGACTTCTCCGTCATTTATATTTTGTCATTTACGTAGGTTAGGGTAGGTTTCCGTACCATGTGCGGAGGATGGTCGGTAGCGCAGAGTCGTGGGACGCAGTGATGTCCTTCTGCGAGGACGTGAGGTCGCAGAAGGAAGCTGCGGAACGGGAGAGGGAGATCTCAACTCCCTTCCTAGGCCGCAGAAGACGCACCGGGCGCCGAAAAAGAGCGGATAACGCCCTCTTCCGCCCCCCATGAATGGGACCAGGGGCGAGGGACATGGGGAAGTCCCCGCCCCCTATTCGTTGGACCCAGAGGCGGAGGCGCGCGTGAGTGTCGACGCACGCCCCTGAGGCGATGCACGGGGTAGTTTAACACCCTACGTCACGCGTGCAGTCGGTCAATCTGTTTAACAAATTACCAACAGAATTGAAGAATATTCAGAATGTGAACATATTCAAAAATAAACTCAGGGATTTGTTAATCAACAAAGCCTATTACAGTATTGACGAATTTTGTAATGACAAAAGCTTAAAATTAATGTTATATTGACATTATACTATATTTGTGTGTACTCTTTGTTTGACATTGTTTGATTTTTTTTTTGTTTGACATTGTTTGACTTATAAATATTGTTTTTTTGTTTTCTTTCTAATCAATTAACCGACTTAATTGTATTTTTGTGGTATTACTGGAGGCAATGTATAAATTGCTATGTACAATTAATATGTTTGCTATGTATAAATGCTGCACTTTGACATTGCTTATATTTTTGTTAATATTTATGTTGCTTTTTCTTGTATACCTAATGTAAACATTTCAACACAAATGTATTTTTGTTATGAAATAAAGAACTTGAACTTGAACTTGAACTACCCGGACAGACCGGGCCAGCACGAGGGTGTGGGGCCGTGGAAGATTTAGACTCGCGCGGCCTCACGCGTTTGCTCGTGATAGAAGAGACAACGGGGTGGTTTTAGTCAGTAAAAGTCTGACAGACCCCGTCGCCCAACCCAGGGCGGCGGACATCCTATGAGGATTTCCACCCCGAAAAAAAAAAAGGTTTCCGTACCATCTATGGTACGGAAACCCTTCGTGAGCCAGTCCGAGTCGCATTTGACTACTTTTTTTTTATTGTTATGAAAAATGCCACCAACGCATTCTTTCAACGCCTCGTGGTCGCCGAATTCTTTTAATTGTGGAAAATCCGCAATTAAATGACTTCACAAATCACTGTGATTGCCTGTGTTTCTAGAAAAAAAAAATCTTTTCCCCGATAAAATAGCATGTTCTATGTAATTTTAAGACTTCCGTTTCTGCACATAATCTTTCTAGTGGATCATTGAGCGTGATTAAAACTCTATTAGTTTTAGTTTTGTTGAAAAAAGACACTGCAAGACGCCATTACATTAGTTAAGATTTATCCCATTTTTACCAAATCCATAGACAAATCTTTTCCCCGAAATTATTTTTTATCCTGCTCTGTTGAGCATGTGTTCATGTAATCAAATAACATGTAACACAATATTCGCATCAAACGAATAGATAACATTTATATCAACGAGTAAACGATCCATGAATACAACAATAAGTATTTATTTTGACTCATGTATTTGTTTTGGAATGTACCTGCCTATTTACTGTAAACACATAATTACGTAATAATTGAGAACCACCCTGTCATTAGAGGGAAACAGAACCAAATATGTTAGTCTTTTAATGAGTAATATAATATCTATTTATTTCTATATTTATTTGTTTCATCTTTCGCACATGAAATGTACAGAGGCGGACTTAATGCCTTAGACATTTTCTACCAGTCAACCATAGGTGGTGAAGAGATTAGTAGCAGCTGCTTTAATGGAAAACATTAGAATAAAAACATACTCTTAACACTATTTAAATAAATACTTAAATAAGCTATATACACATACAGACTATTACGAAAATATATACTTATAATATATACATACATACAGAACTAAACATTTGGGACAGAGGTGTTGAAATGACTATGACATGAAATATACAGAGGCGGACTTAATGCCTCAGGCATTCTCTACCAGTCAACCACAGGTGGTGAAGAGATAAGATGATAGGAGGTTTAGTTGAAAAAAAATTATAAAGAAAAAATTCATAACCCTCCTTTTGCTTTGCCGTAGTCGGGTAAAAAATAAGCTCTTAGCACTATTAATAAAATACTTAAATAAGCTATATATACATACATACTATTATCAAAATATATACTTATAATATCTACATACAATACTAAAATTTGGGAGAGAGGTGTAGCAATGACTCTACACTACTTGTTGGGAAATAACTCTGCAATTTCCGCTTAAATGCAAACCGACTGGCGGCCAACCTGATATCAAGAGGAAGCGCATTCCACAGAAGAATGGATTGAATATGAAATGAAGAATGAAAAAAGTCAGACGTATGTGAAGGACAGAGTAAGAGGAGATTTTTAGAAGAACGCAGATTCTTAGTGTGTGAAGAACATAAGTATTGGAAGTGAGTCACAAGATAAGAAGGAGGAGTGGGTGATTTAAGAAGGGAGAAAAGCGTGGTCAAGGCGCTGAAGTTTCTTCTCTGACGAATGGGCATCCATTTCAGTTCACAAAAAACACAAAACAAAACACAAAAAAATACATACAATACCTTTATCTAATCATCTTTAGCGAATCATTGGTATAATTTTACTTGTTAGTTTAACTATAATGTCCGCAGATAGGGCTTATAAAAACTTCTTATCTTACCTGCGATATGAAAGTTAGCAAACTTCTATTCTTATCCATAAAATTATATCTGTACGTTATAAAATTGCTATAAATTTTATACCACTCCCCTGGTTACAGATAGTAAGTACTATTTTAAAGCCGTAATTTTTAAGATTATCATAAAAGATTGCCGAGGTGGGACCGCAGTGGGTTTTTTATTACTTTACCATATAACTCTATGTAAATTTCTGCTAAGTATACAGTAGTTTCGAGTCTAAGAGGAAAGTGGATTTTTAGAGCTTCCTTTTAGATTCGTTCAGTAAAATGCGAATGTCTCCTTCAAATACGACCAGCGCTGCGACATTATTTTTTTAAATTTCGAAGCATCATTCTGAGGTACCTTCTGGCCTCACATAACACTTTCAAATTTTTTTTTTCTTTTGTTACTGATTTTAGGATTATTCTTTTTTTAAATTTTTGACTGAGTTTTCTTTAGTTTCATAATCAAATCAAATCAAATCATTTATTTCAAATAAACCAGTTACAGGCACTTTTGAATTGTCAGAAGGTCGGTCAGTCAATAAGATGAAGCTAGTCGCCCATTCCAAAGAGTAGGTACCTATGGAGAAGAACGGGCAAGAAACTCCATGGACACTCTTTTAAATTTTCAAGCTATTGTTACAAATATTTGATTACATCATTCATGTTGAAATCAACCGTGTGAGAACGATGCAGAAACATATTGTACGCTGAGAGCGTCCATAGAAAACACACAAAAAGCAATTCATAAATTAAAATACTATATAATCTACTTGTTCGAGTCGCAATAAAAACTTCTGAAATTTGGAAAATGAAACTCCTGATTTTAGAGCAAAATTGTGAGATCATAGTCAGCCATAGTGTTCCCACTGTTGGGACACAGGCCTCCTGTTGGTGAGAGGGAGCGGGCCGTAATCTACCAAGCTGAACCAGTGCGGATTGGTAGAAGTCTTAGATATTTTTTTTTGGCTCTAGGACATGTAGGTTTCCTCGCGATGTTTTCCTTCACCGTTTTGAGAGCAGTGTTAATGGAATAATTTACACAAAGGAAAGCGCTTGAATAGGTTTGAACGGGAGTCTGAATTTCATTAAAAACCCAGACACATCAGGTTCAGATTCTGAAGATGTTCCACTCTCAGAACTAGCTGCCAGAAGACGCGGTCCAGTCTACAAATCGACGAACGGAACTATTTGGCACAAAAATCCCACCAGCAATGTGAACTCGTCCCCAAAATATCAGAATAAGACCACCAGGTGCAAAAGGAGATGCGGCTAAGAACACTAAGGATCTGCTTTCCTCTTTCCAACTGTTTTTCACTCCTGATATTTTGGAGATAAAATAAAAGACAATTAATCAGAGTAAAAGGACTTTAGGGCACTACAACACAAGAAATCCGAGTGTCCCAACACGATTTTACTCTAAAGATAGGACCCTATACTACTAAATTGTTATGAAATCAAAAGACGAAGGATAGACGAGAAAAAATATCCCAGTTTACCATCATTTTTATTTTTCTAGATTTTACCCATGCCTAATACTAAAGGTTCCTTACTGACCAAGAAACCTAAAAACCGACCTTAGAAGTTTGGTGCAGTTACGCTCAATCTTTCTCTGTATGAGAGGAGACCTGTGCCCAGCAGTGGGACGATAAAAAGGTTGATGATGAATCTCAGAATTGATGCTACCACAATTGGTAGCAACAATTGTGAGATTCATCATAATTCATAATTTGGGCTTGGATTTGTTTGGTAGAATTTCTATATGAGGATATAGTAAGAATCACCTCCTTTCTAGATCGAGATAACATTTAATAGAGTAGTGTGGAAAAAAAAGACATGTTGTGTAGACCTATTTAAATTAAAAAACATGTCGTAGGAGATAGTTAATTCTACATTGAGATTAGTTACATTGAAAAACCTTAAGGAAAACTCAAACGAAACAAAATAAGTTAACAAAAACAAAAAAGAATCCGCGTACCTGTATGTTCAAGCGTTTAATACGTCCTGTACCGACTGTCTGCAAGCCAGTGTACGCTTACAATGTCACACGAAAGTGGGTCACTTATTTGACATTACTGTACACTGTACGTCCAGAGTACGAGTATACATGGCACTTAGCTATTTATCTTCAAACGCTGAAGTGAACACGGTACACATTGTATGTACGAGAAGAAAGTAGATCTCGTCACGTTTATTTTAAAAATGTTTTGTAACAAAGTGACTTAGCTCAGCTTTTCCACTTTAAAGTGAGTGTTGTTAAAGAGAGTGTGTTGAGACATTTTGAAGTTATTAGATTTCTTCATTGTTTTAGAACATCGCGTGTCTAAAACCCGTGTGTCCGGAACTTGCATTAGCGGTACTTACGTTGGGATTCGTTTCCCAAGCACGCTGACACGTACATCATGTTTCATCCTACCTGTTCTTTTAATTAAAAACCTTCTACACGATATATCTCTAGGAATGTTTCCTGTAACTCACATTAATCGTACAGCAATTGGTTTCCTAAACACGTCGTCTCGTCGACGCGTCACGTTTGTGCTGACGTCCATTGGTTATATTAGTAAAGATTAACAAACATCTATCCATCCGTACATAGGTAGGAACATCTTTATAATCTTTCGCATTTTTTATATTACTAGGAAGTATAGTAGTATAGAAGGATTTGTAGGATATAACAATAAAACTTGCATCATTCACCAAAGCAAATAACAAGCCAATATGTACCTAAAATACATATAAGTAAAAAAAAAAGAATACAAATATTATACAAAGTCTTGCTGCTGTACATAAATGTGTCAAACTCCAGCCTCTGAACAATCAGGGCGTTCAGCAGATTGATCGCCTGTGTTGAGGGCGCGTTACTACCAGGAGAGATATAATTAATGTGCTGATCAAAGGTCATATTCGCGTCTAAGGTCAGTCCGAGATCGATATGTGGTAGTTATTTTAAATGAGAGCACGCGAACGGCTAAAAGAAAATAGTTAAAGTATTTTCCCTGTCGCATAATACTGTCTTGGAATGCTTTACGGAACTTACATTAGCCGCACAGCGATCTGTTTTCTAAACACGTCGACATGTCACGTCTGGCCCGTCCATATTGTGTTACGTACGAGCTGAAAATCGTGTAGCTTGGCATGTAAACGGTATATATGTGAGGAAGTTTGAATAATTGTATAGTTGGTACCTAATGGAATTGTAATGTTGCGTATCAATTTTGGTCGTATATTGGAGGGGAGATTTGTTATGATGACAAGTCAATTTATTCTACTAATATATGTAGGTAACTGTTAGCGTACACATAAATTGAAGTCTTATTCTAATGGCGGTAGGTAGAAACTAGTTAGAATGTCACTATGATAGTTTACGAATTGTTATAAATTAGTGCTTGACAGCGATCCTGCGTAATGGTAAATAATGATGCAATCGGTGCTAGTAAAGTATATTAGGTTATTATGTGCCTATTCACTCTAAACTTGAAGATACTAGGGATGTATCCAAGGTATGAAAATCAAAAAAATAATTAGTCCGTCTTATAGATAATAAAAAAAAAAAATGAAGACCCGTATATTTTTATTTTGTCGAAATTACTAAAAACTACTAAGATATAGTGCATTAAAGTTACGGAGTGGGGGGTAATTACGTAACGCCGTGGTACAAAATATACCACGGCATGACGTCATGCGACATTTAAAATCAATATATCTTCCTAAGTATTTGAATAAAAGAAAAAATAAAAAATACGTGTTTAATATTTTTTTTATAAATCTATCTGATGGACATTAATTTATTTTTTTACGATACAGCCCAAAGTTCTTCGATGTAAGCGGTACAAAAGACGCCTGGATTGTAGCGGTGTTAACAACGTACATATACTAGTCGTGCGAGGCGTCGTCCGAAAGGTTGCATGTTGAAAAGCCTCCTCGTGGTGGCGATCGGTGGCGACCTCTTGACGGCTATGGTCCAGGCCATGGTCCAGAGCCAGAGTGCACGGCAGGCCGTAACGTCCTTCTGCGAAGCAGTGACGCTAGCAAAGAAGGAGGCGGAGCGAGTGAGAGAGCAGGAATCTCAGCACCGCAGGAGACGCCCTGGTCGGAAGCAGCGAGTAGCTCACCGCCCGACGAGGATCAGGCCCGGGTCGACGGTTGTGTTTCAGAGTGTTCATCACCTCAAAGAGATGTCAGCACATCGTTACGGGGTCTACGACGACCGATGCCCGGGCCAGGGCTGCGGGTTGGTTGAAAGAGAAACGGTGGACTTGGCACACGAGGAAGTGAAGGAACATAGGTAGGTTTTAGTAAGTAAAAGTCAGACTTTTCCTTCCGCTCCGCCCAGAGCGGTAAAACTCATTTCATGATTTCCCATCCACAACAAAAAATAAAAAGGGGTCGTCCGATGATGAAACGGCGAGTCATGTAATTCCCACTCACCAAAATGCATCCTATAGAATTTTCCTTTACGTTGATACTGAACAATCTGTTGTTATAAAAAAGTTTGCATAGTCAGCCTATATTGTTACCACGGTGCTCCTTCCCAAAGGCCACCATCCGTGCCTAGTAACCCTCACGATTTTAGCCACATATTTTAAATCCTTCGTCCTTTATCCGATTTTGATATAAAATTTCTATGGAACAACTCTCAAAATCCTCCTTTAATGTAATCCTTTACATAAATAAAATGCATATCGGCTTATAAAGAACGGAGTTCTGAGGTAACAAAGATAAAAAATACAGTCTAATTGAAAGCCTCCTTCTGTTTCAGAAGTCGATTAAAAAAGAACGTTTATGTTATCATTGAAAGAAGTTGGCCGCGACTTGAAAGTTGTAGATCGTAGTTTCGAAACCCTTCAGGCGCTTTCATCATCATCAACCTCTGCTCGTCCACTGCTGGACATAGGCTTCTTCTATGGTACGCCAACAAGCTCGATCCTGAGCAGTTCTCCGCCAGCCACTACCAGCCACCTTTTTGATGTCGTCGGTCGACCTCGCCCTAGGGCGTCCTACGCTACGTTTGCCGAGACGCGGTCTCCACTCGAGGGCTCGTTTACCCCGGTTGTCGGCCTGCGGCATATGTGACCAGCTCATTGCTACTTCAGCTTGCTAATCCTCTCAGCTACGTCGGTGACTTTGGTCCTCTGTCAGATCACCCCATTTTTGATGCGGTGCCATTTTTGAACATAGCCCGCTCCATAGCTCGCTGAGCGACTTTAAACTTATGGACTAGTCTGACCGTCAGTGTCCACGTCTTGGCTCCGTAAGTCATGACGGGTAGGACGCACTGGTTGAAGATTTTAGTCTTCAAACATTAGGGTATGGGCGACGAAAATACCCGCCGAAGTTTACCAAATGCTGCCCATCCCAGCTCGATCCTTCTACTTGCCTCCTTCACGAAGTTGCTTTTCCCTAATTGCAACGTTTGCGCGAGGTATACATATTCTGAAACAACTTCGAGATGCATTCCGTTTACGGCAACCGGTCCCGGAGGGACCCGTTCATTGAACATGATTTTGGTCTTGTCTAAGTTCATCTGGAGACCGATTCGTTGGGAGGATTCAGCTAAGTCAGGCACTTTACTTTTTGTAAATTATTTCATCACCACTACTCTCAAAAACGGTGAAGGAAAGTATCGTGAGGAAACCGGTATGTCCTAAACTTGTAATTTCGGAGACATTGGACAACTACCAATCCGTATTGTGACGGCGTGGTAGATTACGGCCCACACCCTTTCACCACGAGGAGGCGTGTGTCCTAGGGGTGGGAACATTATAGGGTGATTATGTACGTTATGTATTATGATTATGTTATCTACACTAATATATAAAGCTGAAGAGTTTGTTTGTTTGAATGCGCTAATATCAGGAACCACTGGTCCGATTTGAAAAATTCTTTTTGCGTTTGATAGCCCATTTACCCACGATAGATTTAGGCTATATAACATCACACTGCAACTAATAGGAGTAATAACTAACTACACGCGAACGAAGTCACGGTCGACCGCTAGTCAGTAATAAAAAAAAAACAGAATTTCGATATGAATCATTCAACTTTTACCCACTGAGCTGCATTTTATTAAAAAAACCTCCAAGTACAGTACAAGTACAAAATTCCTAAAAGAACAGCACAGATGCTTGTAAAATGTAACTCCACTAATGGACACGAAAAACTTCATGGAAACTTATGAAAAATACGCGCAGAATTCTTGTTTCAATAAAATTTCTGTATTCTCTGGCGGTATTTTATTTGCATTCAAAGCTTTTCTTTTTGATACAGTTAAAGATGCATTTGTTTGTATAATAATATGTGTAGCTGCTGCATAATAGTTTATAACATTGCATTAGAATTGTAAATTGGGAATTATAGTTAAAGTCCATTACCTAGTTACATTCATTACAAAAAGATGGTCAGCAATTAAGGATACTAAAAACAAAAAAAATGAAACTAGTGAAATTAACAAAGTTCTTTTTTTGTTTTATTCGAAATTCCTTTACTAAATATTTAAGTAGAAGCATTTAAATATTTATTGTATATAGTTGTTTCGGTTTCTCTTGAATTAATTAATTCGGTTTAATTTTTCAGTACTCTTTCGAGATAAAGGTGATTTTTGATGTAGGTTGTTTTCTAGAGTCTTTATTTGTGCACACATAAAAAAAGTCGCGAGATTTTAAAACAAAATAAGCATTTAATGTCACGATTTTTCAAACCTCAGTGAATTTCATATATCTTGTTAGCGATTTATATCCGACGGGATCTCCCATCGGCGTAAATATTTGATTTATTGACATATTACACTCAATTTCGGAAAACCTAACAATTTTTTTTACAAATTATAAACTAATGCTTGACCGCAATCCCGCCTGATGGTCAGCAGTGATGCAATCGTTGATGGTAAAGCGCGTCGATGGTAAGACACTCAAATTGTAGTCCGACAGAAACACCGCCGCTGGCATATTGTACCAGTCCCTCAATCATCAACATCATCTCTGCGTATAATCCCTTTTTTTAGTGAGGTTGCATCCCGGCTTTCGCGTGGGAGCCCAGGGTCCACTTTCCTACACTTACTCCTTTATTTCGCACGATCTCTGGCAGCCCGTGGTGTGAGATTGTTGACACGCATGTCATCTCTTACGACGTCAAGCCAGCATTTCTTTGGTCTACCTCGCTTGTTCCCGCCCGGCGGACGGAGGTACCAGTCCCTCGATGTATGCGGTATAAAAGAAGAGGCGAAACGCTTCATCCGGATCGCAGTGGTGTTAACAACGTAAGGGTGGAAATTCGCCGTACGACGGATGGTCCGATGGTGGAACAGAGATGGGGGAATTAAATCATACAATTCACTCGCACACTCATCAAAACATTTTCAACAAAACTTAAACTAAGCTCACACCACGTAAGGCAAATTTCAAACTGTGTGACGTAAAACAACGCACGTTAGAAACGGTCCTTAAACTGTCTCAATTGAAACAATAAACACGCAATGCCGTTACGGCGGCAACTTGTTATGACGTGTTATGATGACATGACGTGACGCCGATACGCGCGTACCGTGACAGAGACAAATGACGTGAGTGACATGACGCGAATAAGCGACAGCGTGATGGCTTGCGTGTAAACTTTACATGTTCAATGGGTTGCTTTTAAAAGTTACGTGTTTAGCTTTTGACATTCCTTTAAAGGGTAAAGTTTGTACGCTTTCACATAGACTTAAAATGTTTTGTAATTTCGAACTCGCACCTATGAAACCTGGCGAATAATGCGCGGGAAAATGACAGGCCGTTTAGTAAATTACTCCATACCGTCATAATCTTCTTTAAGGACTAAATAATGAGTAGCACTATCCTATTGTGAATATTTCAACATTCATTTTGTATGATCGACTAAAAATGTTTTTCATTTGAACACTTATTGTCCACATTCTACAATGTTGTCATTCCACATTCTTGTGGCTAAATAACAACAGTAGCACAGATCGATTGATCAGGTTAAGCTATGCTTGGTGCGGTTGGTCTATGGTTGGTGACCATCTTTATATACCAAGACGAGGGGTCTTGAAGGGGAGGGGTCTTGTAAAGATGGTTCGGAAAGCACGTTAATAGGGCACTCTAGTGCCGAGGAATTTGGAAAATAGGTATTTGTTGAAACTATTGCCGTCGTGCTGCTTCCAACCTCTCCCAAAAAGTGCGAAAAGGACAGTTGCAGCTCAGGCTGATTTTACCTACAAAAACGTTGAACAAAAGACGTTCTTTTTTTGTCAAAAACTTATCACGTTTGTCTAATAGTCACCTGAACATCACGGTAAAATGGGTTATTTTCGCGATTTTGAAGTATCGTATTTCGTTTATTAATTAAGTTTCGGAAAAAATCAAATAATAGGAGTGCGTACAATCACAGCTCTAAAAGCATTATCCACGAAGAAAACAGCGGAATACGTTTGTATAGAGAAAGCACCACTAGAGTTCCCTCTTAAGCTGTTGGTCCCGGCAGTCATTCGTAGATTTTTGACAGTCAGAATCAGCCTCCGTGGCCTATTGGTAGCGGATGCGGCCGCTGCGTAAGGAGACGCGGATTCGATCCCCGCACAGTGCAAATATTTGTATGCATGAATATGAATATTTGCACTGGTCTAGTCGTGCCTCGGAAAGCACGTTAAGCCGTTAGTCCCGGTTGCCATACGAACATCTAATGGCAGTCGTTACGGGTTGTTGGAGCCCTCAAAAGTCCAACAATTGGTCTAGCTACAATGATTCGATGTCGCCTTCGGGTTGTGGAGGTCAGACGGCAGTCGCTTCACGGAAAATGTCGAAGTTTAGCCGCGAAGGTTATCAGCAGTTAGACTGGTAAAGCGGACCCCAGACTCCAATGCTGAAAAAGCTTCGGATGCGACTGGAATTAACGCTGAGATGATGATGATTACGGTTCGTCAGAAGTCCATCAGTCTTATCAAGGGGTATCGTTTTAGCCAGTAACTCGGCTGTGGAGGTCGGATAGGCAGTTTCTCCATGTATTCACTGGTGTTCAGCTGAATCCGGTCCGAAAAAGCCTTTTCCCAGCTATGTTGAGTCGGAGCGCATGAGAGAGCGGGAATCTCAGTGCCCTCACGCCTCTAGTCGCCGCAGGAGACGCCCTGGTCGGGAGACGACATCGAACTCCCGGCCACCTTAGGCGCGCGCTTACGGACGGCGAGCAATGGGCAACTAGCCGCCCGGTAAGGACCAGACCCGAGTCGACGGCGCGTCATGTTTCACGCGCGTCTTAGAGATGTCAGCACATCGTGACGAGGTCTACGAATGCCGATGACAGGATTGCGGGTTATTTGGAAGAAAAACCGTGGCTCTATCGCACAGGCAAGTAAAAGAACACGGGTGGGTTTTAGCCAGTAAAAGTCTGATACGCCTTCCGATCCGCTCAGAGCAGGAGAGGTCATTTAATAATTTCCCATCCACACCAAAAATGGAGCAGAATCAGCTTGGGCTGGCCAAAAGACCTATAGGTCTTTATATTCTCCTTGTCTGAATTGGATGACTGGTGTCGACACGTTATCAAACTAATCAACGGTTGAATTTGGGAAATTGTACATACAATTGCTAATTCCACGGTAAACTCTGATTGCGAGATGTAGAATTCGTGTGACGTCAGTGTGAAGCGTTATTTATTTGTGGCGTTTATCAGTACTGCTATACGATATTTAGAACACGCTTTTTAGTTTCCCAATGGCACTGATTCGAATGAATTTAAATTCAGTTCATCTTTTTTATTAAGAAAAGGGCAGAGGATAAAGACCATAAATATTAGTGTAGTCCTGCCAAATGAAGATACTCCTTAGACAGTTGAGTCTAAATGATTAAACTACTTAGAATAAGTGATTAATAACGTGGTTACTGACAACCTACGTGGTGTAGCAGTAATGAACACGGCCGCTGCGCAAGGAGTGCAGTGCAAATATTTGTATGCAAGGATACGAATATTTGCACTGGTCTGGTCGTGCCTTGGAAAACACGTTAAGCCGTTGGTCCTGGTTGCCATACGAATATCTAATGGCAGTCCTTATGGGTTGTTGGAGCCCTTAAAAGTTCAACAAATTGGTCTAACTGCAATGCTTCGATATCGCCTTCGGCAGTCGCTTCACGGAAAATATCGAAGTTTAGCCAAAATCGGTAGTTAGACTGGTAAAGCGGACCACAGACTCCAAAGCTGGAAAGCTTCGTGACTGGGATTAACATGGCTACTAAAATAACGTCATCATTATCATCATCATTATCATCATCATTATCAGTCCACTGCTAGATATAGGTCTCTCCAATTACACGCCATTCAACTCGATTCTCAACAATTCTCATCCAGTTACTACCAGCCATCCTACGAAGATCGTCAACTAATTTGACACGACTAAACTTATATTTATCTTTCGTCATTTTCTTTATTAAATAGAATTGAGAAGATGCACTGAATTTAAATTTAGTATAGCTTGTGAACAAGGGAATCAGACCCATTAACCTATTAAACCTAAACCAAAGTTTAGTTTAGTGTTTTGTTGTCTAGAGCACAGGCGTAGAGTAGCCAGCCTTTCGGTGTTCTACAGGATACATTTTGGTGAATGTGCGAGGGAATTGCGTGATTTAATTCCCTCATCTCCGTTCCACCATCGGACGACCCGTCTTCCGCCGAGTTTCCACCCTTACGTTGTTAACACAACTACGATCTGGACGAAGCGTTTCGCCTCCGCCTTCATACCGCGTACATCGAGGGACTGGAACAATTTGCCAGCGGCGGTGTTTCCGTCGGACTACAAGTGAATGGGCTCTTAATAAACTAGTGCGCTTTACCATCAACGATTGGGTCACTGCTTACCACCAGGCGGGATTGCGGTCAAGCGCTAGTTTATAATTTATAAAAAAAAAGTTTACAATGAAATATTCTGAACAACATACTATCTCACTATTATTCTTGTTGAACAACCTATTTATATTCTAAAATGGCCATAAAAGTCGCGTTTGTTCATATAAAACACTTTATTGTTGCTACGACGTTCCTTGTGAGTACATTATCAATAAAGTCATGAGTAGCGTTCACTACATCTTAAGCATTCATACAAAATATGATGCACATGCACGAAGCGTTTCGCCTCGTCTTTAATAGTGCGTACATCGAAGGAATGGAACATTTGCCAGCGGCGGCGGTCTGACTACAATTTAGGTGTCTTCAGGGCTAGATTGAATAAGCCCTCCAGAAATTACCGAGCTTTGCCATCAACACACATAATATAAACACACGCCATTTCCCATGGGGGTTTGCAGAAGCAATAGAACACTTGCTACGGTACTTAATACTCTTTTTGTCTCGTATGCGTTAGTATAAACTAGTGCTTGACGGCAGTCCCGCTTGAAGCAAGCTGTGACTCAATCGTTGTTCGTAAAGCGCGCTAGTTTATTTAGAGCCTATTCACTAAAAAAACTGAGTGAATAGGAAGGAAGACGGTAGTTGAGCGAGGTGATACAATGTTAAACCAAACAACACTACCAACGATGCTGCGCCAGAGGGAGATTGATCTGGAGACCCTTCACGACCAAACTTCTGACACAACAACATTTGGCTCTACCCGGCACACATCGCAACACATTTGCTCAGACCCGTTCTCCGTATAGCTTTATCAGATATCATGCCGGAACACGACGAATCGCTTGGCGACAAGACTTTGTCCGGTTTCGGTTTCTTCAGCCGGTGTTATGGCCTATCAAAACAGTTAATTTAGCAGTTTAGTCACCTCAGCTGTGGCCTTTGGAAGTAGCCTTGCCTCGTTTCGCTCTCTCGGCTCACACGCGGTTGATCACAGTTCCAACCTAACCCATTTATTTGGTCGGGGTGCAATCGCTTAGTTACCGAGTGCAACCAATCGTATGTGCGGCGGATCGCAAGTGATTGCTTCAGTTTCAACCTAAACTATAATTTAATGAATATCATTCGTTCGGTTATTTGAAACTTCGTTGTTTAGTTGAAAAGCTAGGTTGTAAACTGGACGACATTTTTTTTTATTGTTTAAATTTTATAATTGAGTATTTTACGAAATTAATACTTTTTTCTTTTGTTTCTATGTCTTCTTTTACATATCCGATTTGAATGAAGTCTATATACATATATAAATGAATGTTGTGTTAGTTACTCTATTTATAACTCAAGAACCGCTTAACCAGTATGGCTCAAAATTGGTAGATAAGAACTGGGAGAAGGACATATCACATAGGATACTTTTTATCCCGTTCCCGTTGTTCCCGTCGTTCCCGTGTGACGTGACATGGAATAACAAAACAACTCAGTCAAAATATAAGTTAGCGGTTCATTTGTTAAAAATGGTACAAACACACTGCTGCACTACTCAGCATATTAAAAAAAATCTTAACGGTTGAATGTTGATGCATTCATTTAAAGCAAGGAATATAAATACTCTCTGCCGGTTTAATGTTTTTAATAAAAGCCCCAAAGCAAACTTCAACGTCAAAATTTCTAATATTGTATTGCTGTGCCATTTACCACTTCACTACATACTATAAAACAAAGTTACTTTCTCTTTCCCTATGTCCCTTTGTATGATTAAATTTTTAAAACTACGAAACCGATTTTGATGAGGTTTCTTTTAATAGATAGAGTAATTAAAAAGAAACGTTTATATGTATAATAACATCCATTAAATTGTGTATGGACACAATGGATTGGATATGGATCCAATCCATAAAATCCCAGTACAGCGGACAGAGCTCCGGCGGGATCTCATGGCGACATGGAAAGTGTGATTGTCGCAATCCAGCACAGAGCACGTCACAATAGCGGCGGTAAGTCCTCTCTTTGAGGAGTAGCTAGAGAGGCGCCACGGCGTCCTCACCTTCCGACTGACGTAGGTCCTCACCGGACACGGCTGTTTCGGGAGGTTCCTGATCCGTATAAGGCGGGAGGAAACGCCAGGATGACCACTGTGTGGATCGCCCTGAGGACACGGTGGAGCATATGGTGGAGGTCTGCCCGGCTTGGGTAGAGCACAGCCGTGTCCTCGTGGCGGCGATCGGCGGCGATCTCTCGCGTCCGAGCCTGGTCCGGGCCATAGTCCGGAGCAAGAGTACATGAAGGCAAGCTTTCACCTCCTTCTGTGAAGCAGTGATGTTGGCAAAGGAGGAGGCGTAGCGCGTGAGGGAGCGGAAATCCCACTACTCTCACGCCTCAAACCGCCGCAGGAAGCGCCCTGGTCGGGTGGCAACATCGGACTCCCGACCACCGTAGGCGCGGGCTTACGGGCGGCGAGCGACAGGCAGCTCGCCTCCTGGTAAGAACCAGACCCGAGTTGACGGCGCGTTGTGTTTCACACGCGCCTCAAAAAGATGTCAGCATACCTTGACGGGGTCTACGAGGACTGGTCCACAGGGTTGCGGGTTGGTTAAAAAAGAAACCATGGCAATGGCCGTTGCACAGGCAAGTAAAGGAACACGGGTGGGTTTTAGTCTAGGTAAAAGTCTGACACGCCCTTCCGCTCCGCCCAGAGCGGGAGAGGTCATTTGATGATTTCCCATCCAAAACAAAAAAAAGAACTGAAGAAGAGCAAGAAATTGCACTTGAAGAGCGCAGCCTTAGTATGGCTCGACTTCGTGCTTCTCACTCACCAGAGCAAAGGGAGGCAGCCCATGAAACGGCTCATTTGGCAATGCGAAATCGTTGAGCAAACCTCAGAGATCAAGCGCTAGATAATAATTTACGAAGCACAAGAATAAATTCATCAAATACTGATTTCAATCGGGCAGCATTTCTATACGCATATAATATAGCGCAATGACGTTCACATTGGGCCAATGGATGTTGTTTCCGAGTATTGTAGCACATTAAAGATTTCTGAAGAACCGCCAGGATTGTGCTCCCAAATAAAGAATCATTGAATAATAATATTTATTTATTTAAAATTATCCTAATTTAAAAAGTAGTCATGTGATATTGCCTTTAAGGCGGAACGAAGTTCGCCGGGTCAGCTAGTCTTTATATATATAATTCTGCTGTACGTGTGTATGCCATTGAACTCCTCCTAAACGGTTTGACCGATTTAAATGATTTTTTCTGTATGCGTTTGAGTGGCGCCCTGGATGGTTTAGATTTACAAATCAGCCCGGCAGATGGCGCTGATTGCTGGAAAAAGCATGTGATCTCGGAAACGGCCCTAACGATTTCGCTAAAATTTGATATGTGGGGGTTTTCGGGGACGAGAAATCGATCTAGCTCAGTCTTATGTCTGCCGAAGCGCATGTTTTGAGTTTTCCCTTTCACAATATTTCACTCATAATATGGCCGTTAATTTCGCGCAGCTTGACATTGCGGCTGTAGCGTAGTCGATAGTGGTATGGTTCTACTCGCGGTACTTGGTGTTCCCGGGTTCAAACCCAGGCAGACTCAAGTATTTTTTTTTGTTTTTAGACAAGTTTATAGTTTTTTTTAGTGTTTGAAGTCACTTAAAAAGAAAACTGTACTTATGAACTGAAAGGGGAATAAATTAAAATAAATAAATATTTTAATTTTTTTATTTTACTAAAATTGTACTTAAGAACTGAAAGAGAAAAAAAAATAGATATAAATAAATATTTTAAATTTTTTAATTAACTTTATGAGACTGAAACAAGAGCTCTAGGGGTAGAGAGAGGTGTGATATCTTTGTTACAAAATGTAGATGACAATGCTTTCCGTGGGTATATTCCTTAATCTACGTGTGTACGCCACTGAAGTCCTCCTAAAGCGCTGGTCCGATTTGAATGAATTTTTTATGCGTTTAGGTGATGCCCTGGAAAATTAACATTCACAAATCAGCCCTGCAGATGGCGCTGCAGTTGGTAACTAGGTTATTTATCTATACCTACTGCACCAAAACGGCTGGACTGATTTGAATGATTTTTTTTTTTGTTTGCGTTTGGGTGACGCCCTGGATGGTTTAGATTCACAAATCAGCCCGGCTGATTTGAATAAATATTTGTTTATACATTCAAGTGGGGGTCTGGAAAATTTACATTTACAAATCAGCCCGGCAGGTGGCACTGCAATCGGTATCTATGTTATTTATCCCTTACGGTTGTATCGATTTGAATGAATTTTTGTCTAAGCATTTAAATAGGGGCCTGGAAAATTTACATTCACAAAAAAACAATTCGGCAGATGGCGCTGTAGTCGGTATTTAGGTTATTTATCTGTACTGCAACTAAACGGGTGGACCGATTTGAACGATTTTTTTTTTCAAATTTGATACAATTTAATTTTTTTTATTATACCTAGACTACCTATATTAATCACTCTGGCAACATATAGTAATTAATCAAACATCACAGGCGAACCCGGCTTGCTGATGATGTCTTGACTTGGCTCGCCGAACTTGACGGCGTGGCGAGAGGCCTCGGTGACTCGGAGAAGTCTGGCTGAACCAGAATATTACCGATGTTGCGCTCCTGACTTTTTTCTACCTCATTCAAATCGTTTAGTTCTTCGGCAGTAAAACTAAGCTCTGAAAATGTTATTCCCTCAGAAGATGATGGTGACATTGTTGAGATGTATTTCCGTTTTAACAAGTAGTTGCTTCACTCGATTTTTTTGTTCCTTAGCCCTACTAATTTGTATCATTCGGCTCAAATTGTGACCGCATTTGATGCAAAACTTGAAGGTTTCAGCGGTAAAACATTCGCCGCATCTTAACAAGTGTTTTTGTGCAAATATTGATTATAACGAATTGTTTTCGTTAAATTGATGTTATTTCAAAATGAAGAATAATAATAAATAATAATAATAGTAATTGATATTTCCTTTCATACTTTGTACTAAATACCCTAATCGCTTGAAATATCATATGCAGGACAACGCCTGCCGGGTCCGCTAGTTTCATATAAATCCTTTTTTTAACCGTTGCAACATTTTTTGATTACTCAGTCTTAAACCTGCAAACAACATGTTCAATGTAATACCTATTCGTTTTCCTTTATATGTACAGTCAGAAGCAAAAATATGTATACATTGCCAAGGCTCCAAAAATATGTAAACATCTTCGACTTTAAGACGAAGTGCTCAACTTGAAGTGCATAAAATTGTAGCCACCTAGTCACATCATAAATATGTATACACTGATTGCTTCATTAAATTATGCCCACCACGAAAGGAACAATACTATGTATGCACGCTTCCATCAAAGCATGTATTCACGCGTTGGTTCATAAATTAATGAAGCAATGAGCGTATACATATTTATGATGTGAACCGGTGGCTACAATTTTATGCTCTTCAAGTTGAGCACTTCGTCTTAAAGTCGAAGATTTTTCCATATTTTATGCCTTAGCAATGGATACATATTTTTGCTTCTGACTGTACACAGGACAGAACGACGAAATCTGATAGATTGTAGTAGCTTGATGTGCACATCAAGCTACTACAATCCTTTCATACTGGAATGCCGAGTCCATACTCGGCATTTCAGTATTCTATAGCAACATTATAAAAAAACATCTAAACATACATTTAGGTCAAACGTAAAGGTGGAACTCGCCGTACGACCGGTCGTCCGATGGTGGAACGGAGACGGGGAAATTCAGGCTTACTTTGATGAATTACTTACTTGATTTAAACTTGATGAATAATTTATTCGGGTTATGCAGCTCGATAGTTAGATAAAGTTTATCTTAAGTTATAGCAGTGACCCTTACGTTTAACGACAGGTTTCCTATATAAGCAGTAAATCATACAGCGCTTTCTAGAATGAAGGAGCGACTTAGGGAGTCCGAGAGATTGTCCAAACCTAACATTTGACTTTTTTTTATTATTTAGCCTAAGATAAAGTCTATTCTATTTTGCAGTCGTGGTGGCCTAGTGGTTAAAACACCAGCCTCTCAAGTATGAGGGCGCGGGTTCGATTCCAGGACAGGCAAATACCAATGTAACTTTTCTAAAGTTATATGTACTTTCTGAGTATATCTTGGACACCAATGGCTGAAGGTGAAGGAAAACATCTTGAGGAAACCTGGACTTTATAAGTCTGAAATCGCCAACCCGCATTGAGCAAGCGTGGTGATTACGCTCAATCCCTCTCTGTATGAGAGGAGACCTGTGCCCAGCAGTGGGACTATAAAAAAAAAAAAGGTTGAAGATGATGATGAAAGTCAATTCAGAATGTTTCAAATTTTAAATTAAACAAATATCAGCTTTATTTGAATCATAATTTAGTCGATTTTAAAATAACTATCACTTTGAAAATATTATAAAAAGGTTTGTTATTAAGTTAAATGAACTTCGTTGTATAGGAGTTTAATTTATTTTTCCATAGATTTGTGATTATTGTCATTTTTGTGCTATCATTGATTTGGGAGATACAACTCTAGCAGTATGCATCTAGGTCGTCTTGGCACCTTTTCATGGGCCTTCAGGTGACTCTAAGATCACTGTGCCTAGACACTTGCCTACTGTACCTATGCATGCGGCTGATGTGACTCACCCAAGTACATTTCAGGCAGAACTAAAGTTCTTAAAGAAAGAGATTCAACGCCATTGTTTGTCGAGAATAAACTGTACGTCCTCTTAAAAATTCCATATCAACCAACACAACTTCCCATTTATACAATTTTACCCGTATTCTATCAACATTATATTCTAATGGATGCATAGTATCACAACCGTATTTGCCGGTCACTGGCAAAGCACAGCTGGCTGCTTCCAGTCTCTCTATAAAATATGAACTCTACCTATAAAACAGCGCATATTTATACATCTACATACATTCATAGATATCTAGGGCGAGGTAGCTCTTCTGTGACCAAAGTTAAAAACACTGACCTTTTAAAAATACAGGATGTTTTTTAAAAGGTGGGATTTTAAAGTGTCGGACGTGACGTTAATGATGTTCCGTAAATATAATGCCGTTTGGAAAGTGCTTTTTGCTTTAACGAGCACTTTCTCTCTGGTGATAATTTTGTATGTAGCTATAGATCAATATGTCTGTCTATCTCTGTCTTGTTTAGACAAACGATTCATTACTGTGAATCATTCAGGCACACTCAAATGCGAAACTTTTTAACCACGGATCATAAAAAATATACTTTTAACCCTAGTGTAATAATTCAAGTCGCAGTCGCGCAAGTCTCGGTGGTAGGCCATAACATCGGCTGCCGGCAGAAGTTACCACCCACCAGACAAAGTCTTGCCGCCAAGCGATTCGTCGTGTTCCGGCATGATGTCTGATGAAGCCGTACGGAGGAGGGGTCTGAGCTGCGATGTGTAGCGGGTACGATGCGCCAAATGTTGTTGTGTCGAGAGTTTGGTCGTGGAGAGTCTCCAGATCAATCTCCCTCTACCGCAGCATCGTTTGGTCGTGTTGGTCTTGGGTTTAATATTGCATCACCTCGCTTAACTGCCGTCATCCTTCCTATTCCTAAGTTTTTTAAGTGAATAGGCTTAATAAACTAGTGCGCTTTACCATCAACGATTACATCACTGCTTACCATCAGGCGGGATTGCAATCAAGCACTAGTTTATGGAACGTAATGTCGCTGGCTTTTTTTCCAATGTCGAGCGGACCCATTTCTGTTTTTGGAAAAAAAAGATAGTGAACTTTCGATATTATCAATCGGCTATCGGGCGTCTCTGAAGTGTATGGTTATCTTCTATTCTATTCTCAAGGTTTAACAAGGGTTGACAATGTGGCCAATCAGTTAGTTGTAGATCGAACATAAAGTTTTATTGCTAAAACGCGATACGAAGCATTGCGCGACAATGTAGCCGTGACAGAAGTTTGTAGCTGCTTTAGTAATGGTACGTTAATGGAAATATTGGAAGTGAACACCAATGACAAATTTATCGCAGGATTTTTGTTAACTAACTATTGGTGTGAGGGTGCAGAGATTGGCTCTGCCTCACGTTTTCCATCTCCTCCTTTGCGAACATTAATGCTTCGCAGAAAGAGGTGATGGGCTATCATGCACTCTTGCTTCGGATCATACCTGGACTAGGGCTGGACGCTAAAGAGAGCCGCCGTCAATAGCTACCACGAGGATACAGAAGTACCACGCCCAAGCCGGGCAGACCTCCACTGTGTCCTGTGTGTGTTGGAAATCATTAAATGACCTCTCGTGCTCTAGGCGGAGCGGAAGGGGGTGTCAGACTTTTACTGACTAAAAAACCACCCATGTTCCTTCACTTGCCTTTGCGCTAGAGGATGTCCTGGAACAGGGCTGGATGCGAGGGATCGTAGCTGATCGCCGCCACAAGTTCACATCGATGCTCCTTCCAAGCCGTGCAGACCTCTACCGAATATTCCACCTTGTCCCCAGGACGATCCTCACAGTAGTAACACCCTAGCATTTCCTCCCGTCTTATCCAGAACAGGAACCTACCGAAAGATAGTGGTTAGACCATGATGTTTCCTGCCGCATTATCCGGAACAGGAATCTCCCGAAGTAACAATGTGCGTGGAAGACGTGACCGCTACTATGGCCTATCCACCACTGGGTTGCGACCATCGAACTCTCTATGTCGCCATGAAATTCCGCTGGAGCCCTGTCCGCTGTACTGTGATTTCTCATGGTTTGCTTGCAGAGTTTTGCTTCTTCTCGCCACTCTCATATGTGGGCGAGGGGTCTCTAAATCGCATGGCGGCAATCCAGCAAGGAATAGGCTTCAACTTGCGACCTACAACTCTTAGTCGCAGCTGTTACCAGTTACCGTTACCGAATAAATATTTACTGCAGTAATCGACCCTTTAATCTTGTGACATAGTATATACATAACAATTTCATGTTAGCTTCTCATATCAATATCCCATTGGCTGTTAACATTTCGCTCTGCCAATCACTACAGTTCACACAACGTTTGATTGCAGACGACAGATCATACACATCAAAGACGTGATCAAGTATTCAGAAGGCAGAAACACATATACGTTAAGCTTGACATCATTTAAGACAGCGAGCTTAGTACGAATGCGCGACGTGTACGAACTTTGAATCGAAAATATCGATGGCTTCACAGAATAAACGTGCAAGAGCTGTTACACAATTTTTTTTCTTGCAGTTTTCGTTTCATTGACCTATGCAGCACCTTCTACATTTTTTAGATTTTGTTTACTTAAGATACGCCTATTATATCATTTCATTTCGTTATTCCAAGGAAAAATCATGGAATTATTATATCACAAGAACAAAAGTATATGCTATTGTTAAGCGCTTTTAGGGTTCACGAGTTCATACGAATAAACGCGTTAAAACAAGCAAACTTTTGGTGCACTTCTATGAGTTTGTATAATAGCAGCTTACACGTTTATTCATGTTGATAAAGCATGCAACGTTTAATCTAAACGTGTCAATGAAAGTTTTAAAATATTTTCTATTTATAATTAAAGTATTGCATTGCCTCCTACGGTATTAAATCGGATTGTTTATTTTACATTTTTGTATATCGTAAAGTTTACTGTTTTATTATTATTATTATTATTATTTACTAGCTTTCCGCCCGCGGCTTCGCCCGCTTGGAGTTCGGTTATATCGTGCTTTTTAGATTTCCCTCGGGAATATCAAATTTTTCCGGGAAAAAAGGTAGCCTATGTTCCTTCTCAGGGTCTAAAGAATGTCTGTGCCAAATTTCATCAAAATCGGTTGAGAGGTTTAAGCGGGAAAGCGTAACAGACAGACAGACAGACAGACAGAGTTACTTTCACATTGATAATATTAGTATGGATAAACCAGCGCTTGACCGCAATCCCGCCTGATGGTAAGCAGCGATGCGATCGTTGATGGTAAAGCGTGCTAGTTTATTAAGAGCCTATTCACTCTAGCCTTGAAGATACTCAAATTGTAGTCCGACGGAAACACCGCCGCCGGCAAGTTGTTCCAGTCCCGCGATGTACGCGGTATAAAGGAGGAGGCGAAATGCTTCGTCCGGATCGTAGTAGTGTTAACAACGTAAGGGTGGAAACTCGCCGTACGACGGGTCGTCCGATGGTGGAACGGAGATGGGGGAATCAAATCATGCAATTCCCCCGCACACTCCCCAAAATGCATCCTATAGAATACCGAAAGGCTGGCTACTCTACGCCTGTGATCTAGGCTTTGGAGACCGTCTAGAGTTAAATCAGGGTCACCAATTAGCCTCTTCGCACGCCTCTCCACTGAATCCAAAGTAGCCAGGTGACATTTCGCAGCACCAGCCTAAATGTGGCTGCAGTACTCCACACACGAACGGACCTGTGCTTTGTACAACATTAGAAGCTGCCCCGGTGTGAAGTACCGCCGGACCTTCGCTATGACGCCAAGTTTTCTGGCAGCCACTGTGATCTAGTCGTAGAAATTTACAAGAATAAAAAAATAAAATGGTTTTTCTTATATTGTCAGAAAGCGGTTTAAACTAAAATATATCTATCTATGTAATGTAATAATATATTTGGTTTAATTTGTTTAACCCTATATACTACCAAACAACAGTTATTCAAGTTTTATCGTTTTTACCTTTTCCTGAAAAGTTGTCGTTTTTGACTTACACGTTTTTTCTGTGGGGCCATAGATATATTCTATAGCATTCTTTTTTGTCATTTTGCGACAAGCAAATAATGTAGTAGGTACATAGGTACCTACTACATTATTTGCTACACATAGATATAGATTACATTACATACATTCAATGACATTATACATATAGATGTATACACGGCGTCCCAGAACTCAACGCCAAGCCAAAACGGGGTAATAGAATTTATTATAACCACCATGAGAAAATACAGAAAATTAATCTATCCAATGTAGCTTGAAAATTATGGGCATTTAAGAAAAACTTAGAAATTTGGTCAAACTGTAACAATTTTTCGGTTAATGTGGTTAATTTTCATTATTTTTGTTCGTTGAAACTTTGGAAACGTAACCCTAAATAACATATTTTCTAGAACTACAGTCAAAAATAATGATACAATTGCCCCAAGTTTTCTAAAATAAAGACAATTTGTTAAACCATAAATATAAAATTTTCTTAATTGTTGACTTTTAAAGGTCCTTATTTAAACAAAAATATTCTATAATAGTTTAACAATTAGTCACACTACAATTTGAGTGTCTTCAAAGCAGGAGTGAATAGGCTCTTAATAAACTAGCGCGCTTTACCATCAACGATCGCATCACTGCTTACCATCAGGTGGAATTGCGGTCAAGCGCTTGTTTATAAATTATAAAAAAGTCCTCACGACAATAAAGTTTTTATTCGATTTGATTAGCATTAAAAACAACTTTTAATCTAAAACAATTACTAGTCATGTGTTTACACTAGGTATTAAATTACCAAAAACTACAAACCAACAAAGTCTAAAAATTAATATTATGAAAACAATAGGTAACTGAGGTTCAACGTATCAATTGAAACTAAACAAAAAAATAAATGGCCAGTCCATAGTAGTAAGGTTATAATTTTTAGAATTTTTTCAAATGTTTATGCAGTTTAGACTTTTGTTTTGAGATAATTTGATATTTTTTCTGTTCAGATAATTAGCTTCAAAAGATATTTTATGTCCTGAACGGATAAAAGAAACACATTTTTACTATAATTTACTTTTAATGGGCGTTTTATTTGTGCAAAATAAACAATTTTTCTTGTTTGTCTTTAAGAGGGGACCCTAGTGCCGAGGAATTTGAAAAATAGGTATTTGAAGAAACTATTGCCGTCGTGCTGCTTCCAACCTCTTCCGGTATCGTGCGAAAAGGACAGTTGCAGCTCAGGCTGATTTTACCAACAAAAACGTTGACCAAAAGACGTTTCGTATTCCGCTGTTTTCTTTTTCAAAACACTACAGAGCTCAATTATTTTTTATATAAAAATTTAGAGGAAAAGTATACCTATGCTACTATAATTTTCTTTTTTCTCAAAAACTTATCACGTTTGTCTAATAGTCGTTGTGTCTAATAGTTGTTGTTGTCGACGGATGCTCTTCTGAGCCCATGACAACTAATGCCGGTGTTCCTCAGGGGTCTGTTCTCTCTGCAACTCTGTTCCTGCTGCATATTAACGATCTGCTGATGCCCGGTATCTATGGGTATGCAGATGACAGCACAGTTGTAGAAAGATACCTGCCGGATGCTCGGGCTAGTAGGGAATCAATCCGGTCCGAAAGAGAGGCCATGGTTGAGCGAACGAGTGTTGCACTGCAGGCAGTCTCCGAATGGGGCAATGCCAATCTTGTAGCATTCAATGCCGCCAAAACACAGGCGTGTCTTTTCACCGCCAAAAGGAGCCCGTTCACCTTGGCCCCTACTTTTCGGAATGTGTCCTTGGAGTGTTCCGACCGCCTTCAGCTTTTGGGAGTTGAGATTTCCTCGAACCTTAACTTTGGGCGGTTCATTGAGTCCAAGGCCAAGGTGGCTGCCAGGAAACTTGGCGTTATCGCAAAGGTCCGGCAGTACTTCACACCTGGGCAGCTTCTAATGTTATACAAAGCACAGGTCCGTTCGTGTGTGGAGTACTGCAGCCACATTTGGGCTGGTGCTGCCAAGTGTCACCTGGCCACTTTGGATTAAGTGGAGAGACGTGCAAATAGGCTGATTGGTGACCCTGATCTAACACGAGTTGGTCTCCAAAGCCTAGAGCACAGGCGTAGAGTAGCCAGCCTTTCGGTGTTCTATGGGATGCATTTGCGGGGAGTGTGCGAGGGAATTGCATGATTTAATTCCCCCATCTCCGTTCCACCAGCGGACGACCCGTCGTACGGCTGGTTTCCACCCTTACGTTGTTAACACCACTACGATCCGGACGAAGCGTTTCGCCTCCTCCTTTATACCGCGTACATCGAGGGACTGGAACAATTTGCCAGCGGCGGTGTTTCCGTCGGACTACAATTTGAGTGTCTTCAAGGCTAGGGTGAATAGGCTCTTAATAAACTAGTGCGCTTTACCATCAACGATTGCGTCACTGCTTACCATCAGGCAGGATTGCGGTCAAGCGCTGGTTTATAGTGTAAAAAAAAAAAAAGTCATCTGAACATCGCGGTAAAATGGGTTATTTTTCGAGATTTTGAAGTATCATATTTCGTTTATTAAATAAGTTTCGAAAAAAATTCAAATGACAGGGGCCCGTATAATCACGGTACAAAATTGTAAAGAAAAAAAATAATTGCTCCAAAAGCATTATCCACGAAGAAAACAGCGGAATACGTTTGCATAGAGAAAGCATCACTAGAGTTCCCTCTTAAACAATTTTAAAATAGACGAATGTATGGGCAATTCCAATCTACGTAGGTAGGTATCTTTGATAGAAACTTTCCAGTTAACGACTGCTTTGACCAGCCTCCGAATAATGTCCCGTACAGATGGCTTGCTTTAATTAAAAACCAGACTGCAGTGGTATCGGCTGCCAGGCGGCTGTGTGATGGCGATCGGTGACCGCAGAATACAGTGCGGTCACGAATCTGCCTGTTATTGTTACACGGTTATCAAATAACAGTCGTAATATATTCTACTGATGTTGTAGTGTAGTATTGTGTAAACTTTTTATTTTCAACTAGCGGCCGTTCGCGTGGAGTTAGTTATTTAAGCATTTTATTTTAACGCCAAAAAAGTCGATTTCTATAAATACATTATTAATAAAGAAAAGTCGATATCTATAGATACATTATTAATTTTTAAAATTATTAATCCATCTATAGAACTCCACTCCTATTGGTCGCAGCGTCATGTTATATATCCTAAAATCTTCCTGAATTAATGGGCCACCCAAAGCAAAAAAAAAAAAACAAATCGGACCAGTAGTTCCCGAGATTAGCGCGTTCAAACAAACAAACAAACAAACAAACTCTTCGGCTTTATATATTAGTATAGATGCTTTTTGCTAGTCTATGAAAATAAAATAAAACCAGCAAAGTGCGAGTTGGACTTTGTTGTATCGAGGGTACCGTACAAATGTATTAAACACGACACGGTTGGTGTAGTGGCTGAGCGATCGACTGCTGCACTGCGTGTCGAGGGTCCGATTCCCACACGGAACAAATATTTGTATGGCTTTGTATGGCAAAAATCTTGTCTGTTTGTTTGTGTATGTGAATTTAAATGTTTGTAAACTCACCCACGATACAGGAGTAATAGTATTTGACTAAAAAACTAATTAGTTCGTCAGTCACAAACAATATTGGACACGTATATTTTGTTTTATTAAATCAATAAAAATGACAAATATAAAAGGCATCAAAGATCAGAGATGGTGGCTGGTGACGTCACTGGCCGCTAAAAAGTGTAGCGTGCAGTGACGTCACAAGTTTTCAACGCGCTGTGTCGTCTTCATTTTTTGTTTATATGAAAATGAAAAATACGTGTCCAGTATTTTTTGGAAATCTGACTGACGGAATAATTAGTTTTTTAGTCAAACACCCTATTCCTAGTACCTACGTGGCAGGGTTTTTTTTTTAAAATTTATTTCTAACTAAAAGTTACGGTTTTCGCATTTATTTATCTGTTCTAGAAGGCGTTGCTTCACACCAAATTTCTAGATTTTGAGTTCACAAGAAGTATTCTATAGGTTTTGATTCCCATGCGACCAGAAAATTTGCGGCAGAAACGGTAGTAACCTTGATTGTATTGACTTAGATATTTGTTTTTTTCTCCCATCTGTGTGTCAAATTTCATGCAAAGCCGTTACACATAAGATTATTATCCCGATTCTCCCACAGGATCGGAATTTACGCAGGTGAAACCACGAGACGCAGCTAGTTTGATATAAAATCTAGCTTTCACACATTCCTGAGAAAAATTGTCCTGATGGACAACAAAGTTATCGTATATGGGTTCCTTTTTTCCATTCGTAGTACAGAATCTGATGAAATGTTTGTCATAATGGAAGTGTGGCAGTGGGTCGGGTACATTGCCCGTAGGACCGATTCCCGATGGGAAAGACGGTTCTCCAGTGGCGACCACGCACCGGAAGACGAAGCGAGGGTAGGCCCCCGACAAGGTGGACCAACGATCTAGTGAAGGTCGCGGGAAATCGCTGGATGCAGGAGGTCCAGGACCGGTCGTTGTGGAGGATGTGGAGATTCTTGGGGGAGGCCTATGTCCAGCAGAGGACGTCTTTCAGTTGAAATAATGATAATGATGATGAATGGATCGGTTTTTAGGTATATGGTGATATGAATTGTCGATCAGAGGGGAAATTCTCGTATTAATAAGAATGTTCAGAGTCAGATCTCAGTCCCAATCTGTCAAGAATCTATAAATTCTACATTTTGGCATTGATTATTGCTGACATAATCTCGAGAACGCTATAGATTTTGAATATTTTTAATTACATAAATGTACAATCTGACCCTTTTGGGTACTTGTATTCAGTCATGATGGGCGGGTTATAATAACGGAGCGGGAAGCTCAGGAAGTCCGTAGATAATATATAATATGTTTTATAAAGTCGGATACATACATATATGACCTCACCCTTATTAAGAAAAGTAAACACATGAGATGGCGTGAGGCGGAACATAGAAAAAAAGTAAATTTACTCTTTATTTTCTTCATAGTGTACTAGCAACCCGCCCCGGCTTCTCTCGGGTGTGATGCTGATACTAAATACACTGCAGAAAAACTGTGAACGTTGTATAAAACATATAATATAAAAACATAGCGGCCCGCCCGCTCCCGCCTCCCCGGCCGGTCGGTAACGCCACAAACGCTACGCCCCGCAATTTTTCTGTAATATCTTCGAAAATATTAATTTAAATAATATGCTGTAAACGGCTATCCATACTAATATTATAAATGTGAAAGTAACTCTGTCTGTCTGTCTGTCTGTCTGTTACGCTTTCCCGCCTAAACCTCTCAACCGATTTTGATGAAATTTGGCGCAGACAATCTTTGGACCCTGAGAAAAAACATAGGCTACCTGTTATCCCGGAAAAAATTGATATTCCCGAGGGAAATCTAAAAAGCGCGATATAACCGAACACCACGCCGGCGAAGACGCGGGCGGAAAGTACACAATCTTTAGACCCTGAGAAAGGACATAGGCTACCTTTTATCCCGGAAAAATTTGATGTTCCCGAGGGAAATCTAAAAAGCGCGATATAACCGAAATTTACGCGGGCGAAGCCGCGGGCGGAAAGCTAGTATAGACATATAATATATCAACAATGTATTTAAGGTTGAATGAGGTTAATTGAATGAGGATTTATGCTGTACTTATTGGTTAAAATCGCTTCGAAAATTAGCCATTATTTGTCGTAAAAAGTAAATGACAAAAAATGTTATTGTGGGATATCCATAAGAGATAAATATTTTTTTTTTTACATATTATAAACCAGTGCTTGACTGCAACCCCGCCTGATGGTAAGCAGTGACGCAATCGCCGATAGTAAAGCGCACTAGTTTATTAAGAGCCTATTAACTCTACCCTTGAAGACACTCAAATTGTAGTCCGACGGAAATACCGCCGTTGGCAAATTGTTCCAGTCCCTCGATGTACGCGGTATAAAGGAGGAGGCGAAACGCTTCGTCCGGATCGTAGTGGTGTTAACAACGTAAGGGTGGAAACCAGCCGTACGACGAGTCGTCCGCTGGTGGAACGGAGATGGGGGAATTGAATCATGCAATTCCCTCGCATACTCCCCGAAATGCATCCTATAGAACACCGAAAGGCTGGCTACTCTACGCCTGTGCTCTAGGCTTTGGAGACCAACTCGACCAACAAATATATACCATCGCGGAGTTTTCCGTAGACCTTTTCTATGTGTATAATACTTACTACATTATTTTGATAAATCTCGTAGTCTGCGTCTGTAATGTAAGCGTATAAAACGTAATTATTTACGACATCACTTTAGAAACCTCAAAAATAACAGTACTTCTCTACTATTTAATGGTTGTTATTATACAGAATATAAACTTTCCTGTTCAATCACTTTATCTATTAAAAAAACCGCATCAAGATCCGTTGTGCAGTTTTAAAGATGTAAACATACATAGGAATATAGGAACAGAGAAAGTGACTTCGTTTTATACTATGTAGTGATAAAATTCTTACGAACAATTAGACTATGTGTAAGCGTATCCTTGTAAATTATCGGACCGACCATTTTGTAATGAAATGAAATGTTCGTGACAGTCCAACTTAGGTTTTTACGAAGGAAATTTTGGAAAAATGTTCGTATTCGGGCAGAAACTGTGTTTTATTTGGGATCATCATCTCAGCGTTCAGTCCCGATTGCATGCGCGGCCTTCGCGTTGGAGCCTGGGGTCCGCTTTTCTACTCATTTTCCTCCATTTCGCGCGATCTTTAGCATCCTGTGGTAAGAGTTTTTTTTTTTAATAATTATAAACTAGTGCTTGACTGCAATCCCGCCTGTTGATAAGCAGTGATTCAATCGTTGATGAAAAGCGTGAAACTTTATTAAGCTTATTCACTTAAAAATCTTAGTGAGTAGGAAGGACGACGGCAGTTGAGCGAGGTGATGCAATGTTAAACCTAACACGACCAAAGATGCTGCGCCAGAGGGAAATTAATCTGGAGACCCTCCATTATCAAACTCCCAACACAATAACATTTGGCGCTTCGTACCCGGCACACATCGCAACACAACTGCTCAGACCCCTCCGCAGTACGGCTTCACCAGACATCATGCCGGAACACAACGAATCGCTTGGCGGCACGACTTTGTCTGGTGGGTGGTAATTTTTAGCGTTCAGAGCCATTTTGCTGTCGCATGTAATAACAGTTAGGTACACAAGTCCTGCAAAGTTAGTGTCACGTAACCGAGAATTACCAACCCTACTTAATATTTTATGTGACACGTAGATAAGAACCCTAATATTGGAAACGTGTTTGACTTTATGGAATACATAAGTAGATATTGGATTTGCATAATCTGCATTTGTGACATATTCACATGAGTTTATGGAAAAATAACTTTTAATTCCAACACAATAAGATTTAGTTTACGCTACAGGTTCATGCATTTTTATAACGTTTTCTACAGTGCTTGTTACTCTGAAGTCAACTTAATTTTCATTGAAATTAAGTTCATATTTGTTTGACTTGAAACAGATAGGGGTGAGCAGTACTGCGCACTTTTATTAGACAACATTATTTTTTGTTTATGTAACACCAGAAATACGTGTCCAGTATTTCTCAGAAAAGAATCTATGTGCAAAATTTCAAAAAGGTATAATGAAAAACCACCAAGTTATGAGCTTGCTATTCTACTTGATTGTCCCAACAAAAACATGGTCAAAGCTCCGCTTGTCGTCAGCTGTGGCGCGCGCGCATGTTCTATGATCTATCGTAACCGCTCGGTAACCATTCTGCAACAATTTCTAAATATATTTGGGAAAAAATGGTGTAAAAATCACTGAAATCGCAATTGCTTATTCTGAACAAATTATATTCAGGTTTCGAATTAACAAAAATGACATTGTAGAAATACATTGGGTACATGAATCAAAATTTAAAGATTGTTTAATTGCGATTAATGTTTATTTTAATGTTCTGACAGAGCAGTGATGGCCAAGTGGTATTGGCCCCTGCTTACAATTTCTAGGTCGTGTATTCGTACCCAGGCAGATACTTTATGCATTTAATTTCATCACAAATTAGTCCTAGGTAAATGGTATGTATAGAGGCAAGAATCTTAAGGCATGTTATATCCACCAATTCGTACTGGGCGCGCCTGGTGAATTATGGCTCACCGTCTATCATGAGGCCTGTGGCAGCAGAAAGAATGTTATACGCTTATTACCAGTTTTTATTTAACTTATTTATTGGGATCTCCAACAAAGGACACACATAGAATACAAAATTACAATAATAGATGAAGGCTCTTTTACACGTGCTCCTTCAATTACAGAATACCACAACATGCATATACAATATTATTTTTGTTTATGCAAAACCCGTAACACGTGTCCTGTATTCTTAAGTAAAGAATATATGTACAAAATTGCAAAAAGATATCATGTAACGCCACAAAGTTTTGAGCTTGTTATCTTATTTGGTTGTACCGAACAAAAATATGTTCAACGCACCACTCGCCCGCCCGCGTCTTTAGCGGAGCGGCGCGGCGTTGGCGGGGAAGAAGGCTGTCTCACTGTGCTAGTACTATATTCTACCGCCAGCTGTATTGTGCGCTGAGTGGTAACCGAAATTGTTGCCGTGTGGTTACACTGCAACAATTTCTTTCTTGAGAAAAAATATAACATGGTGTAAAAATGACTGGAGTCGATTCAGTTGCTTATCTTGAACAAACAATATACAGGTTTCATATTATAACGAAAAAATAACATTGAGTGTAAACACGTAGAAATATGTAGAAAATATCAGTTATAAATCATGAGTGCGAATTATAAAACTTGCTCTGATTACAGAGGTACAACCTACATATTGGTACAATAAAAAAAAGTTACATTTAAATAAGGCAACATGCACACGCTATGTGGGGAAAGAATGTGTTTAAAAATTTGCATTTCATTTCCGTTCCTGATTGTTCGGACCCTCATATTATTTTTATTGTTGTTTAGCACCGCGTATTAAACCACTTTGTATAATCACATTTAAGAATTTGAATTCACTTCCAAGTTACGGGACAACAATCTAAATGTCATATTTAATAAAGTTTCAATTCCATTGCAAATACAGTTTTATTAGGAAAAGAGATTCAAAAATCAGCTTAGAATACATTTCAATAAAGTAGATAACTGTTAAGCTGGCGATGGAATGTGAATGACCTGAGATTTTAACAAACCTTTTTACAAAACCTGACTTCCAAGAAACACTTCATAACTAATAAAAAAATGTCGGAAGTCGATGTTCTAGATCTCATGGCCTGTGGCCATGGCCTCATGTCTTGGCCTCATATCATGGGACCACTGATGATATCTTCTATCTAACAAAAAAAGAATCATCAAAATCGGTTCATAAATGACGAAGTTATCCGTGAACAAACATAAAAAAAAAACCGGCCAAATGCGAGTCGGACTCGCACACCGAGGGTTCCGCCGTACAAACGTAGCGGTTTACAATTTATGACGTACTAGCTTTCCGCCAGCGGCTTCGCCCGCGTGGAGTTCGGTTATATCGCGCTGTTTAAATTCCCCTCGGGAACATCAAATTTTCCGGGATAAAAGGTAGCCTATGTTCTTTCTCAGGGTCTAAAGATTGTCTGTGCCAAACTTCATCAAAATCGGTTGAGAGGTTTAGGCGGGAAAGCGTAACAGACAGACAGAGTTATTTTCGCATTTATAATACTAGCATTGATTTAGAATTTTTCACAGTTTAGAGGCAATTAGATTTAAGAAGTGTTTGATATGAATTTCAACTTTAATATATCTACGCGTTCATGTGAAAAAGGGTAGGTAGTAAGTTTATAATTATTAAAAAAATATTTTATGTCATGTAAGCAAAAATAATATTTTAAGTAACTTCAAATTTATCATTTTCACAATTTTTCCTTTATCTGTCTGTACTATAATATAACGTTGCTTCGTGCCGAATTTCAAGATTCTGAGTTCACGGGAAGTACCTTGTAGGCAAAGAGATTTAAGATATATAGAGAAGGCATGTGTCAAAATGGCATAGAAAAACTGTGATCCCATGGCTCAGTTCCGCCATCTAGTACAATATAGCAAAATTAGATCGACAATTGGAGACATCAAATAGTTAAAATGAAATAAGTTTATATAAAATATATTCAGCTATTGCCCGGTAGGTGGCCGGTGTGGTCTATGTTGCCAGATCCGATTTAATACCCTAGTATAGTTCAAATCGGGTAAATAAATATTGAAAAGTAAATAAATTAAGTGAAACTTGTCTTGTACAAACAAAAACTGTTTTAGAATTTTATTCGCTACTATTCATTTACCGTGACACCGTCTATTGGCATTTTAGATGTTTTATGCTTACGAATTATTTTAACGCTCAGTTTATTGCGATTTTTGAGTGTAATAGACCTTTTAGGCCATAAAGCGCATTTTGTTTTGCAATTTTCGTTTGCATTTCGTTTTTAGCAAAATTATTCTTTTTACACGTTTGTTTGCAAATATTCTTAAATGGCAATGCAAAAAACTGTGGTAGGGTTTGTATCATTTCGATATAAAGTTATCGATAATATTCAAAGAAGTTACTACGACGATGTTTTTTCGCATTATGATAGCTTGAAACAAACAATTAGGAAGCAGAATAATTATGGGTAATTTCAAGTTTACAAGTTTCTTATTTATATAATTCTTTTAATATAATAGGCGTTAAAGTTTAAAATTGCCGATTAGTACTGAAAATCTAAATAATTGCTTATTTTTTAATTTTTAAGTAATTCATTTATAATCAATATATAGGAAGGTCGTTTATGCCTTTGTGATTGAACTCTGAGGATCTAGACTGCACAAACTGGTGAAAGCAGAACTGCCTCCTGGAAGGAAAACTTCTTGTCACGTAGATCCAAATCACGACAAAAATGGTAGTCTGCTGGAGCAAGACCTTAACAAGATTCGTACGCCATTATCTTTAAAAACGGCAAAAAAATCACGGTTATTGTATGGGAGCCCGCCTTCAGGATTTATTTTATTTTAATTATTTATTTGTAATTTGAATATATAACCAAATATTCTGTGAACATTTTAAGCGTCTATCTGTTTCCGTTATTAATATGGAGCAAAAAACGGCAAAAATTCACGTTTGTTGTATGGGAGCCCCCTTAAATATTTTATTATTTTTATTCTTAGTACTTGTTGTTATAGCGGCAACAGAAATACTAACACAATCTCTGGAAATTACAACTGTCTCGCTATTACGGTTTATGAGATACAGCCTGGTGACACACGGACAGACGAACAGAGAAGTCTCATGAATAGGGTTCGTTTTACCTTTTAGGTACGGAATCCTCAAAATCACAAAGTAGCTCGCAATCATTGTACTACATATACGTACCTACATATTTTATGAATATATTTCATTATAAATAAGTTATGTAATCTATGTATTTATCCACTTAACCGTAAATTTTATTCCAATTTTTACGGTTAAGTAAAAAAGTACTGAAATTAATAACTTACTATTTCATTTCTAATACAAGGTACCGATTCTTTTTTTTTTAATTTGATCGACAAGTCTTTCCAAAGTAGATAACTTCTCTTTTAAAATGCATTGAGCATAATTTCGACGAATGAGACGGAAGCCAATTTTCTTCTCTACGGTCTATCTGGACAAATCGTATCCACTTTTTCCCTACGACATTATTTTTATTCGGAAACCAAAAATAACAAAAACCTAGATAAATGAATTTATAATAATTGTTCATTCAATTTTGTTTATTAATATGATATGATTATGTTTAAATAGAGTTAATAATAAATAAACTTGAAATATAGTAATATTTTAAGTTTATTTAGCTATATTTTAAATGTCAATAAAATACAACAAAATGTATTCATCTTAATAAGTATTATCGATAACTAAATCGATAAACAACATTACTACATCTCTACAAGAAAATAGTAAAACTACTCAACAATAGAGGGCGCTTTTACAATTATGGAAAATTTTCTAGAACTAAGATTTTTTTTAAATTTGAATTGCAGACAAAATATAAATAATTCATAGAAAAACATTCCGAAGTTAGGTCCAGTCGTTTTACTATAATGAGATGTACAGTAACACAAAGCGCAACATGGCATATTTCCTTAGAAAATGTTTATTCTTGGTGGACACAAATTACGTCCTGACGCGCAGACTAGACTGAGCGACTTTTAACCAAGTCGATAAAAGTATTGGCTTACGATTTTGTTCGTGATGTCCTGTCTATTGTAAATATAATTTTAATGTCTTTGCTTGTAGGTTTTGATTCCCTAGCGTGTGACGGAAATTCGTCTAAGGTGTCGGTATAAACTGCTGTATCTTTTGATCGCTTTAACTTAGAAGTTTGATTTTTTCACTGCTTAAAGGGACAATAGACCTAGGTATTTGGTATAAATTTCAATTTGATACCTTTATTAGTTCGTGAGAAATAAGGTAGTAAGTTCCATTTTATTAAAATATGTTTATTATATTATATAACTAAAAAAATGTGATTTTCGCAATTTTTCCTATATTTGCATTATATGACAATCCTTCATGCCAAATTTCAAGATTCTGAGTTTACGGGAAGTATCCTGTAGGTTTTGATTCCTTTGCGAGTGTCGAAAATTTGTTGAAAATATCGACATAATCGGCTGTATCTTTTGATTGGCTTGGCTTAGAAGTTTGATATTTTCACAGCTTAAAGGGACAATAGATCCGAGTATTTCATGTGAATTTCAGCTTGATACGTCCACGCGTTCTTGAAATAAAGGGTGGTGACAGACAGACAGACAGACGGACAACAAAGTGATCCTATAAGGGTTCCGTTTTTTCCTTTTGAGGTACGGAACCCTAAAAAGCATATATACGGTCGAATTGAGTAATCTCCTCCTTTTTGAAGTCGATTAACAAACACGACGTATGCGTAGCAGGCAGAGTACTTGGCAAATAAATGAAGATCTTGTTAAAAGGGAAGTTCTTTGATTTCACAGAGCTTCGATAATTTCAGGTGCAGTAGCCGGTTTATTTGCAAATGTAATGGCAGTATTATTACAAGCATCACGTCTGAAAGAAACCTTTTGATCATAGGCTGGCGTCGTTCCCGACTTTTCCATTAGGATATACGAAATCGCAATGTCAATATTTGTCTTTAATCGGGTGATCCAAGTATCCACATTTTTATATAAATATCTTTTTTTATGCCTGAAAAGGTCCCATAGGAACGTACTACCAGAATTAAAACTTCTTCAGATATAAACCGAGGTTATAGAATACAATGCTAATCCCAAATAAATTGGAAAAAGGGCAGGAGAATCATGACTTTAGAAGTATGAAAGCTCACTAATCCTTCATAGAAAATGGAGGATTCTTTGACCAGATGGGTGGTGTGTCTGGCGGGCACTTGCCCAACGGTTGATGTCAGGAAGTTGTATATATGAAAATTGCACGGTAAACTCTACTTGTGAGATACAGAGTCTGTGTTACGTCAGTGTAATGGGTTTGAAGATATCGCAACAGGACAAACCAAGGACAAAAAATATAACTTTTTTATATATAACGTTTTTTTTTGTATATGCCTAATCCGAAACACGTGTCTTTTACGTAAAAAAATTACGAACAAATTTCAAAAAAACTGTCATGAAAAATTGTAAAGTTATGAGCTTGTTATGTTACCTGGTTGTCTCTACAAAAATATGGTCAATGCGCAGCTCGCCGGCTCGCGCCTACAACGGCGCGGCGCGGCGGGGGCCTTAGGCCTCTAGGCTCCGCTGTGAACTGTGTCATGCGCTCGGTAACCACACTGCATTTTTTTATATATTTGAGAAAAATATAAAATGGTGTAAAAATTATTGGAATTGACTCAGCTGCTTATTCTGAACAAACTATGTATATAGAATCGTATAAAGAAAAAATAACATTGCGCAAGACATAATGTATATACTCAAAGGTCGACGTTATTAGGATATACGCACGCTAGTCAAGAATTCCAAGTTCGTGTAGTTACAATGAAGGGTGGTCATAGCAATAAAAAGGCAAAAGTCGATGAAGGTAAAACACAAAATAATGAGGTGTTTATTAAATTCAGTAAGCTCTATTTAATGTTATTATGGTAAATAATTAAGAAACACTAATAAAATCGCTTTGTCCTTGATAGGTCGACCGGCCCCTCGGGGATAACTACACTCGTACATTTTATTTTCAAATAGTAGATAGCTATTAGGAATTATTGATGTCACATATTATCAAGTCTCTGTATGCTGTAGAAGAACTGTAGTTTTATTCAATTTTATACTTTACCTTAATCATAATAGTCCTCCGTAGCGCAGCGGTCAACGCCTGCGAGGTGGAGGCCCCGGGTTTGATCCCCGGCCAAGTCATGATGGAAAACGATCTTTTCCTGATTGGCCTGGGTCTTGGATGTTGATCTATATAATTATGTATCTATTATAAATATAGTATCGTTGAGTTCGCATAAGTCTCGAACTTACTTTTTCTTACTTGCTAGCCCAATCTATGTGATTTGTTCGTATATATTTATTTATTTAATAGCAACTTACATGAAAAGAGCATTCGTTCCAAATAATGCACTTGACAACTTAATCTAAGCTGACTTTACTCAACACTTCAAAGGGAGTTTTTTATAGTATTACTCGGCAGGTACTGTTTTAAAAAGTCATACATACATTAAACATTTATACGCTTTTATCCAAGTAAGGGCTCTCCAGGTAGGTCATGTTCAATGTCAGGGCTGCCGCGACCTATCTTTATTGAGGACATACTCATTACAGATATGGTTAGACGTGAAGGTTTTCTTCCACTATTTGTATTAATAAATGATAAGGCCACGGACAATACTGCAACTAAATGGTAAACCAATTCAAAATGACATTTCAGAGAGGACCTTGTGACACTACGTTATGACAACAGCCGCACTGATCGATCGATTTGGTCAAGCTGCGTTTTTCGTGGTTGTTCTATGGATAAGTGACATATTCACATACTGGGGAGGGGGGGGGGGGGTCTCAGTATGCTGCTTAGGAAAGTTCGCTAACCGTCATACGTGGATCTTTAACAGGCGTATACGGGTCGTTAGAAACTGAAAACTGACAACCAGTCTTGCCAAAAGGTTGTGTATTACCAAGTTACGGGTATATGGAGATCATTATCATCAACCTTTTTATCATCCCACTACTGGGTACAGGCGTCCTCTCCTACAGAGAAGTATTGAGCTTATTCACCACGCTTGCTCAATGCGAGTTGGCGATTTCAGACTTAAAAGTCCAGGTTTCCTCTAGATGTTTTCCTTCACCTTGTATAGTTAATCATTGGTGTCCAAGAGATACTTAGAGTGTACATATAACTTAGAAAAGATACATTGATACTTACCTGACCTGGAATCAAACCCGCACACGCATACTTGAGAGGCTTGTGCTTTAACCAATAAGCCACCACGACGGTATTTAACTGCATCTGATTAGGCCAATCCCTAAATGGTTGCAAAAACTATACTATTGAAGCAGAATAGTCAGCTTATTGGTATGTATCTATGGCAGGTATCTATCTATCTTTACGTGGTGGACACCATTATGATCTCGATGAAGCGTTTCGCCTCGCCGTTTATACCGCGTGTAAAGAAGGACTGGAACAACGTGCTTGCAGCGGTCTTCCCGTCTGATTTTATAATTTACTAGCGGCCACCAGCGACTTCGTTCGCATGGTTTAGTTATGCTCCGCTCCTATAGGTCGCAGCGTGATGTTATATAGCCTAGCCTAATGCAAAAAGAATTTTTCAAATCGGACCAGTAGTTCCTGAGATTGCCGCGTTCAAACAAACAAACAAACTCTTCAGCTTTATATATTAGTACAGATTTAATTACAAGAACAAATATACTTGTTCGATATATCGCAAAGTATATAATAGATACCACTACGATATATTATAACGAAAAAAATATCGATATATTTTTTAAATGAGCATCTCTACTTCAAAAAAATTTTGAACAACGGGAGAGCGACTCGAACACCATCCGCCTTTAAAAAACAAAACAATCGTAATATCGAATAACTCGTATCGATTATTACGATAGAACGAAGTACGAAACTACGAATATATAAAACAAACGTACAACGAAATTACGATATTATCGATTATGAGGTATCTATCAAACGGAATTGCAGAACGCCATCAATGGGCAAATAGGTAAAACGTCTGCAGAATGAAAGTCATGCTAGGGGCATTTTGTGTTTTAGTAATTTAATATTATCTTCGAAACTGTATGACCAATTGATATACTGTGAATGGCAAATCTTATCTGTATGATGTGCTTGTGACACTGAAATAATTTATTGTCATAGGAATTAATATTTTGTTGCTCAAATAATCAACCAAACGTAAGTATGCCGAAAAAAAATGTTTTAACGCAATAAAAGAAGTATAAAAGATAAAACATAAAAGATAGAGATATGGTATCCCGGACTTTTTTGTAAAAATAATTAAGACGAACCAGGTAGCCATACATTGTTTTTAATTTTAAGCAACTGTTTAAGCAGCGCACCCAAATAATTTTGTTTTACGAGGTATTTTTTTCCGACTTGCTAGACAAAAGTTGTGATAGCTCGGTTAATATACATGTTATATATATTCTACATTTTATAGCCTACTAGCTTTCCGCCCGCGGCTTCGCCCGCGTGGGTTTCGGTTATATCGCGCTTTTTAGATTTCCCTCGGGAATATCAATTTTTTCCGGGATAAAAGGTAGCCTATGTTCTTTCTCAGGGTCGAAAGATTGTCTGTGCCAAATTTCATCAAAATCGGTTGAGAGGTTTAAGCGGGAAAGCGTAACAGACAGACAGACAGACAGAGTTACTTTCGCATTTATAATATTAGTATGGATAGCACTCAGGAATAATGTAGCTTTCTGCCAGTTAAACAAATTTTAGAATTGGATTATGAGTTCCAGAGATTACCCCCTACATACAAATGTACAAACTTACAAATTTTACCTTTTTATAATATTAGTATAGAAGTGTCTTCGAGGTTATAGTGACTAGTTTTATAATAATCTAGAGAGCATCATCAACTATTGCAGCACTGGTTACAATTAAGCGGATACGCAGCCAAGCACTACTTTATATCATTAGAAAAGACGAAAAAGAGTGAGGTTATTGTGTTTTCGATGTCGCAGGCCGCCAGTGCAAAGTCTAGTAGGTGGTTGGGTCGTGAGTCCGAGACAGACATATCAAGGCCACGTAGCATCGTGGCCTCGATGTGATCGGTATAGCCCATTGTTGATTTTGAAGTTTCGTTGTTGTCCGTGTAAATACATGATTCATTCTTCTTTATTACATTCGTATATTTTCGATGCGCACACCATAGGTAAGCCGTATCGATTTTTTTTATAGAAAGCTTTGCGCTACGACCCTTTGCGGCTGTGTTGTGCATTTTGCTATAGCGGTCAAGTTTTTTCTTGTCTTCTTAGTAAAGCATAGTATATAACATCATCATGATCTCAGCGTTAATCCCAGTCGAATCCGAAGTTTTTTCCAGTTTTGTAGTCTGGAGTCCGCTTTATCAGTCTAACGGCTGATTTTGGTCAAACTTCGATATTTTCCGTGAATCGACTGACGTCTGACCTCCACAATCCGACAGCGATATGGAACCATTGCAGTTAGACCAATTGATGGACTTTTGAGGTCTAACAACTCGTAACGACTGCCATTAGATATTCGTATAGGAACCGGGACCAACGGCTCAACGTTCTTTTCCGAGGCACGACCAGACCAGTGCAAATATTCATATTCATGTGTATGTCGGCTGGGCAGCGTTCGGGAAGCTCCGTAGTGTCTTCTCGTCCAAAATACCTCAGTGCCTAAAGGCAAAAGTCTTTAACCAATGTGTGTTACCGGTGATGACATATGGATCAGAAACGTGGTCACTCACTATGTGCCTCATAAG
Source organism: Sesamia nonagrioides (assembly GCA_017933935.1). Classification (NCBI taxonomy): domain Eukaryota; kingdom Metazoa; phylum Arthropoda; class Insecta; order Lepidoptera; family Noctuidae; genus Sesamia; species Sesamia nonagrioides. The sequence goes on from JADWQK010002537.1 coordinate 2,036,105, forward strand.
AAAGCTCAAGGTCGCAAAGAGAGCTATGGAGAGGGCTATGCTAGGTGTTTCTCTACGTGATTGAATTAGGAATGAGGAGATCCGTAGAAGAACTAAAGTCGCCGACATAGCCCAGCCGATTAGCTCTCTGAAGTGGCAGTGGGCGGGGCACATAGCTCGTAGAGCCGATGGCCGATGGGGCAGAAAGGCTCTTGACGACCACGTACCGGCAAGCGGAGCGTCGGACGCCCACCGACTAGGTGGTCGGATGCTCTGACCAAAATCGCAGGGAAGCGCTGGATACAGGCCACGTCCAACCGTTCCCTTTGGAAATCCTTGGGGGAGGCCTATGTCCAGCAGTGGACTTCGTGTGGCTGAGATGATGCTGATGATGATGAACGAGCGCCTCACAATCAGTCTATAATGTTCCCACTCCTAGGTCACAGGCCTCGGTGAGAGGGAGTGGGCCGTAATCTACCACACCTGTCTAGTGCGAGTTGGTAGATGTCACATGTCTTCGAAGTTTTGCCTTTAGGACATGCCGGTTTCCTCACGACGTTTTCCTTCACCGTTTTGGGAGCAGTGGTGATGAAATAATTTATTTAAAGTATAGAGCCTGAGATAAATATAGCACGTACAGCAGATGGCCTATAGGGCTGAAAGGCTCTTTAATGGCGATCACCTGACCAAAATCGCGGGGAAGCGCTGGATGCATGCCTCGTTCAACCGGTCTTTTTGGAAATCCTTGAGGGAGGCCTATGTCCAGCAGTGGACTTCCTGTGGTTGACACGATGATGATGATGACGATAGAGCCTGATGGGTTCGAACCTACGACCAGTAACTTGAAAATAGCGGCCCATACCACTAGTCCACCGCTGCTCTCCCAATCATCATTACCATAGCATAATTAGCCTATAATCTTCCTAATGCTGTAAAACACACCTCCTTGTGTGAAATATTGGTCATAATTCACTACATGGGCCTAATGCGGGTTAATCGATATCATATTATGTATGTAAATTATCAATTCTTTTTTCGATTTCTTTACTATTCTCCTTCACGAGGTGATAAATATGTACATAAAGTAAAACGCCTCAATTTGCCAATTTTACAAAAAATACCTTATTTTTATATGCTAAATGTTTCTAATACAGTGATTGTAGGTACGTCATGATTTTTGTCGATTATTTGCCACATCGGATTAAGGCAACGAACGTTTTTAATTAACTTTAAAAAAAAATACTGGTGATTGAAAAAGGTTTTCCTCAAATATTTTGTCACATGACATACCCAAAAAAGGAATTTAATTTGATGAAAAAAGGTAGGCATTTACATCAAAAACAGGTTTTTCAATTACTTTTAAATTATTCTTTTTTACTAGCTGCGTGCCGCGGTTTCACCCGTATCCACCCGAAACGCTCCCTCTTTTTCTCAGTCTATAGAGGTCCACTGCTGGACAAAGGCTCCCCCAAGGAATTGGGGGGTTTGCCAAAATCCCCGCGTTTGGTAGGCGGGTTGGGGATCGCAGTAATTTAAGAGTCCATGCACAAAATTCTCTCGCTACAGTTTAGGTAAAATCGTTGCGATGCTATCTTTGTGTGCATCGTTCTAGCAGCTAGACGCACACGCGCGTAAATATCGAGCTTAGTGAACGCTTAAACATTTTTGATCCTTTAGAAGATATTATTCTAAATTATATAAAGTATGATTTGTGAATAATCTGAAACGAGTGCACATTGTATATTTATCACAATTTAGATGAATATTGATACATTTTGACATAAAAAAAATATGGTGTAATGATAGTTTATTACATAGGCAATTTAAGAAATAAAAACATATACGGTAAAATGAAACATTAGAATAAGTAATCAGTTTAATTTAATATTCCTCACATTTAGAAATCTATTAACAAAATTTTAGGGTTAACATAATTATTACACGATAATACATATATCGACGCTTGAAAGGCAATCATATCTAAGCGACAAAAATTCGTAAACTGAGTTAGGGTGAATGATCCAATTATCGACACTTTTAGGACTGTGTTTGTAATAAAAAGTGGTAAAAAATAAACTGCAAAACTCAGTTCAACAGCACTTAGTGCAAATAACAATAAATATTCTCAAGAACGAGCACAATGATGGACAATTGAAGTATAGGTAATACATTATTAGAAAATTTTGAAAATATAAAAAATAACTAAAATCACCAGTTATTGATACCTAGGATCCAGTTGTCCATACCCAGTGGCCGACAGTTACCCAGTAATGGACATCCAGTCATCGACAGCGAACAACATAAATTATGACTGGTATAATAGTAGGTATTTGGAATTTGTAAGGATAAAATAAATCAATACAGTTCAATTTGAATCATTATATTAATTTAAATTAAAAGAGTTACCTATGTAATCATTAAATATACCGTCTGTAACTTAATGCCATTTGTGCACAAAATTTCGAGAGGTGCAAAGTAAGATGCGATTTGAGGCCATCTAAAAAAATAGAATTGGCTTCTGTATTTTCTCCTTTTGAAGTCACGGGTTGAAGATATTAGACACATATTCATAGAATGTACTGCTGCACATCCACCCACTTTCATACTTCCCTATCGCCCAATTTTCAGGCACACTGACGCGACATGTGACGGGATTCGTTCGTAGTTGTAAACTATCATGGGTGGGGCAAGCTGTCCAGCAGCAATTCCGGTAAATAAAACTATTAGATTTTATTTTTCATCACCACATGCAGAGTAAAGATGTTTATACCCTTTCTTCCTATAACACGGCCTGGTTTTGGAGATAAAAAATGCACTCTCGTCAGCATTGAACATTCGGTTTGGATCTTTGACTGGTTCTTTTAAATTATTTTCTTCTAAGTAGCCATCTATTTCTTGAAACCGCTTTCTTATATCTTTTTCAGATTCGTTGTCCCGAGCCATAGATACTTAGATATTCCGGCAATTTTGCAGTCAAAATTGAATGCCTTTTTAGGAATAAATTGCAACACTTTTTTCCAGGTCTGTTGTTTGTAAATGGGTTCGGTATTATTTCATCCTTTATTATTTTTTGCACACTCTCTAGTAGGCAATCTTTAAAAATGGGAAAGTGTTTTTCAGCCATGTCTAACTATCGCAGGTTCGACGACTTCCAGCCTCCCGAACAAGCAGGCTTCCGAAAAGGCTTTAGCACCATAGACCACATTCATACGCTGCGGCAAGTTATACAGAAGTCCGAGGAGTATAACAAACCACTATGTTGGCGTTTGTGGACTATGAGAAGGCCTTCGATTCGATTGAGACTTGGGCGGTGCTACAGCCTCTCCAGCGGTGCCAAACTGACCATCGATACAAATCAAAATCAAATCAAATCAAATCATTTATTTGTTAACACAGGTAAATATTTACAGATCTTACATAGAATAACGCGCTGTGTTATGCCAGTAGGCGTACAAAAATATAGTGTCCATGTGGCTCATCATAACAAAATTTCAAGCAATAAGAATATACTTTTAGAAATCATGCACAATTACTCTTTCAATTAAAGTGACAGGCCCAGATGAGGAACAATTTCTCATTAATTTAATGTAAAAAAAAAATAAAAATTAAGTCAAAATAATCAAAATCATCAATATAAAATCATGCATAATTACTATTTAAATTAAAATGTCAGAACCAAATGAGGAATTATTTCTTATTACATAAATGTCAAAAAAAAAAAACTTAGGTCATAATAATTAAAATGACAAAAAAAAATATATATCATCAATATTATAATTCAAAAGTATAATAATTATATACAATATTATTATACAATATTCTTTACATTGAGCCATCATTCAAGAATTCGTCTAACGTGTAATAACATTTTTCAATAAGTAATTTATTAAGTGCGTTTTTAAATTGTATCAGTGGCATATCTTTAATGTCATTAGGTATTTTGTTATAAATTTTTGGAGCGTTGCCAAGAAAACTTTTACGCATTAGAGCTGTCTTACATTTTACATTGCATAGTTTATGAAAATATTGGGTACGTAATGGATTTTTTCTGACTTTAGATAAACTGGCGAATAAATGCAGGTTCTTCTTAACAAATAATGCCGTTTCCAGTATGTACATTGCTGGCAGTGTCAATATTTTTAGTTTCTTAAAGTGTGGAATACAGCTGTCTGTCGTTTTTAAACCACACATAGACCTCACACAGCGTTTCTGCATCCTAAATACAACCTCCTCAACTGACTGCCCCCAGAACATAATTCCGTATCGCAAAACAGAAGCTATCTGACCGTGGTAGGCTGTGAGCAATGTCTCAATGTTAACCTTTTTTGATAATTGAAATAGCGCATACGACGACCTACCCAATCGTTTACATACACTGTCGGTATGAGAATTCCATGTCAATTTATTATCAATAATGATTCCCAAAAACTTAGCATTATGAACTTCCTGTATTTTATAATCTTTATAATGGATATTAAGTTCATTATTTTTGCAACGTTGATGATATTGCATGATGTTGGTTTTAGTTAGATTAATTTTCAAATTATTGTCATCAAGCCAGTTTATTATTTTACTTAGAGATTCATTAATGTCATTTTCATAATTATTTATGTCATTGCATTCTATTATTGCGGTGCTGTCATCTGCAAAGAGAACCATCTTATGCTTAATTATTTTTGGGAGATCATTAACGTATATCAAAAAAAGCAGTGGTGCCAATACGCCACCTTGGGGCACGCCATATTTTATAAATCTTTGTTTTGAGATATGTACTTTTTCTAATTTAGTTTTAGTACATACATACATTGAGGTGATAAAGTGTTTGTACAAAAACGCCACCATGTCAGTCCGTCTCCAGGATCAAGATTCGAAACCGATCCAACTGCAGCTTGGAGTGAGACAAGGAGATGTCATATCTCCTAAATTGTTCACTGCTGCGTTGGAAGATGTCTTCAAGCTCCTGGACTGGAAAGGACTTGGCATCAACATCAACGGCGAGTACATCACTAATCTCCGTTTCGCAGATGACATCGTGGTCATGGCTGAGACCCTGGAAGACTTGGGCAAAATGCTCAATGACCTCAGCAGAGCTTCCCAACAAGTGGGTCTAAAATGAACATGGATAAGACGAAGATCATGTCGAACTCTCATGTCGCACCCACTCCAATTGTAGTTGGTTGCTCTGCACTCGAAGTTGTTGACGAGTATGTATACCTGGGACAAACAGTCCAACTAGGTAGGTCAACTTCGAGAAAGAGGTGTCTCGGTGAATCCAGCTCGGTTGGGCAGCGTTCGGGAAGCTACGCTACATCTTCTCGTCGTCCAAGATACCACAGTGTCTCAAGACTAAAGTCTTTGACCAGTGTGTGTTGCCAGTGTTGACTTACGGAACTGAAACGTGGTCGCTCACAATGGGCCTCATACGAAGGCTCAGAGTCACACAAAGGGCAATGGAAAGAGCTATGCTAGGAGTTTCTCTGCGTGATCGAATCAGAAATGAGGAGATCCGCAGAAGAACCAAAGTCACCGACATAGCTCTGCGAGTCGCTAAACTTAAGTGGCAGTGGGCAGGGCACATTGCTCGTAGAACCGATGACCGATGGGGCAGTAAGGTTCTGGAGTGGCGGCCACGTACTGGAAGACGCAGCGTAGGGAGGCCCCCAACAAGGTGGACCGATGACCTGGTGAAGGTCGCGGGAAGCCGATGGATGCGGGCAGCACAAGACCGGTCAGCGTGGAAAACCTTGGGGGAGGCCTTTGTCCAGCAGTGGACATCTATAGGCTGAAGAAGAAGAAGAAGATATGATTGCCTTTCAAGCGTCGATATCTATGTCCTACCTACTCTAGTAAGTATATATAAATAAATTAATTTTCCTTTTGAGTTTTTGCAATAACTAAATAATTAGTTTATGGATACTAATATTAAAGTGTAGTGTAAGTACCTACATATACAATATCATAATCATCTGCCTAGCCTTTTTCCCAACTATATTCGGACAGGCTTCCAGTCTAACCGGATGCAGCATTTAGGAATACGATAGATACCTCCAGTTAGACAGATTTCCAGTATTTAGGTAAACGATATATAAAACAAAAACATGTTTAAAATATTATTTGTCAAAGAATTGTAAAGCAACCGTAAGAATACCATAAAGAAATCTCTTAGATGAACTTCAGGACCTAGCTGCCGGCATTAGCCTCCTATTATTTTAAAATGAAGTGTCTCGTAGAGGCATTGAACGAGATTTTCTTGGATCGACAATTTCGGGCAATAGGCAAAAGTTGGTTTTTCGTCTGTGCAGTAATGGTTTTCACATTGTGAATGGTCTCCAAAAATATGTTTTGGGCTGTTGATAATGTCTTTTTGTAAGTTTTTGATTTGCTCAGTAAATGGAACATTTTGAGCTCCTCGGTATCTTACTGCTGCTTTCACAGCAATGCGTAATCGGTTCACTCGATCAGAATGTAGTAGGTTGCGTTCGTTTAATGGGATGGACGTATCTTTCATCAAACTTAAATTTTTCCCATTATAATTGCGCATTATGTGATTGGAATACTCCACTTTTTCAACCGTAACGTTTGAATATGGCCTGCTTTCCAATATGTTTTTATACACACTTGAGTCACCTTCAGCAATAAGTTTTCCATACACCAAATTATGTGTTTTCACAGATTCTCTAAATCCCTCAACGATTATTGATTTCTCCATACTAGTGGAAGAGCCGGTATGATTTTTATTACACCGGTGTTTCAGGGGTGTAATATTTTTATTAGCTACACGGGAACATGTAACACAGTATTTATTTTTAATACCAACATGTAATAATTTGCCTCTTTTCACCCCTATTATAGCTGCCAACGCCTGCTGCGGAAGAAAAATTTGTTTTATATGAACGTTTTCCCCAAGCAGCATCAGCTGTTACGGCTATAGTTGGTATACCTGATGGACTTACATTGCCACTTTCGAGAGCTATAGAAGCCTCTTCCTTACCAGCTTTTATCATTGTGGCTTCGCTGTACTTTTCCACCAGTTAAATAAATTGACGTGACATTTTTCATAAATGGATTTATTCATAAGTGGCAAATCTATGGAAGCTTTGGATTATTTTCATTACTCTGCAATTAATAGCATATGATTATATAAAGAAAACAGTAACAAGCAGTATTTGATTGAAAGACTTGTGAAATAAAATTAATAAATAATTGTAGGTTATTCATGAGATAACACAGGTCAGCGAGGTTTGGAAGTAAAAAGGGGAGGCCTTTGCCCAGCAGAGGGAGACAACACAGAGAAACGTACTGTGCCTACATCAACTTCGACACTCATAGTAGATGACGAAGTGGTATCCAGTTGATTAAAAGTACGTTCTTTAAGCACTTGTCTGGCTCTTGCCATTCCCTCTCTATTCCTCTTTCTTTTATTGATACATTGGTAATGTGCTCCCTTGTTTCGCCCCATTATCTTAAAAAAAAGGAGTTTAGGTATAACAAAAGCATTATGTGAATTGACTTTAATAGAAAACTAAAAAACCCAAGATATTTTTAAATTGGTTCACAAATGATGTAAAAATTTACGAACTCACAAAAAAATATACTCCTTCATTTTTAAATTCGGTTAAAAATTAGTTAAAGCAATCCAAGGGATAAGTCGTAAATATCCTAATATAATTCACAACTAATATAATATTAGTAAGAGAGAAAAATAATTAAAGGACCAAGTTGTGGTAGTCGCAGTATATTTTTTACATAAACCTACGTAAAACTCGCGAGCTCTTGCGACACAAAGTGATACGTCCACTCGTTGCGCTAGCCGAGTTACCACTGAGCCGGCTGCATTTGCGCGCTCGTAAATATAGTAGATTTTGACATTGATTTTCATGATGAAAAAAAAAATTTTTTAGAAAATAAACTTTTGTTTCTATTATAAAAATACCTTAAAATTAATGAGGCATTTTTAATTTTTAAAAAAAGTTGCTTTATTATAGAAAAAACATACTTGTTTGGCTGCAGTTTTCCCTTGAATTTCTTAATTTCTGTCTTCTTTTTTGGCTGAATTATGAAATAAACTCGAAAAAGTGGTCAAGCTAGCAGCAAGATAGTTATATGCTGATGTGAATAGTACTTTTTTATAGGCAAAATCGCTTGTAGTTTCTTCAGAAACTATGGTCAAACTTCACTCGAACGTGAAATTTGAGAAAAAGAGTATCGGAAATTGTAGATTTACTACTAATTATGAAGTTTCTTGAAAAAAGTAGTCAAGCTAGCAGCTAGATGAAGAGTTGTACTATCCATATCATACATAATTTTACTAATATTATGTAACATATTCTCACAATCATAGAACAAAATTGATCAAAATGAGCAGATTAACAGGACGGACCCTTAATATTCCACAGGAGAAGTATTGCTGCCCGCTTCCCTGATGAGAGTTCCCTTAGTCGCGTCTTACGACACCCACAGAAGAATATGGGATGGTACTATTCTCGTGGTGGCCTAGTGGTTAAAACACCAGCCCCTCAAGTATGAGTGCGCGGGTCCGATTCCAGGTCAGGCAAGTACCAATGTAACTTTTTTAAAGTTAATCCTTGAATCCAAAAGAGTACTTTTTAAGTATATCTTGGACACCAATGACTGAAGGTAAGGAAAAACATCTTGAGGAAACCTGGACTTTATAAGTCTGAAATCGCCAACCCGCATTGAGCAAGCGTGGTGATTACGCTCAATCCTTCTCTGTATGATAGGAGACCTGTGTCCAGCAGTGGGACGATAAAAAAAGGGTGATGATGATGATGATGAAGTTTCGCTCCCTCTATCCCGTAGGAATATGGTAATAATGGTGGATGGTGGTGGTGGTATGGTGGTCTTTGTATCAATCTTGCTTAAAAACTATCTGTGAGCCAAATTACTTCCAAATCTGTTTAGTAATAGCGTGAATTAGTAACAAACAAAAAACCATCCATCCTTCTCAGTATGAGAGGAGACCTGTGCCCAGCAGTGGAACGATTAGAAGGTTGATGATGATGATGATCCATCCATCCATACGAGTGGATGGATGTTTGATCTTACAAGTCTTTGCGTTTAAAAAAAGACTAGGACAGTACTTTTTTCTGTTAAAATTATGCCTGTAGATATATCTAATTTTATTTACCAAATCAAGGAGTTTTAAATAACTCCAGATTAAGTTAGAAACGGTTTCTAAAGCCTGAAGTACAGGGGAAAGTTGCTAGCCTGTCGGTGTTCTATATGATGCATTTAGGAGTGTGTTTTTTTTTTTTTTTTTTTAATAATTATAAACTAGTGCTTGACTGCAATCCCGCCTGATGGTAAGCAGTGATGCAATCGTTGAGTGTAAAGCGCACTAGTTTATTAAGCCTATTCACTTAAAAAACGTAGGAATAGGAAGGATGACGGCAGTTGAGCGAGGTGATGCAATGTTAAACCCAAGACCAACACGACCAAACGATGCTGCGCTAGAGGGAGATTGATCTGGAGACTCTCCAGGACCAAATTCCCGAGACAACAACATTTGGCGCATCGTACCCGCCACACATCGCAACACAACTGCTCAGACCCGTCCTCCGTACGGCTTCACCAGACATCATGCCGGAACACGACGGATCGCTTGGCGGCAAGACTTTGTCTGGTGGGTGGTAACTTCCGCCGGCAGCCGATGTAATGGCCTACCACCGAGAAAATTGTGTGTGAGGGAATTGCATGACTTAATTTCCCCATCCCCATTCCATCATCCGTCGATCTGTCGTACGGCGAGTATCCATCCTTACGTTGTTGATACAACTACGATCCGAAAGAAGCGTTTCGCCTCGCTTTTTGTACTGCGTACATCGAGGGACTGGAAGAATTTCCCAGCGGCGGTGGTTCCGTCTAACTACAATTTAAGTGTCTTCAATTCTCTCTCTCTGCAGTCGGTCCCTCAGGTCTGAGGATCGTGGTTAGCATTGGGGCAGCATTTCGAGCGAATGATCTGCCTCCATCGGTTTCGATCCAGCGCGTCTCTCACCACCGCGTAGAATTGGTAGTGAGAATTGGTAATTGGTAGTGAATTGGCTAATAATAAAAAAAAACTTTTCTCGGTGGTAGGCCATAACATCGGCTGCCGGCGGAAGTTACCACCCACCAGACAAAGTCTTGCCGCCAAGCGATTCGTCGTGTTCCGGCATGATGTTTGGTGAAGCCGTACGGAGGACGGGTCTGAGCAGTTGTGTTGCGATGGGTGGCGGGTACGATGCGCCAAATGTTGTTGTTTCGGGAGTTTGGTCGTGGAGAGTCTCCAGATCAATCTCCCTCTAGCGCAGCATCGTTTGGTCGTGTTGGTCTTGGGTTTAACATTGCATCACCTCGCTCAACTGCCGTCATCTTTCCTATTCCTAAGTTTTTTAAGTGAATAGGCTTAATAAACTAGTGCGCTTTACACTCAACGATTGCATCACTGCTTACCACGGGATTGCAAACAAACACTAGTTTATAATTATTAAAAAAAAAAAAAAAAAAAACTAATTCCGAAATAATTCTTAGATACTTTAATTTTCGTTCAATATCTAATGTCAAAATATTATATGCACTCGTATTATCTATCCTGTTATACTAACACTAGAAGTTAACTGAACATGTTAAAGAGACTTCCGTTTGACATAAAAGTTTTCTTTTCAAATTCTATTCAAATAGGGTGAACGTTCCAATTGCGGGTAATTACTGGAAATTCCTACCATGGAATTAACAATTAGTAAATGACATAGTAACAAGAAATAGTTCATTCATTAAAAATTAAATTTTCAAGGTTATGTGCTTAGAATAGAATAGAATACTCTTTATTATCTATTTATGTTCTGTAATCCATATAGGTAGATTACAGAACATAAATAAAAATATTTTACAAAGTGTGACACAATGGGCGGTCTTATCGCTAAAAGCGATCTTTTACAGACAACCTTTGGATTCGATTTATTTGTTTTTGACTTCATAGATGATAAATATTACATTCATTAAACATTTATGTAAACATATTTAGATAGACTAGAAACACAAAACAGAAGAAAAAGGTATAGAGGTGATGTAAGTATCATATGAACTGTAGCGATATCTACCAACGCCATATTTAACAACGCGTTAGTCTGACGTCACACGAATTCTATATCTCGCAAGCAGAGTTTACCGTGCAACTAGCATACCGATGGGTAAGCGCCCGCCAGGCATAACACCCGTCTGGTCGGAGGATCCTTCCTTTTCTATGGAGGTCGAGTGAACTTTACACCTTGTTCCTCATGTCCCCAAATGAACTATCTGCCTTTTTTCTATTCCTGCGTTAACAAATAATACCAATTTTATCTGTGTAATATCAATAATATTACGTTAAATACTGTCCTTTTCAATTTATATTCAGTATTTGTATTCGTTTCCGCATATGTAATGATAAGTATTTTATTTATAAACATGAAAAGACAGAAAAGAGGAAAAGTTATAGAGGTGATGCTTATATTATGTATTTCATATGAACTCTTTCCTATCATACCTGCGTTACCAAAGAATATATATATATATATATATATATATATTTAATAATTATAAACTAGTGCTTAACTGTGATGCAATCGTTGATGGTAAAGCGCGATGGTATAGTTTATTAAGCCTATTCACTTAAAAAACTTAGGAATAGGAAGGATGACGGCAGTTGACTAGACTCTCCATGACCCAACAACATTTGGCGTATCGTACCCGCCACACATCGCAATACAACTGCTCAGACCCGTCCTCCGTACGGCTTCACCAGACATCATGGCGGAACACGACGAATCGCTTGGCGGCAAGACTTTGTCTGGTGGGTGGTAACTTCTGCCGGCAGCCGATGTTATGGCCTACCAACGAGACGATGATGTTATCTGCGTAATATCGATGTTAAATATTGTCCCATTAAATTAACATTCCGTACATTCGTTTCCATCTAAGGAAAGTCTATGAAGCATCCCTATTTTTTGGTAAGGATGGAAATTCATGAAATGACCTCTTCTGCTCTGGACGGAGCGGAAGGGCGTGTTAGACTTTTACTGATTAAAACACTCACTCATGTTCCTTTACTTGCCTGTCCTCTAGTATCACGGCATCTCTTTCGGTAAACACGCAGAGCCCCGACAGGCCTACCTGGCACCTGGTACCTGGCAGGTTTTTCTATGAAACATCCTAAAATACACAGGCTCGTCCGAGCACTAATATTTCCCATATTTCTCTACCCAGCTGAAACGTGGACGTTACGGAAATTGGAAAAGAAATAAATAGACGCTCTAGAAATGAGGTGTTGGATAAGAATGCTTGGGGTATCATGGACCGAGTTTAGAACAAACATTCCTATACTCCAAGAACTCGGCGTCAAACAGCGTCTTTCAGAAACAGTACAGTCTCGTATACTAGAATTTTTCGGTCACGTATCAAGGCGCAATAATGACTCCATACGTTTAGTCGTCCAGGGCAGAGTGGAAGGAAACAGACCTCGTGGAAGGTCACCGATGAGGTGGACCGACCAAATCAATTCGGCAGTGGGGGGACCTGTTAATAAATGCTCCAGAATGTCGTCCAACAGGGATAGATGGAGAGAGATCGTGCGGCGTGTGACATCAGCGTCTCGAATTCAGTCATAGTGACCACGATCCGTTCTGATCAAGAGCGAAACGAAGAGGAATAATCCTAAAATAGATATAAAGATAAGACGAAAGATATTTCTAATACCAACTTCCTTGATCAACAAAACTTAAATCTTGCTAATAATATTAATAATGTCCTAAGTCAAGTCTTTCAATCCCGAGCTTCCCAATAATTATCTAGCTGACGGAGCAGTCAATTTAGCAAACTTCCAATAGTTGATTCGTTAATTATTATTGCGCAAAATTACAGACTAAACTATAATAATGAAACTAATTAAAGACTGCCTCAGCAAGTTTATCTGTTATAAGAAAATAGATTTAGGTACCTTATTGAAAAGTTAAAATATTAAGCAGAAAAGCTGGTGGAAGTTCCCCCGGCTTGGAACATTATAATTAAATGAAATTGTTTGTTATGCAAGCAGAATCACTGATAACTTTTACACGTCATATGTTTTTAAACTAGCTGGAGCCGGAATTTCCTAACTGATTACCTCTGAGAAGAAAAGTCGAAGCAAATTCAGGGATAATCGTCTTTTTTCAAGTATGCGAACCATAACCAACATCATCATTATCATCATCATCACAGCGTTAATCCCAGTCGCATCCGAAGCCTTTTCAGCTTTGGAGTCTGGGGTCCGCTTTACCAGTCCAACTGCTGAAATGGCTAAACTTCGACATTTTCCGTGAAGCGACTGCCGTCTGACCTCCACAACCCGAAGGCGACATCGAAGCATTGCAGTTAGACAAATTGTCGGACTTTTGAGGGCTCCAGACATGTACTTTATAACGTAATAGGCGAAGTATAACCAACAGTCTAGTATATTTCGAGAATCGAGGCCTTCGATGACCGTATTTCACCAATGCGGGTTGGCGGATGTCACATGTTTTCAAAGATGCCTCATGATGTATGCCTTTTGAGAGCAGCAGTGATCTATCATTTGCATGACAGCCGTAACTCCATACTCCGCCGTATCGTTTCAGCTATAGCGATCAGATCTAAAATTAAAATCTTTTACTTCGGACTCTTCAGTGTAGTCCATTTGGTTAGTATACATATCATCATCATTTCATCCAAAAGAAGTCCACTCCTGGACATAGGCCTCTCTCAAGGATCTCCACGACGACCGGTCCTGCGCCTCCCGCATCCAGCGGTTTCCCGCGACCTTCACTATTCATTAATAGGCAACAATGGCATGTAAGCGTATTCAAAGGACCAGTATGGGGCCTGTCACAATTAGCAGCCAAGATTTTCAGAATGTTGTTGGGATTGGCGAGTACCTTGCAGAGCAAAATTCCGAAAATATGTTGTCCGAAAACTTAACTGATAAGAGTGATAAGTCGTGGTGACCTAGTAGTTAAAACACCAGCCTCTCAAGTATGAGTGTGCGGGTTCGATTCCAGATCAGGCAAGCACCAATGTAACTTTTTTAAGTTATATGTATATCTTGGACACCAATAACTGATTAAAAAGGTGAAGGAAAACATCTTGAGGAAACCTGGACTTTAAGTCTGAAATCGCCAACCCGCAATGAGCAAGCGTGGTGATTACGCTCAATCCTTCTCTATATGAGTGGGACAATAAAAAAGGTTGACGATGAAACTGAACTATCATTTTCTCTCAGTTTAAAATGTCAATCAACAATCCTTGACATTTTGCAGTCTGAGGCACTTTATTCGGTACTTAGTCTTTTATCTGATTGCTTACAAAAAATGGGGGATATTAAGAAACTCATCATCTTCTCGGCGTTAATTCCAGTCGCAGTCTGGGGTCCGCTTTACCAATTTAACTGCTGATTTTGGCTGATCTTTGATATTTTCCGTGAAGCGATTGCCGTCTGACCTCCACAACCATAGGGCGATATCGAAGCATTGCATTGTTAGACCAATTGTTGGACTTTTGAGGGTTCCAACAACCCGTAACGACTGCCATTACATGTTCGTATGGTAATCGGGACTAACGGCTTAACGTACTATCTGAGGCACGCCCAGACCAGTGCAAATATACATATTCATGCATACAAATATTTGCACTGCCCGGCGATCGAACCCGCACCTCCTTACCCAGCGGCCACGTTCGCTACCGCTACGCCACGGAGGCTGTCAAGATTGAGAAACTACTAAACTGAAAGTTATACATTCTACGTAATTTATTTAAAGTCAGGGGAATTCAATGTTAAACAAGTTGGCTGCCAACTTTAGTTGGCCGTAAATTCGAAACGCAATTGGCTTTCCTTGAACAGATGTATGAAATGGCTTTAACACGGCAAATTAACGTAGAAGTCCAAATTTTGTTACTTTTTTTCTTAACAGCATGCTTGGGCAGGGTGACAGAAATATCAACGAAAACAAACTTTTTTGACAATAGATTCATTAGTAGGTAAGTACATAATTTGAGACCTCAAAGCGTTAAAATTTTGTGTCGATCATAAATATAGAAACAACGGTTTTATACAAAATTGCAATATATATGGACAAAATATAGGAAACGGATGTCGAACTTATCAAATATAGTGTAACAATACTATATTTGATAAGTTCGACAACCGTTTCCACAACCATCTTAAATTGGCAAATATATATATAGCAATATGGTAATTAATTAACAAGTATTGTTAATGTATAAACCATTGCGGTTAGTCGTACTGTCTTTATTCCGACAAGTTAAGACAAATAAAAATCCGTCGGAGATCAAGATGATATCGCGATTGGTCGGCTGTAACATTTTTGTTTATTGAAAACCATAGTGTACCCACTACTTGCGCCCACATGTTAAACTCTAATTCCAAGCAATTAAACCAAGAAATTACCCTTGCCCAATGAAAGCCAGGCCGCGCCGCAACTGAGCCAGTAGATATTAATTCCCAATTATGACCTCTGAGTTTGTTTCGGCATTTCTTCTCAGAGCTCGTACTAGGAAACGCTGCGGTTATCAAACCACTAAAAAGCTTTCGATCTAGCCGTCCCTTGCTGTCTTCTCCAGCGATGCTCTAAGCCGAGGTTCGTGCCCCACAGGGGGGTGATCTTAGTGCGTAGTCGCTCTATAGTTCTTAAGTGACCTTGACTGCAGGCTTTAATTGTATTTAAGGCATCCACAGGATAGTCCGGTTAAGTAGTCACGGCCTCTTATGGTCAACAACGAGATACCATAACAAAAAAAAAAACAAGCAATTTATAGTCTTCAAGAAAGTTCACCGAGAATGTCTGAGAAAACCGATGATTCTTTTGATGGTTCCCATAAAAAATTTCAACATATTTCCAGGATTCAGAATTATGATCTGAATACACGTTGACAGGTTCCGCCTCAAATCAAATCAATGCATTTATTTTAAATAAACCAGTTACGGGCACTTTTGAATTGTAAGAAGGTCGGTCAGTCAGTAAGGTGAAACTAGTCGCCCATTCCAAAGAGCAGGTACCTATGGAGAAGAACGGGCAAGAAACTCCATGGACACTCTTTTAAATTATCAAGCTGTGATACAAATATTTCATTACATCATTCATTTTGAAATCAACCTTGTGAGAACGATGCAGAAATATATTGTATGCTTAGAGCGTCCATTATGGTAAACACACACAAAAATAAAAAACAACACCAAAAAAAGACTAACCCAACAAATAGATGATTTACAGCAAGTACATTGTGCTCACACGTGTGCCAAGCAATTATACAATACTAAGAAATTGAATCTACACAATGCAAAGATAGTTTTGTCCAAGGTTCAGCAGCTCCAACAGTGTTCCCGATTACTAAGTTTAGCTCCTGTGTAGCTGCACCAGTGCCGAACACCCCTGTCAGCGATGCAATTCCGTAACGTACAATATGCTTGGCTACATAGTGTGTAATACAGGTTTTGAATTAATAACAAACAATTACAAATTCAAACTACAGGAGGAAAAATCAAAGAACAATCGGTGTAAGTATAGAAATCGGACGCAGCTCAAGCCCAAGCCTTTTTGTCCTCAATATAATTCTTAACGTTATAAAATGCTTTCTGACACAACTTACGTTTAATAAAGGTTTTGAATTTATTCAGGCTCAGATCTTGAACCACCTCTGGAAGTCTATTGTATTTCTCGATGTATGCCGCCACCCTAAGTCGTGGTGGCCTAGTGGTTAAAACACCTGCCTCTCAAGTATGAGTGCGCGGGTTCGACTCCAGGTTAGGCAAGTACCAATGTAACTTTTCTAAAGTTATATGTACTTTCTAAGTATATCTTGGACACCATTGGCTAAAGGTGAAGGAAAACATCTTGAGGAAACCTGGACTTTAAGTCTGAAATCGCCAACCCGCATTGAGCAAGCGTGGTGATTACGCTCAATCCTTCTCTATATGAGAAGAGACCTGTGCCCAGCATTGGGACGATAGAAAGGTTGATGATGATGATGCCGCCACCCTACATATGTATGTATGTAACGATAAGTTTTTGTGCAGCGAGTGAAATAATCATGTTTATCTATCTCCCGAGTAAAGTTCGCAGCAATATTCCGCTCGAAGGCCTATTACACATCGAAGGTCGGTCGAGGGCGACTAGTGATGTCATACATAATAAAACAAAGTTTTCTCCAGTTAACGTTCGGAACTTTTGGACTAAATTAAAGGAGACACATTAGTAACTTGTAATTGTGAATGTGATATTCCTTTTAATAATGGTAAAAATACTTAAAGATGGTTCAATAGGTTAGGCTTAATGCCACCAAAAAGGTTACACATTAAAAAATGAATGGTAAACACATCAGTTAATAAAGAGAATAGCACAGAATAGAACCGAATAAAATAGAATACTCTTTATTAGGTACACCATAAAAATTACAAAAAATAAATATGAAGATTTTACCAAGGGCGGACACAATGGGCGGTCTTATCGTTAAGAGCATGCAACATTGTCCTTTGGGAGTTAGCATACAGTGCTAAATAAAATTAGCTAATGAAATTCTGCAAATGCGATGTAATGAAAAAAAAACTAATATTTCAAGTGCCAACACAATCCCACAAACAAAAACAACGGCTTGCACTCCGGGTGTGCCTTCAAAAATGAAAACTAGAATAATAACATTGTATATTTTGAAATATTTTGGAATCGTTAAGAATTAATTTCACATGAATTGCATTATTACACACGAATTTCCTCATTCCTAATTCGATCACGTAGAGAAACACCTAGCTTAGCCCTCTCCGTAGCTCTCTGTGCGGCGTTGAGCTTTATAAGAAAGCTCAACGCCGACATAGGCCAGCGGATAGCTCTCTGAAGTGGCAGTGAGCGGGGCACATAGCTCGTAGAGCCGATCGCCGAGGTAAGCGTGTCGGACGCCCACCGACTAGGTGGTCGGATGAATTGACCAAAATCGCAGGGAAGCGCTGGAGGCAGGCCGCGTCTAACCGTTCTTTTTGGAAATCCTTGGGGGAGGCCTATGTCCAGCAGTGGACTTCATGTGGCCGAGATGATGATGATGACACGAATTTTACAAGTATATAGATGGTCGAGATGGACTTTTCTGCCGACTATTTATTTGTACCTGACAAAAACATTGATCACCATCAATGCCGCAGGCACAACCTGTTTGCGCAACTCCCAGCAAAAACGGTAGCGAGAGCTGAAAACCCGGTCTATCTTAATCTAAAGGTGCTGAATGCCCTTCTGATGGCCAACACTGAATGTGACGTGTTTGTGGATGAATGAAATAAGCTTATACGTGTACGTTTGGTTGTCTGTGAAAGAAGGTATGCGAGAGAGTCTACCGTGCCATGTTAGTTTTAGTAATAGTTTTTAAGATAATTTATGTAATTGTTTATGATTATGTTAATTAATGTACTTGGTGTTGTACCGTTTTAATTAACCATCAAATAAATAATAACAGTTGCGCACACCATCCCGAAATCGCTCGCGCAAGTAGTCTGCGTCACTTAGACGAAAAATTAAGAGCAGGTATACATTTTCACCGCGCGATAGAAAGAGAGGAGGATATTACTTTCTCTCCTACGCCGCGCTGGTGTTCTACTCAAAATTCCACCTTACGAATTTTCAGTCAGGTTACATGTACTAACACGAGTGTAAAGTTTTTTACCCATACCAAAAACAGTGCAAAACGCTGCTAAAGCTTCAAAAAGAAGCAAATTATTATTTATTTACTTTTTGGTTTCATCATGTTCCGATATTAATAGGTCTATGGAGTTTAACTAACTAATTTTATTTTTCGTTGATAGGGGCAATCTTTTGAACTACTGATCCGATTCCCAAATTTACTTTAAATAACAAATGGGTAGAAACAGTTTTGTAGAGAGTTATAATGAACGTATTATAATAATAAACGTTTATTTTTTCCACCACATAATTAAACATAATTTTGACACAAAATTAAGTATATAAGATATAACGATGTATATCTTCTTATTTCATGTTGAATTGAAAATATGTATAACGCCGAAGGATGCCCCGATAGAAATAAAAACAATTAAGAAACTATTGTGAGAGGTAGCTTTCAGGTGTAGATAGTGACCACAGGCGGTAAGATTTAGTGGCGTAAAAAATCCACTCTCCCTGGTTTTATCGACCAAGACCAGCCTAACACAAAAAATACACCTAGAAACGAGAAAATGTCTGTAAGGTCTCAGATTAATTTTGTACTATATTTAGCCCTATTATTAAACCTACTAAATAAGTGCCTGTTTGGTACTTAATTACGTTTAGTAAGTATTGACAAAGGAAAAGCTAAATGGTACCATAATAGGTACTGATATAAGGTAGATATTTACTAGCTAGTATTAAACTAGCTTCGTAATGAAATACTAAAAAACTAAAATACTAAAAAACTAGTCTGGAATGAGATATAAGTTCAAAATACGTGAACATTAAAAAAAAGCTGCTTACTGCTCGCCGCCCGCAAGCCCGAGTCTACAGTAGCCGGGAGTTCGTTGTTGACTCCCGACCAGCGCTCACACGCCCCGCCTCCTTCTTTGCCAGCATCACTGCTTTGAAGAAGGAGGTGAAAGCCTGCCATGCACTCTCGCTCCGAACCATAGCCTTGACCAAAGCCGGACGCAAGCCATCGGTCCATTTGCCGCCTCGAAGACACGGCGGTGCTCCATTCAAACCGGGCAGAACTCACCGTATGCTCCACCGTGTCCTCAGGGCGATTCCCATAGTGATGACACCCTGGCGTTTCCTTCTGCCTTATCCGAAACTGGAACTTCCCATTAAGATGCCCCTTAATAAGACTAAATTGGCAAATTTTTGGGAATGTAACGTAAATCAAAAAGTGGATCGTCTGGTACAGCTCGTAAGCAAGTTATCACTTTTTGAGCAGTGAAGACATACATTGTCTCTTTCAAAGATTACACAACGTAGCCAGACACGAACTGATACATTTTTGTACTAAGTTTTCCTCTGAGTGTCAAGGAAAACAAGACAATTATTTATTTACGAACGCGTCCGACAACGATCAAAAGTGATATAAATATACCTATTGGGTATAATGTGAAACTTTGTTACATATGTTTCGAAGGTCTGTTAGAATGAATATTGTAACTGTTTTTAATAAAGTTGCCTCACTTCTAACCACACGCGACTGAGGCGTAATCGTAGAAATATTACATCTCTATTTTGAATCGATAATAATAATTATTACAGCTGGATCAAGGGCTTGATTCACAAAGCTGTAATTCTGGACACGGCTCGCATTGTCAGGAAGTTCCTCTATCTGGAACCCTGGCCGCCAGTAGCTTGGAACCTGTTTCCGGTACCGGTGGGCTACTATTTTTTATATTTTTAAATGTTTTTTATATATTTTTTATGTAGAAATATTTATATTATAATTTATAATGAAATATAGGAATTATTACTATCGTAACCTAGTATCCTACTAATAATATAATTGCGGCGAAAGTATATGAGGATTTATGTATGGATGAATGGATATTAGTTACTCTTTGACAGAAAAACGTCAGAATATATTTGGATGAAATTTGGCACATAGGTGATTTTTAATCAGTATTTACCTATGGGGTACTTTTTATCCCGGCTAGCTGGCAAAGCGGGGTTATACTGTTGTCGTGTGCAACATATCCTTCTTGTTTTTTTATTTGAAATGATTTAAATTATTGATTTAAATTGATGATTTAATTAGTGATTAACTAAAACTAATAACGCATTTCGTATATCTAGCATCCGCTTTTATAACAAGTTGTCAATGTCTGTTACAGAACTTGGAGATGGAAAGTTTAAATTACTCATCAAACGTGTCCTTTGAAAAAAGCTTTAAAATTAAAGACTACGATGAAGACTGGCTTCCGTGACATCTCATTAACGACGTAACTACATAAATGTATATATCAGCTGCTCTCATATTACGCTGTTTATTTTTTACAAATAGGTACAATATGTAAAGAAGACCCCGTCCGACCAAAAAGGATAATAAAAGTTAGGTAAACACATGACCAAATAAAATATGAAACTTTACATAATCATCACAGCAACAATAGTAATGAATTTTGAAACAATATTTTTTTTTTTCGCGAATATCCCCAAAATTTTGTAATTTTTAGGGTTCCGTACCTCAAAAGGAAAAAACGGAACCCTTATAGGATCACTTTGTTGTCCGTCTGTCTGTCTGTCTGTCTGTCTGTCTGTCTGTCTGTCTGTCTGTCACCACCCTTTATCTCAAGAACGCGTGGACGTATCAAGCTGAAATTCTCATGAAATACTCGGATCTATTGTCCCTATAAGCTGTGAAAATATCAAACTTCTAAGCCAAGCCAATCAAAAGATACAGCCGATTATGTCGATATTTTCAACAAATTTTCGACACTCGCAAAGGAATCAAAACCTACAGGATACTTCCCGTAAACTCAGAATCTTGAAATTTGGCATGAAGCATTGTCATATAATGCAAATATAGGAAAAATTGCGAAAATCACTTTTTTTTAGTTATATAATATAATAAACATATTTTAATAAAATGGAACTTACTACCTTATTTCTCACGAACGAATAAAGTTATCAAATTGAAATTTATACCAAATACCTAGGTCTATTGTCCCTTTAAGCTGTGAAAATATCAAACTTCTAAGCCAAACCAATCAAAAGATACAGCCGATATGTCGATATTTTCAACAAATTTTCGACACTCGCAAAGGAATCAAAACCTACAGGATACTTCCCGTAAACTCAGAATCTTGAAATTTGGCATGAAGGATTGTCATATAATGCAAATATAGGAAAAATTGCGAAAATCACATTTTTTTCAGTTATATAATATAATAAACATATTTTAATAAAATGGAACTTACTACCTTATTTCTCACGAACGAATAAAAGTTATCAAATTGAAATTTATACCAAATACCTAGGTCTATTGTCCCTTTAAGCTGTTAAAATATCAAACTTCTAAGCCAAGCCAATCAAAAGATACAGCCGATATGTCGATATTTTCAACAAATTTTCGACACTCGCAAAGGAATCAAAACCTATAGGATACTTCCCGTAAACTCAGAATCTTTAAATTTGGCATGAAGGATTGTCATATAATGCAAATATAGGAAAAATTGCGAAAATCACAATTTTTTAGTTATATAAAATAATAAACATATTTTAATAAAATGAAACTTACTACCTTATTTCTCACGAACTAATAAAGGTATAAAATTGAAATTTATACCAAATACCTAGGTCTATTGTCCCTTTATGCAGTGAAAAAATCAAACTTCTAAGTTAAAGCGATCAAAAGATACAGCAGTTTATATCGACACCTTAGACGAATTTTCGTCACACGCTAGGGAATCAAAACCTACACGCAAAGACATTAAAATTATATTTACAATAGACAGGACATCACGAACAAAATCGTAAGCCAATACTTTTATCGACTTGATTAAAAGTCGCTCAGTCTAGTCTGCGCGTCAGGACGTAATTTGTGTCCACTAAGAACAAAGACATTAAAATTATATTTACAATAGACAGGACATCAAGAACAAAATCGTAATCCAATACTTCTGGCAAACTGGTTAAATGTCACTTAGTCTAGTGTGGTACCCCTGCGCATCAAGACGTAATTTGTGTCCACTAAGAATAAACATTTTCTAAGGAAATATGCCCGGTTGCGCTTTGCGTTACTGTACATCTCGTTATGGTAAAACGACTGGACCTAACTTCGGATTATTTTCGTATGAATTGTTTATATTTTCTCTGTAATTAAAATTTAAAAAAATTCGTAGATAGATCTAGAAAGTTTTCTATTATTATAATAAGCGCCCTCTATTGTTGAGTAGTTTTACTATTTACTTGTAGAGATGTAGTAATGTTGTTTATCGATGTAGTTATCGATAATATTTATTAAGTTGAAAATAAATAAATATTTTATTGACATTTAAAATAAAGCTAAATAAACTTAAATATTTCTATATTTCAAGTTTATTTGTTTTTAACTCTATTTGAACTTAATCATGTCATATTGATGAACAAAATTTAATGAAGAAGTACTATTCATTCACCTAGGTTTTTGTTATTTTTGGACTACCATTTTTGTCCTGATTTGGACAATTATCTACGTGACAAGAAATTTTCTTCCCAGGAGGCAGTTCTGTTTTCACACAGTTTGTGCAGTCTAGAACCTCAGAGTTCTATCGCAAAGGCATAAATGACCTTCCTATTAGAAGGCAGCAATGTATACATAATAATGGTAATTATTATGTATACATTAGCTATTTTGATAAAATAAATTAGTTGAAAATTAAAAAATAAATAATTCAGATTTTCAGTACAAATCGGCAACTTTAAACTTTAGCGCCTATTATATTAAAAGAATTATATAAATAAAAAACTGTAAACAAAAAATATGAAATTACCTATAAAATTTCTGCTTCCTAATTTTTTTGTTTCAAACTATCAAAATTCGAAAACTTCTTTAAATATTATCGATAACTTTATATCGAAATGATACAAACCCTACTAAAGTTTTTAGTATTGCCATTTAAAAACATTTGCAAACAAACATGTAAAAAGAATAATTTTGCTAAAAACAAAATGCAAACAAAAATTGCAAAACAAAATACGCTTTATGTCCTAAAAGGTTTATTATACTCAAAAATCGCAATAAATTGAGTATTATAATAATTCGTAAGCAAAACATATCTAAAATACCAATAGACGGTGTCACGGAAAATGAATAGTAGCGAATAAAATACTAAAACAGTTTTTGATGTTTGTACAAAACAAGTTTCACATAATTTGTTTACTTTTCAATATTTATTTACCCGATTTGAATTATACTAGGGTATTAAATCGGATCTGGCAACATAGACTACACTGGCCACCTACCGGGCAATAGCTGAATATATTTTGTCTCCAAGTGTCGATCTAATTTTGCTATATTGTACTAGATGGCGGAACTGAGACATGGGATCACAGTTTTTCTACGCCATTTGCATTGCATGCCCACTCTATTCATCTTAAATCTCTTTGACTAAGAATAAACATTTTCTAAGGAAATATGCCATGTTGCGCTTTGTGTTACTGTACATCTCGTTATAGTAAAACGACTGGACCTAACTTCGGAATGTTTTCTATGAATTATTTATATTTCGTCTGCAATTCAAATTTTAAAAAAATCTTAGTTCTAGAAAATTTTCCATTATTGTAATAAGCGCCCTCTATTGTTGAGTAGTTTTACTATTTTCTTGTAGAGATGTAGTAATGTTGTTTATCGATTTAGTTATCGATAATACTTATTAAGATGAATACATTTTGTTCTATTTTATTGACATTTTAAATATAGCTAAATAAACTTAAAATATTACTATATTTCAAGTTTATTTATTATTAACTCTATTTAAACATAATCATATCATATTAATAAACAAAATTGAATGAACAATTACTATTCATTTACCTAGGTTTTTGTTATTTTTGGTTTCCGAAT
The DNA here is from genome assembly GCA_017933935.1 of Sesamia nonagrioides. NCBI lineage: Eukaryota > Metazoa > Arthropoda > Insecta > Lepidoptera > Noctuidae > Sesamia > Sesamia nonagrioides. The sequence continues at coordinate 2,060,645 of JADWQK010002537.1, forward strand.
AAAAATAATGTCGTAGGGAAAAAGTGGATACGATTTGTCCAGATAGACCGTAGAGAAGAAAATTGGCTTCCGACTCATTCGTCGAAATTATGCTCAATGCATTTTAAAAGAGAAGTTATCTACTTTGGAAAGACTTGTCGATCAAATTTAAAAAAAAAAGAATCGGTACCTTGTATTAGAAATGAAATAGTAAGTTATTAATTTCAGTACTTTTCTACATATCCGTAAAAATTGGAATAAAATTTACGGTTAAGTGGATAAGTACATAGATTACATAACTTATTTATAATGAAATATATTCTTAAAATATGTAGGTACGTATCTGTAGTACAATGATTGCGAGCTACTTTGTGATTTTGAGGATTCCGTACCTAAAAGGTAAAACGAACCCTATTCATGAGACTTCTCTGTTCGTCTGTCCGTCTGTCACCAGGCTGTATCTCATAAACCGTAATAGCGAGACAGTTGTAATTTCCAGAGATTGTGTTAGTATTTCTGTTGCCGCTATAACAACAAGTACTAAGAATAAAATAATAAAATATTTAAGGGGGCTCCCATACAACAAACGTGAATTTTTGCCGTTTTTTGCTCCATATTAATAACGGAAACAGATAGACGCTTAAAATGTTCACAGAATATTTGGTTATATATTCAAATTACAAATAAATAATTAAAATAAAAATAAATCCTGAAGGCGGGCTCCCATACAATAACCGTGATTTTTTTGCCATTTTTAAAGATAATGGCGTACAAATCTTGTAAAGGTCTTGCTCCAGCAGACTACCATTTTTGTCGTGATTTGGACAATTATCTACGTGACCAGAAGTTTTCCTTCCAGGAGGCAGTTCTGCTTTCACACAGTTTGTGCAGTCTAGATCCTCAGAGTTCTATCACAAAGGCATAAACGACCTTCCTATATATTGATTATAAATGAATAAATTAAAAAATAAGCAATTATTTAGATTTTCAGTACTAATCGGCAATTTTAAAGAATTATATAAATAAGAAACTTGTAAACTTGAAATTACCCATAATTATTCTGCTTCCTAATTTTTTGTTTCAAGCTATCATAATGCGAAAAAACATCGTCGTAGTAACTTCTTTGAATATTATCGATAACTTTATATCGAAATGATACAAACCCTACCACAGTTTTTTGCATTGCCATTTAAAAATATTTGCAAACAAACGTGTAAAAAGAATAATTTTGCTAAAACGAAATGCAAACGAAAATTGCAAAACAAAATGCGCTTTATGGCCTAAAAGGTCTATTACACTCAAAAATCGCAATAAACTGAGTGTTAAAATAATTCGTAAGCATAAAACATCTAAAATGCCAATAGACGGTGTCACGGTAAATGAATAGTAGCGAATAAAATTCTAAAACAGTTTTTGTTTGTACAAGACAAGTTTCACTTAATTTATTTCCTTTTCAATATTTATTTACCCGATTTGAACTATACTAGGGTATTAAATCGGACCTGGCAACATAGACCACACTGGCCACCTACCGGGCAATAGCTGAATATATTTTATATAAACTTATTTCATTTTTACTATTTGATGTCTCCAATTGTCGATCTAATTTTTCTATATTGTACTAGATGGCGGAACTGAGCCATGGGATCACAGTTTTTCTATGCCATTTTGACACATGCCCTCTCTATATATCCTAAATCTCTTTGCCTATAAGGTACTTCACGTGAACTCAGAATCTTGAAATTCGGCACGAAGCAACGTTATATTATAGTACAGACAGATAAAGGAAAAATTGTGAAAATGATAAATTTGAAGTTACATAAAATATTAAAATATTATTTTTGCTTAATTACTTACTTATAAAATATGTTTTTAATAATTATAAACTTACTACCTACCCTTTTTCACATGAACGCGTAGAGATATTAAAGTTGAAATTCATATCAAACACTTCTTAAATCTAATTGCCTCTAAACTGTGAAAAATTCTAAATCAATGCTAGTATTCTAAATGCGAAAATAACTCTGTCTGTCTGTTACGCTTTCCCGCCTAAACCTCTCAACCGACTTTGATGAAGTTTGGCACAGACAATCTTTAGACCCTGAGAAAGAACATAGGCTACCTTTTATCCCGGAAAAAATTGATGTTCCCGAGGGGAATTTAAACAGCGTGATATAACCGAACGTACGTCATAAATTGTAAACCGCTACGTTTGTACAGCGGAACCCTCGGTGTGCGAGTCCGACTCGCATTTGGCCGGTTTTTTTTTAAAGTGACAACACCTTTTTTGGCGGTATTATGTACAATAAATGAGCGTCATGTCATTGTTACCCGTTTCACGCTGGTAACATACTTACCTATGTTTGAGAACGCAAATCTTACATTATTATACAAACAGCCAGTTCCAGAAAAACTGAGGCATACAAATATTCGCTTCATACTCATGTGATGAACCTAGAACTCAGTGAAGCAACTTCTTATTGACTGCACCACTGAAATTGGGTAATGGCGTAACACACTTTCAATAGCAATGGGTATCTCTATTAAACTCAAATATCAAATATCATAAATTAAAGTTATATTTTATGTCTGTGTAATCGCGTTGTTCTTGTGAATTACGCAAATGATTCTGATGTGTTTTCACTTCCTTTTTCCTTCCTCAGCCTATAGATGTCCACTGCTGGACAAAGGCCTCCCCAAGGCTTTCCACGATGACCGGTCTTGTGCTGCCCGCATCCATCGGCTTCCCGCGACCTTCACCAGGTCATCGGTCCACCTTGTTGGGGGCCTCCCTACGCTGCGTCTTCCAGATCGTGGCCGCCACTCCAGAACCTTACTGCCCCAACGGCCATCGGTTCTACGAGCAATGTGCCCTGCCCACTGCCACTTAAGTTTAGCGACTCGCAGAGCTATGTCGCTGTTTTTCACTAACATTCATAAAATTATTTCTGAAAAGTTTATAATATGTACAATATTTCATTTTTGTAAAACTGAAATTAAATAAAGAGATCTCCATGGTTTTATTTTTTTTTTGTAGTCTTAAGCAGCAGAGTAATTACGTAACACACTATCAGTAGGTTTCATTTTGATAGCCCAACAACGTTCATTGCATTAGCTATTAGCTACGTTGTTGAGTAGACATATCTTAAATAAACAATATGTAAAGAAAACCCTATCCGATCCGTGAAGGTATTGTTAGGAATCGATAACTGATTCTACTAATGCCGACAAAGCCGGATTAAAGTTAAAAAAAAAAATCTCCCTAAAAAAATAAATATTATTTTGCAAAAAGAGGTAACTTAATACATGTGCGTTAGGACACTTTTCCGCGGGTGACGGGGGGCGGGGTACGCGACGCGTGGTCGAATCGCATAAGCGTACCGTCAAAATGGTGTTGTCCTTTTTTGAAAATTACCAAATTTCGGGGAAGTTGGAATTGATTCGCGGGTAAAAAGATTATTTTAAAATTCATTAGTATTATTACTATGATGATTAGGTACGTAAAATTTTATATTAAATTTGGTCATGTGTTTACCTAACCTTTATTATCCTTATGGGTCTGACAGGGTTTCCTTTACATATTGTATTATAGAGTAAGAAATTCGCAATATGCTTCAAAGTGATTCAAATTATTAGTAATAGTGTACGTAGCGTAATACGATTTTTTTTTCTAGTTATTTTCTAAAAACAAAATTTTTGTGTGGTCTTTATAAACGCAAAATTTGACAATTTTCCTGTGTTCTTTTTCAGTATTTTTAATTTTTTTTTTATAAATTACAAACTAGCGCTTGACTGCAATCCTGCCTGATGGTAAGCAGTGATGCAATCGTTGATGGTAAAGCGCGCTAGTTTGTTAAGCCTACTCACTCAAAAGAACTGAGTAAATAGGAAGGAAGACGGCAGTTGAGCGCGGTGATGCAATGTTAAACCCAACAACACGACCAACGATGCTGCGCCAGAGGGATATTGGTCTGGAGGCCCTCCACAACCAAACTCCCGACACAACAACATTTCGCGCATCGTACCCGGCACGTACATCGCAACACAACTGCTCAGACCCGTCCTCCGTACGGCTTCACCAGACATCATGCCGGAACACGATGAATCGCAAATAATAATTATTTATTTATTTAAGACAAGACTAGTCCATAGTTATAAAACTCAAATATCCATTACAAAACAAACAGATAAAAATTTAAAACAAAAGTGAGTTGGTAATTTTTTTATTATTTTGTATGTTTGTTCTACTTATATCGCCTGAGACCACTGGTGTTGTAGAATTTGAAAGTCTCATCAAATGCGAATGTCCAATGTTATGTCTAATGACATGTTTTGTTGTTGGTGTTTCGGTAAGTCAATTTTAAAACAAAAAAAATATATATTATTTATTTTTGTAAAACATACCGGTAGAACTTGCCCCTTCTTCTTCGTTAATTCATCCGAAGGTTATCTTTAAAAGTCGCTTTTAACGATAATATAATTCCTTGTAAAATGCCTACATTTACATCTGTAATTTGGTGTATTTACATAATGAAATATTTTCATTTCTGTAAATATTTGTTAAGATGTATTAGCTTGGTAATAAATATATTGACGTTCTGTATTTTGTATCTAGACCAAGGGATAAAGGCCCGAGTTTCTATATACCTATACGATAAAATGAAGAATAGAAATGACTTCATTGGGTACGTGCTAGGTAAAGATCCGCTTTTGAATTAAATTCACGGTTAAAAAAATCGTGAATTTAATGCAAAAGCGGATCTTTAAGAATCGCCCATGTTTATCAATAAGCCCCTTAAACACTGTGGTGTTTATTCATAAAGGATGATTTAACTTAAGTGACGTTAAAAGGTCAAAATTGTTCAAAGAATTGCTAATCACTAATTAAGTTTAAGCAGCGTTTGTGAATAAGAGGGTCTATGTTTATTTGTGTCAATGAAAGTTTAATAATATTTTTTTTTTTTTTATAATTAAAGTAATTCATTGCCTCCTACGGTATTTAATCGGATCGGAAAGTTTATTGTGATCTAGTCATAGAAATTCACAAGAATAAAAAAATAAATTTGTTTTTCTTATATTGTTGGAAAACGGTTTAAACTAAAATATATTTATATATCTTATGTAATAATATATTTGTTTATCGTTAATTTGGTATATTTTGTTTAACCCTTTATACTACCAAACAACAGTTATTAAAGTTTTATCGCTTTTATTTTTTCGTATTTTAGCAAATAAACATTTTTGATTTGATTTGATTTCCTGAAAAGTTGTCGTTTTTCACTTACACGTTTATTCTGTGGGGCCATCGAAATATTTAAATACATCATCATCATCATCTCAGAGTATAATCCCGGTCGAATCCGGGGCTTTGGCGTTGGAGCCCGGGGTCCGCTTTTCTACTAATACGCCTCAATTTCGCACGATCACGCACGAAATATTTAAATACAACAATTATATTCCTCAGCCAATACGTCAACCGTGTCGTCAAAACGTAAAAAAAATATAAAAATTAACTTAATCCACAAATATTTTTAAGTATATACAAGTCGTGCGTTGGTACTGTTTTTATAACAAGTGACCTGAGTTAGGTTAAAAGAAAAAACTGTGTTTCATTTAAAAACATTATATTAACACACAAAAAATTAATTACACTATCTTCAAGTTCTTGAAATATTGGCGTGACTAGAAATGCTGGCCACTGAAAAAGCAGCGAGAACATAAATTACATGTCTTAGAAATGAGATGAGCTGGTGGGGTGACAATGCTGGACCACATCCAAAATATCCACATTCGCGGCAGTTTTAAAGTAACACCTATACAGGAGAAGGTTTTGGAGAGCCGCTTAAGGTGGTACGGCCATGTCATGCGGCGACCAGACCACATGACAAGAAAAGTTACTTGAGATTGGTACCCAGCCCAGAAAACGCGGTAGACCCCGCCTTTCATGGATGTCCGTTATTGGCAGAGACCTAAATAGGACACAATTAACATCTCAGACGACCCAAGACAGACCCGTCCTGGCGAAGATTGGCCAGAAAGGCCGACCCCAAATATATGGGATTAAGGCCAGGCAGATGAAGATTGGCGTAGCTAGCTGACATAGGGGCGTAAATAGTTTAATTTGATGTTCTGTCTCGTAATTTTAGCTACTTTGCATGTTAGGTATAGCATTGCATCTATAATATAGAAACAAGTACTTTTCTAACTGAACAGACAGCTGTGCTCCTGGTGAGTTTGTTTAGCCACTTCTTTTTCTCAGCAAAAGTACTAGGAAGGGGTGCAGAGCGTGTGTTTTGGGGGACTGTCTTTTTGACTTTCAATAAGTAGATACTGATTCTTAGCCTAATTAACATAAATGACTTTTGATTTTGAATTCAAATTGTGATAAATAAAAAGGATTGTGTAATTTTATGAAACCACAGCAAAAGTGAAACTTTAGACTGCGAGAGGCGTTCTGACGCGCCTTTCACTTTATCTCTACTCCGCAACCGACCGTCACGCGACATGCAACACACAGACGAAAAAGTATGAGACGATGTACCTAATAAAAGTTTTACTTTAATATACGCACTGAAGGCTGTTGGGGCTACCGTGGCGTTGTAGTGCATCAGGGATGTTTGCGGATAATAATATTAATGGTTTTGCTGCCATTATTAGGAGTAGATGCGCATCCCTGATGACGCGTGTTCGCCGCAGTAACAACAGTATTCTCAGTGTGTTCGCGGATCGATGGGATTCTCCCATGTTGCAGAGGTGGATGCAGCTCTACGCTAAGTTTTAAGTTAATTTTATGTATGCATACCTGTGTCTGTAACCTATTAACACTAGAAGTTAAATGAGATTGTTTCTAACCTTATGGACTCCGGTCTGAAATAAAAGTATCCTATTCTATAGGTAGGTACATATTTTTTTTTTTTGTTTATAATATTTTTTGTCACCATTCTCCTGCCCATATCTCAATCTATCTGTGGTCGCCGCAATATGTATTTTTCTTCTATTCTTCTCGATTAGACGTCATCTCCTTCTTAACCATCACCCTAATTGCTTAACACATCATTACTATCAGTTGGAATCATTTTGAAGCTTACTGCAAATCCATTGCTTCCTACGTTCCAAAATGTATCTGGTTAACAACTTAAATATCGCAATGAATGTTGTTGAACTGTCAAAATGAAACCCATTGCTACTGATAATGTGTTACTCAATTACCCTGCATAATCATCATTCACACATTCCATCCATCATTTCTTTCAACATTTTTTTTTTGTCTTTCGTTAAAATTTAAAACCTCTTCTTGTATTGGGTCTGCGTATTGTTCTTTTAAACCACGAAACGGATTTTGACGCCGCAATCAACATTATATTTTAGAGAATGTATTCCTGAAGGTTTATTCTTATGGGTTTATTCTTCTCATTTATTGCATAACTGTGTACATATTGATGTTATTTAATTAAATATAATGCTTTGGCTCAACAGTCTATCCAAGTCGGACATCCAATATCAAAAGGAATAAAATATTTAAAAACAATACGACAATTTTAAATTACTTTTATCAAAATATTCAATTAAATTATAGAAAACATTATCAATTCAAAATTTCTTTAACTTTGTTTTAAACATATTTCCAGTTAACGAATTCATTAATTAATAAATTTCCTACTTTAATATTAATGAAAAAGTTACTTAGGTATATTAAATAAATCTCGATGTTTTTGACCAGTCGTAAAACCAAATTACACATATTACGGTGCGCACACATTACACATTAGGTTTACTAATTAATTATAAACATAACTTTACTAATGTAATCCTTATTTCTACCTTTACTTTGTACCTGTGCGTGTAAAGTTTGTAAATTTTTCCTCGGTATTTTTTTTTTAATAATATACACATCGGTTATGTAACATGTTATAATGAGTGAATTATGAAGTTTTCGTGTTTGAGTTCGAGGCATTTGACTTTATTATATTTTGTTTTTTATTATATGTTAAGTACTTGTTATAAGTTTTCGTGTTTGAGTTCGAGGCATCTAAAAACGTAACAGAACCACCTCTAAAGTAATAATATTAGTAAGAACATTTATTCACCAATTATTTAGTTTTACATAGAAAGATATTATAGGCTATAATTTATCATTACAATCGAGTTAGACATCTGTAACCAAACTAGGCAAAAGCCCGTGTTTCGGTTATCAGCGCCCAAAGCCTTAAAGCCATTGAGCCATTGAGTAGAGTATCTTTATATGCCACTGGCGGCCGCCAGCGACTTCGTTCGCGTGGAGTTACTTATGCTCCGCTCCTATTGATCGCAGCGTGATGTTATATAGCCTAAAGCTTTTCTGGATTAAAGGGCTATCCAACGCAAAAAGAATTTTTCAAATCGGAGCCGTAGTTCCCGAGATTAACGCGTTCAAACAAACAAACAAACAAACTCTTCAGATTTATATATTAGTATAGATTATTATTCGGTCTATGTCAAGCGTTTAATCGACTCTTCATATGACCAGAGGGCTGGGCTATTTTTTGGCCAATGAACACACCACCGATGCTGATATCGCCATACAACGTGGCAATGCTGTCAGCCTTTTGGGCACGTTTCCTGTTGACAGCGATGCGGATGAATTTTTTGATGCCTTCTAATCATTTCCAGTCCTACTTCACAGATTTGTACATATATTGTTATTTTTAAACTTTTTAAATTATGTAAATATTAGCCATGTAATAGGTGTTGTACCTTAATTGACTGTAAATAAGTCTATGTCAAACTAATGAATCATATAAGACTTTTATTTATTTATTTAAACTTTTTGGACAAAGGTACAAATGCCTTTGGCGTTCTCTACTAGTGAACCAAAGGTGGTGAAAACATTAGATGGCAGGTTCTTTAGTTGAAAGGAAAAAATATAAAAATCTGTAGATATCTGAATAGGTACTACGAAAATATAAATTATGGCAATAAAAGGTTACCAAAGTACACGGTGGTACTACCATACCACCCTATCTATACGATCTTTAAACGAGTTGATAACTGCCATATAAAATATGTCTATGAAATAAAACAAAAATATTTATTTCAGTCCATATATTAGTAGCCAGAGCTGAATCTCCGGTCTGTCGTAGTTTAAAGGTGCCGAATGTCCTTCTGATGGCCAACCCTGAATGTGACGTGTTTGCGGATGAATGGAATAAAATTATGCGTGTATAATGTTTGGTTTTCTGTAAAAGAAAGTATGCGAGAGAGTCTACCGTGCCATGTTAGTTTTAGTCTCTATGTTAATTAATGTAATTGGTATTGTACAGTTTTAATTAAGCATAAAATAAAATAAAAAATAAATCATGTATGGCCATATTATGTGAGTAGGTAGAAATGTATAAAATTATAGCTTATAAAATAATTTCAGCCTGTGTTGAAAATCGAGCACGAAAGCTTAGTCACTGCTACTAGTGAAACCTCTTTATTCAAATGGCATACTGATCTCAGAGAATTTAAATTTTTTATTTACGTCTAAAAGTGGTTTAGAAAATAAAATCACAGAAATAAATTTACAAATTATTAAATATACCAGTTTTTATTTTATATAGTTTCTAAACTAAAACTTGATATTAACTATCGTCTCTATTTAAGGAAAAGGTGCGTACGTAATTTATTTACTGTTGGGCCAAACATTATCGCTTGTAAAAATCACTTATCTTACCGAAGATAGCTAGAGTTTAAAAGAATTAGCCGATAGGGGTATGAAGCTGAATGAAATTATTACTTCAATAAGCATTTTTTATTATTGTAATGTTTATTCAAGTATTTGTTTAAGAGAGACGAACAAGGGATTGTTTAGTTTAATTTGTAGGGTCATCGATTTTTTTTTACAAATTACAATCGAAATTAAAATAGTTTTAAAACTTATACATGCGCAATAAGACACGCATATATTATTTGCCTTAGCTGATGCATAAAACAATAAAATATAATTTAAAAAAAAACATTATTTGCGGCACATGCTTCGCTCTGTCTGAATGCATCTTAAAAAATATTATTTAATATTTATATGTTTCAAAAAGTTTAGGTTTTTAAACAGATTTATATAAAAAAGTTTGTTTTTATTTTGTTTAAATTACGCACGAGAAGAATAATAAAAGCGCACAATACCTGGCAGTAACAGTTCAAATCCTAATATCTGCAATCATTTTATCATCGGAACGATGACATTTCTGCTACCCAACGTCTGAAATGTACCACATTATTTACTTAAGCACTGGCACACGACACTCAAAAATATTTTAAAAGAATCCGTTGAATTAAAAGAACGCGCGTTTTTTTTTTTTGAATTTAGTACATCGGTAAGATGAGTTTGGGTAGGGACGTGCGTGCGGTTCGACAGCACAGGGTACACTGAGGGGGTGAGTTGAGGCGCGCGCAAAACTGTTGAATCCGTCACTGGACCAGTCTTGCGAGTTCTTTTTTTGAAATTCGGTATAGCACTCTCGTTTACTGTTATTGTTCTTTTTACAAATTAGTGTTTTTGTTTTTTTTTTTTTGATGTTGCCCTCCTTTTAACGTTACACGAATCGATTTGGTGTTTATTAGTGAAAACTACAATCGGAAAAAGAGATTTTCAAACTTTGACTTTAGAGTCGGAAATGCGTTGACAATATCCAAGCAGGGTGCTCAGGTGTCCTTATTTACTTTCCATCAGAAGCTGCTACGTTTTATTTGCTTACGTTTAACTGTATATTTTGTTTTCCCCAGTACTGTTTAGACCTGTAAAATTGTAAAGGTTGCTCCTTGCTGAACGCCAATACTTTGCCTCGGGTATTAGTGTACCTAATAAGTGTGTTAGACGTACTTTAAGTAGGTACATGTTAAGGCCTTACTTTAGCTTTCCCTTTGACGCTAATTGAGTGCCTATTAACGAGGGTAAAATTAATGTGAGACGTTTTTGAAATTTTACCGTTTCTAGGTTTATTTTCTGTGCAATCAAGTCGCGTGTATGGAGGGCTTTAAACATCAAAAGGACCTAATAGGTTACCTAATGGTTAATTATTTATTTAAGACTAGCTACCTTACTTCGAGAGGTAATTACGAGAGAACGTCTACATTTCCTTTATTATAGGCACGTGTATATAGTATATTGATGTATTATGGACATAATTCGAAATTAATTCTCTAATTGATGTTAAAAACTGACGGATACTAGAAGTGATTTTAATTTACCGTATATACAATATGTAAAGGAAACCCTGTTCGACCTATAAGGATAATAAAGGTCAGGTAAACACATGACCAAATATAATATAAAAGTTTACGTAATCATCATAGTAACAATACCAATGAATTTTGAAATAATCTTTTTTTCTCGCGAATTAATTCCAACTTTCCCGAAATTTGGTATTTAAAAAAAAATGACAACACCATTTTGACGGTACTATTAAAAGCGATGCGACCACGTGACGCGTGCCCTGCCCCCTGTCGCCCGCGTATGGATTGCCTACCGCACATGTATCAAGTTACCTCTTTTTGCGAAATAATATTAATTTTTTTAAGGGATTCCTTTTTTAAATTTAGTCCCGCTTTGTGGGCATTAGTAGAATCAGTTATCGATACCTAACAATAACTTCACGGATCGGACAGGGTTTTGTTTACTTAATATATTGTATAGATGTAGGCTAGCTTGCACCTCAAATCAATTAATCTGCCTCTGTCATTTTCATGTCATTTTTCGAACTAGAATCATTATCATCATCCGAGGCACCCAGACCCCAGACTCCAAAAGCTGAAAAAGCTTCGGATGCGACTGGGATTAACGCTGAGATGATGATGATGACTTGAAGACACTTGAACTGTAATTTGACGGGAAGATCGCCGCAAGCAAATTGTTCCAGTCCTTCGGTGTATGCGGTATAGAAAACGAGCCGCACCCCTTCGTCCGCTTCGATGTTCACAATAAAATGAAATGCTTAGAAGTTTGTCAGTCTGTTTATTATAGAGCTGAATCCCTGGTCTGTCGTACTACTAGGCGCTGAATGCCCTTCTGATGGACAACCCCGAATGTGATATAGATTGCGGATGAATGGAATTAGCTTATGCGTGTATGTTCGTCTGTAAAAGAAAGTATGCGATACAGTCCACTGTTCCATGTTAGTTTTAGTAGTCGTTTTTAAATTAATTAATGTAATTGCTTGTTTCTATGTTAATTCATGTAATTAGTGTTGTACCGTTTTATTTAACTCATCATCATCATCATCATCTCAGCGTTAATCTCAGTCGCATCCATAGCTTTTCAGCTTTGGAGTCTGGGGTCCGCTTTACCAGGCTAACTGCTGATTTTGGCTAAACTTCGACAAGCGACTACCGTCTGACCTCCGCAACCCGAAGGCGACATCGAAGCTATGCAGTTAGACCAATTGTTGGATTTTTGAGGGCTCCAACAACCCGTAACGACTGCCACTAGATGTTCGTATGGCAACCGGGACCAACGGCTTAACGTGCTTTCCGAGGCACGACCAGACCAGTGCAAATATTCATATTCATGCATACAAATACTTGCACTGTGCAGGGATCGAACCCGCGCCACCCTATGCAGCGGTCGCGTCCGCTACCGCTGCGCCACGGAGGCTGTCGAATTTTTCGAAATAGAATGAAGTTCTAAATTCGTTAGCGTGTGTTTTGTAATGAAATGCTACGAATAAAAAAATGTTTTATTGTTTCATTCAACGATTTGGGAAATCAATTCCCTTCCCATATTTGAATCAAATCAAATCGCTCTCTAGCTTCAAAAAATCATCGATATTTCAACTCATCCCTAAGACAGTAAAGCGGACTGACTCAAACGTGTCTGCCAGAGATCAGAGCCCGCTTAGTCTAACTCCCGCGACGGTAAGTAGTCAAATCAAAAGGTAGCACGAACTCAAATTGCAGCAGAATTCAGCACTAAATGTAAAGAAATGTACCAGTTTCGTACATAGCGATGTAAATTAGACGTGTATCGAGGTTTATATTAGAATAAAACGTTGAATATCATTTTTAAAATGATTCGTTTTGGATTTGATTGAAGTTTTGAACGGCGTGGGATACTTTTTTAATCACTGATTTCTATGTCGTATTTCCCTAAAGGAGGGGTTACGTCTGATTGACAGATACTGATTTTTAGGGTTCCATAGCCAAATGACAAAAAACGGAACCCTTATAGATTCGTCATGGCTGTCTGTCCGTCTGTCCGTCCGTATATCACAGCCATTTTTCCCGAAACTATAAGAGCTATACTGTTGAAACTTGGTAGGTAGATGTACTCTGTGAACCGCATTAAGATTTTCTTGCATTAATATTGGGGCCTCCTCATACTTAGAACTGAAATTCAAAAAATATTTTTTTTTCATCAAAATCAAAAAAAAAAAAAAAAAATGATATCGAGGTTTCTAAAATATTTTTTTCTAAACCGAATAGTTTGTGTGACAGACGCTTCCAAAGTGGACGTATCGAACGAGATCTAGTATTTTTTTTTTAATACCTCGTAAATCTTAAACCGCTTAGTACCGTGTAATCTTTCATACAAATAACTTAAATCCTTTAATTTCATAAATCAATGGTAGGGAACCCTTTGTGCGTGAGTCCGATACGCACTTGTTTATTCTCAAAATTCGACGATTCACCATTAAAATTCCATCAGTAATGGGACTTTATTACCATGCATGAATTACTTCTAAAAACTCGTCAGTTGATTGACAGCATCACCTGTCACTCATCCGGCCCTAAGATTACCAGTGCTGCGACATTTATTGAAGTGAATATTTTTATAGCACTCTGTGATTTGAAAGTCGATGAAACGTAAAACCGATAAAGAAAAGAGATAGACACTCATACATTCATACGATTCAACGTGGGAGAAAATGAGATAGGAAGCATTATAAAATGTTTCATAAGTTCGTGATTCTGTTTGTGCTCCGTTTTGTGCCTCTTCCACACGTGTTCAGCAAGGCATAGTGGGAATTTGCTTGGGCTTCAGCGTTGTACGTGTGGCTTCACTTCTAAGAAATGTTTTTTTTTTTTTAATGGAATAACCAACGTTTTTTTAAAGGTTTCATTTCCAGGACGTGTGAATTGCAAATGATTTTTTTTAATGGAGTAGGAGTTTTTTGGCCTCGTTTCTATTTTAGTTTTCTTTGTTAATATTGTTTTTATGTTTAGTTTGTTATTGGCGCCGTTATATACATAAACTAAACTAATTTTAAGTTCTAAAAAAGGATAGAAGATAACATTTCAGTTTAATCCTGTCAAATTAAGGTATTTCAAAGACAGTTTAGACGCGATTATAAACATGGCGACCAAAAATACACCAACTTACGTCAAGCGTGGACTGATTTGACAGGTTTAAACTAACATATTGTGTTCTGTCCTTTTCTTTTCTAAATATATATAAAGCTGAAGAGTTTGTTTCTTTAAACGCGCTAATTTCAGAAACTGCGAGTCCGATTTGAAAGATTCTTTTTGCGTTGGATAGCCCATTTATCCAGGAAAGCTATATAACATCACGCTGCGACCAACAGGAGTGGAGCGTTACTATCTCCACGCGAACGAAGTCGCTGGCGGCCACTAGTGAAATATAAAGAAAAAGATGCAATGAACATAAATTTAGTTTAGTTGAACAAGGGAATCGGGGCCAATGTCTTGTATAAAAAGTAATAAATACTTTTTCTTAAGCTAGCGGACGCCAGCGACTTCGTTCGCGTGGTTTAGTTATGCTCCGCTCCTATTGGCCGCAGCGTGATGTTATATAACCTACAGCCTTCCTGGATTAATGGGCTATCCAACGCAAAAAGAATTTTTCAAATCGGACTCGCAGTTTCTGAAATTAGCACGTTCAAACAAACAAACAAATTGTTCAGCTTTATATAATATTAGTATAGATATAGCGCACTCCCCGTGAGATATGATAGGAGTATTTCAAAAAATTCATTGACTAAATCAAATGCGGTCTATTTACAGCTTTTATTTATTTTTTATTTCGTATCATATGATCCTGACGTGGTATTTCGCTTCGTCTTTTAGACCGAGTACATCGCGGGACTGAACAAATTTGCCTACGCAGGTCTTTGGGTCAGATTACAACTTAAGTGTCTTCAAGGCTAGAGTGAATACGCATCAACGTTTGTATCACTACTAAGCATTTGGCAGGACCGCGGTCTAGCACTAATTCATAGTGTTCTACTACTGTACTAGATCGATTTTAATCTTCGTTGATTTTCGGATGTATTTATTACCCGAATAGTAAAATAAGTACTGTAATAACAACTAATGAACATTTTCTCAAATATTTATAAGAGATCTACTTTTCACTCGAGAACTAAATGCATGATTTCGCATGTATGATAAACCTTATCGAGGTCTGGTCAGCTAATCCATACTAATATTATAAATGCGAAAGTAACTCTGTCTGTCTGTCTGTCTGTTACGCTTTCCCGCTTAAACCTCTCAACCGATTTTGATGAAATTTGGCACAAACAATCTTTAGACCCTGAGAAAGAACATAGGCTACCTTTTATCGCGGAAAAATTTGATGTTCCCGAGGGAAATCTAAAAAGCGCGATATAACCGAACTCTACGCGGGCGAAGCCGCGTGCGGAAAGCTAGTTAGAAATAAAACTAACCAGAGAAGAACAGAGGTACATAGCTTGTAGAGTAAGCTAACTGGAGTGGCTGTGGTCATATATGACAAAAGACCGAAGGCCGAATGTGTACTAAAATGAAGGCCGCGTATCGGCGAGTGTAATAATATGCCCCAGCTAGATCGACTGACGTCATTAAAAAAGGATTGAGGACAGATACTCGTAGAAGTTAAAAGAACAGGGTATAGTGGCGTAGCCTGGGAGGGAACTTTGTGCAGCTGTGGCCAGGCTCCATTGATACATCGACTCCAGAATAACATCGACGCATTAGTGTAAGTTAACTTAATAAGTAGAGACATAGATAAGTATGGTTATCTTAATAAGTATGTTAGATCAGTAATCTTATGATACATCACATATCAGTCTCATTTTGCGGTTAATTCAAACCACAGACTCAACTCTCACAATGTCAATTAAAGTTATTCAAATAGGATTCTTGCAGTATATTTCATTTTGCAATTTGTGTTATTTATAACATCACCACAGTGTCTCAAGACTAAAGTCTTTGACCAGTGTGTGTTGCCAGTGATGACTTACGGAACTGAAACGTAGTCACTCACAATGGGCCTCATACGAAGGCTCAGAGTCACACAAAGGGCAATGGAAAGAGCTATGCTAGGAGTTTCTCTGCGTGATCGAATCAGAAATGAGGAGATCGGCAGAAGAACCAAAGTCACCGACATAGCTCTGCGAGTCGCTAAACTTAAGTGGCAGTGGGCAGAGCACATTGCTCGTAGAACCGATGTCCGATGGGGCAGTAAGGTTCTGGAGTGGCGGCCACGTACTGGAAGACGCAGTGTAGGGAGGCCCCCAACAAGGTGGACCGATGACCTGGTGAAGGTCGCGGGAAGCCGATGGATGCAGGCAGCAAAGGACCGGTCAGCGTGAAAAGCCTTGGGGGAGGCCTTTGTCCAGCAGTGGACATCTATAGGCTGAAGAAGAAGAATAAGAAGATAACATCACCCCAGCTCTGAAAACTTGATAGTTTCCGTGGCGTAGCAGTAGCAATCGCGGCCGCTACGCAAGGAGGCACGGATCCGTTGCCCGTGCAGTGAAAATATTTGTATGGATGAATATGAATATTTGCACTGACCGATAACTTGGTGAAGGTCGCGGGAAGCCGATGGATGCGGGCAGCATAAGACCGGTCATCGTGAAAAGCTTTGGAAGCGGCCTTTGTCCAAGGAAAAGAAGAAATAATACTCTGCATACCAATTTTTAACTTTCTACTTTGAAAATTGTGGAATGCTCTATACAAACTTCTATCTGCTCCCCCATTTTAAGAAAGGGGGAGTTAGAAAGAGACAATAGTAGCATCTTCATCCCTTAAACTATTGCCACTTAAAAATCACGTCATGTCGTCGTTAAACGTGATTAAAAACATGGATACTATAATTAAGTCAATAAATTTACATCAGACGTGAACTAATTTGCAAAACTAATAAAAAAAAAAATATTATTTGTGTAGCGTTCTTTTGTTAATGAAAGAAAAAGATGTATTAAATTTAAATATGGTTCAATTTAAGAACAAGAGAATCGGCGCCATTTTTCATATACTTATGTACCTAAGTATAGTGACACATCTGTGCAACGTATCGCGCCGAAAGCTCAGCGGCTGAAGTGTCAGTCGCAATATTCAGTTGTTATGACAAACCAAACGATCCACAACACACGCCGAACGTTCAGCTACGTCCGGCGAACTTTCGGTCGCGCAACACATCGCGTGATGTGTCGCTTGCTATGCAAATTACATTAAATGCGTTTTAGCTGAAAAAACCGCCCGAACGAAGGTTAGGCCCTACGCTGAACGCGACGTAATCGCGGCAGATGTATCATAGAGTACTTGAAATACACTGCGAGCGTATTTAGCCGAAATTTCGGCGCCGTACGTTCCGCAGATGTGTCGCGACAATAAAAGTAATGTATAGACGACAGTACGTCAAGTTACTACAATCCGTCAAATTTCTTCATTAGATTTTCAACTTCATCGCTATCGCCTTAAGCGTCAAGATTTACTGGGAATATTTTACAGATTTGGGTAGCTTGACCTGCTGTTGTATGTACCTAGATGTTACAATTATTGCGAGAGAATAATATGAATGTAATCTTATATACGCTCAAGCCAATTAAGACACTTGAATGAGATTGATTCGAGGAATTTGCTAATTAATACTCGGAATACGTATAATAAAGCTAAATTACAAGTCTTATGGATAAACTTCTAATCAAGATTTTGCGAACGTAATTAGTTTGGTAATATTACTTGATTCTAAAAAGGAGATCATCTATTGGGCTAATACTTACCACTTAACATCCCTACCTTGGAAACCACATTAAGACGCCCTAGTCGGAAGACGATATCGAACTCCCGGCCACCGTAGGCGCGAGCTTTCGGGCGGCGAGCAGCGGGCAGTTCGCCGAATGGTAACGACCGGGCCCGGGTCGACAGCGCGTTGTGTTTCACGCGCACCTCAAAGAGATGTCAGCATATCGTGACGGGGTACACGAAAACTTATGCCTGTCAAGGCCGCGAGTTATTCGCAAAAGATACTGTGACCTTGGTGGGCCTTACTCAGTAAAAGACTGACAGGCCCTCCCGCACCGCCCAGAGCGGGAGAGGTCATTTGATGATTTTCCATCCTCAGAAAAAAGCCGTTTGTTCTGACAGTCATAGTCTTGACAGCCGTTGGGTAGTCAGAACCCCGAAAGTCTGACAGCCAGTCCTTCGAAGGACTCGCATTACCCGTTTACTGTGAGCCATGTCAATAACTTTGGTACTTGATCACAGTGATCACCTCGTTCCGGATTCGATCCCCCAGAGATGCCAAGCACAGTTCGTTCAAAAACTCACTGACTGACCTTGAAACTAAAGAACAATCATATCGTATTCGTAAGTCAAGGTTAGGTTTCCTGGAATAAACTTAGACATCTGCTATAAAAATTTAAATAGTAGCCTAAGGTCATACCTACCTATCAAAAAGAAAATATTTATTTTTACGCTGATTTTCCGCCAAAAGCAAATGGATGATCTGTCAAAAACGTTTGATTGAACGTACCACATTGTTAATAGGTACGAAATAAGATGAGGTAGCAATGGTGGAATAACACAATCTTCTTTCTTTTGTTTTTGTACAGTACATTTCGTTAGTAGGTGATTAATTAATTGATCTTTTTATTTTTCTGTTTATACGGAATGTAATACACAGGTATAATAGGTATGTACACCAAATAAAAACATGAGATTGAATGTGTTGGGATAGAATTTTTAACGTATCATCATCATCATTACAGCATAAAGACGTCCACTGCTGGACATAGGCCTCCCCCAAGGATCTCCACGACGACCGATCCAGCGTCTCCTACATCCAACGGTTTCCCGCGACCTTCACCAGGTCATCGGTCCACCTTGTGGAGGGCTTACTCACGCTGCGTCTTCCGGTGCGTGGTCGCCACTTGAGAACCCGTCGGCCCCATCGGGCATCGGTCCTACGGGCAATGTGCCCGGCCCACTGCCGCTTAAGTATTACAATTCTTCGGGCTATGTCGGTCACTCTCGTTCTTCTGAGGATCTCGATCTCCTCATTTCTGATTTAATAATAATAATAATAATAAATTTTTATTTTCAGACCATGGTCCATAGAAATAGCATAAAACAGAATTACAATATTTAAATTTAACAATAAAATTAAAATAAAATGTAACTACTTATGAATATACAATAAAATTCAATTTATAAAATTTAATAAAATGTCAAAGAATTATGAATTAAAAATTTAATTTAAATTAAAATTGGAAAAAATTTAGGCATGATTTGATCACGCAGTAAAATCTCAAGCATAGCCCTCTTCATTGCCCTTTCAGTGACCTTGAGCTTAATATTTTTTTTTGTAAAAAATGCCTTTCGTATTATGTTTAGCTTTGGTTACTTTGAAGGAAAATCCGCGCGTCGATTGTTTGGGTTCCAAACTTTTTTTTCTTTCGCTACCGACAGTGGCGCCGATTCTGTTGTTCTCTTTTTTGTTAGTAGAATTTTGGGTTAATGCATCTTTTTCTTTCCATTTCGATGGGAAAGGGATAAAGGAATAACATTTGAAGCTTAATCCTGTCAAATTAAGATGATCGTGGACAGTTTTGGTGGCCTAGTGGTTAAACGGTTCGATTCCAGGTCAGGCAAGTACCAATGCAACTTTTTTTAAGTTATATGTACTTTCTAAGTATATCTTGGACACCAAAGACTGATTAAAAGGTGAAGAAAAACATCTTGAGGAAACCTGGACTTTTAGTCTGAAATCGCCAACCCGCATTGAGCAAGCGTGATGATTACGCTCAATCCTTCTCCATATGAGAGGTGACCTGTGCCCAGCAGTGCGACGATAAAAAGGTTGACGATGAGCTTTATTATAAGAACCATTGTTAGCATAAGACATAGTACTAGGCTAGTGAGCAATCGTGGTTTTAAACTGTGTAACAAGCATCCAAATGTTAATGAGAATAGTAAAATGGTTCACGGACCAACCGTTGCTCGGATTAACCTGGCCGCTCGGCCCGTGTGAATAATTAATTCACAAGCTATACAGGAATTATCATCATCATCATCTCAGCGTTAATCCCAGTCGCATCCGAAGCTTTTTCAGCTTTGGAGTCTCTGGTCCATTTTACCAGTCTAACTGCTGATTTTGGCTAAACTTCGATGTTTTCCGTGAAGCGACTACCGTCTGACCTCCACAACCCGAAGGCGATATCGAAGCATTGCAGTTAGTACAATTGTTCGACTTTTGAAGGGTCCAACAACCCGTAACGACTGCCATTAGATGTTCGTATGGCAACCGGGACCAAAGAATGTATCATTATTAATTTGAAACTTAAATTTATAAATAACAAAAAACAGAAATTAATAATTTGTGATAGTAAACAAAATAACTTAGAAAACAAAAACTATTAATCCAAGTCGGTTAGTCAATGCCAGTCAGTCGGCCAGTTCAATAATAGATTATGTACAATTTTTTAAATATTGAATTACCTGAATTTATTCGAAATGAGATACGACTTTCAAAGTAACTTACTCTTAAGACTTAATTATAGTTAAGGCAGATTTAAGTCTAGCTTCATTAAATTAATCTGTAGTTAATTAGTAACTTAAAGCCACTTGAAGACACTGAGAGGGTTAAAGTGTCAGTCAAGTTATTTCAGTCTTAAGATAAATAATAATTAAGATGTTGCTAATCCACATTCGATTTCACTAACAATTTCTCTTATTTCTCTGGTAAAATAAACGGGAGAAATTGTTTGTGTGTACGACCCGTCGTACGGCTGGTTTCCACCCTTACGTTGTTAACACCTCTACGATCCGGACGAAGCATTTCGCCTCATCCTTTATACCGCGTACATCGAGGGACTGGAATAATTTGCCAGCGGCGGTGTTTCCGTCGGACTACAGTGAGGGAGTGTCTTCAAGGCTAGAGTGAATAGGCTCTTAATAAACTAGTGCGCTTTACCATCAACGATTGCGTCACTGCTTACCATCAGGCAGGATTGCGGTCAAGCGCTAGTTTATAATAAATAAAAAAAAAAAAAAAAAAAAACATTTTTTTGCCTGATGATATTACTCTTTACCAAAGACTACAAGGAGTTATAGATAATTGAGTACAACTCAATTTCACCATGTTTTGAATAAGATTGGATGTCTGTGTCTTCTTTCAGTTGAGAGTAGTAGTGGTTCAGTCAACAAAAAGTCATTTATTCAACTTAGGCTGAGAATCAACACTTTTTGAACGTCAATATTACAAAAGACAATCCCCCCAAAACGCCCGTCCTTCGCCACTTTATAGTGCTTTCGCTGGGAAAAAGAAGTGGCGGTTCCCAGCAATACACCTGTCTGTTCATTAAAAAAAACACATGACTATACAATACTATATACATTCATTACTGTATATAGTACTAGCTGTGCCCCGCGGTTTCACCTGCGTAAACTTCGAACCGAAAGAGCTCAGTTGATAAAAAAATAAGCACTTTTTAAAATAATGGGAGCAATATATACGTCCGCGTTTGGTCCGTTTTCGCAACATTTTTTGTTCCTGCTCTTCTCCAATTGATCATAGCGGGATGTTTTATAGCCTATGTCCTTTCTCAGGCTCTAGACTATCCGTGTACCAAATTTCATTACAATCGGTGGAGTAGTTTTGGCGTGAAAGCCGGACAGACAGACAGACAGAGATACTTTCGGTTGTGGTATGTTCGAAGGAGATACTGGCGCCCTGGCGCCCAGGCAAGTGAAGGAACACGGGTGGATTTCTTTTTTGGTGCGAGTTCTATTAAGCGCTTTACTTTGTGTAAATTGTTTGATCAGCACTGCTCTCGAAACAGTGTAGATAAACATCGTGAGGAAATGCGTATCCTCTTCTTCTTCTTCCTGTGCCTCTTCAATCCTGAAGGTTGGCCGCCAGCTCCTTGTAATCGGTCTTGTCAACCGCGAGTCGGAACAGTTTTTCGACTGAAGTAATGCCGGTCCACTCCCTGATGTTACGCAGCCACGACTTTCTCTTTCGTCCAACGCGCCTTTTTCTTTCTTCCTTGCCCATCATAATGAGTTGGAGTAGCGCATATTTACCGTGTCGGAGCACGTGACCGTGATAATCTATTTTGCGTTTCTTTATGGTGGGCAACAATTTTCGAGCCATTTAAACGCGCTGAAGGACGGTGTCATTTCTATGCGTAGCATACGAGACGTATGCGTATCCTAGAGGAAATAATTCAAAAACTGTATCATCATGCAACCCACATTGGTCTCGCGCAGTAGATTACGGCACACTCCCTCTCGGAGAAGAGGCCTGTGTTCCAGAAGTGGGAACATTACAGGCTGATGATACCGTATTCAGTAACGTATTTACGTAATGACGTAAACCTAGACCTAATGAGGTTTTAGTGAAAATACTAATTTATTCAATTATCATTTTATAGTTAAATAAAACGACTTCCTCGATGGCTTAGTAGTATCAAACGCGGCCGCTGCGCAGGGAGGCGCGGGTTTGATCCCCGCGCAGTGCAAATATTCGCAGGGAAAATGTCGAACTTTAGCCAAAATCAGCAGTTAGCCTGGTAAAGCGGACCCCAGACTCCAAAGCTGAAAAGCTATGGATGCGACTGAGATTAACGCTGAGATGATGATGATGATAATGAGTTAAATAAAACGGTACAACACCAATTACATGAATTGACATAGAAACAAGCAATTACATTAATTGATTTAAAAACGACTACTAAAACTAACATGGAACAGTGGACTCTCTCGCATACTTTCTTTCACAGACGACCAAACATACACGCATAAGCTAATTCCATTTATCCGCAATCTATGTCACATTCGGGGTTGTCCATCAGAAGGGCTTTCAGCGCCTAGTAGTACGACAGACCAGGGATTCAGCTGTATAATAAACAGACTGATAAACTTCTAAGCATTTCATTTTATTGTAAACATCGATCCGGACGAAGCGGTGCGGCTCGTTTTCTATACCGCATACACCGAAGGACTGGAACAATTCAACGTCACATTACAGTTCAAGTGTCTTTAAGTCATCATCATCATCTCAGCGTTAATCCCAGTCGCATCCGAAGCTTTTTCAGCTTTTGGAGTCTGGGGTCCGCTTTACCGTCTAACTGCTGATTTTGGCTAAACTTCGATATTTTCCGTGAAGCGACTGCCGTATGGCCTCCACAGTCCGAAGGCGATATCGAAGCATTGCAGCTAGACCAATTGTTGAACTTTTGAGGGTTCCAACAACCCGTAACGACTGTTATTAGATGTTCGTATGGCAACCGGGACCAACGGCTTAACGTACTTTCCGAGGCACGACCAGATCATGTGTCTTCAAGTCTTGGGTGGATAGGCTCAATAATAAGCTAGTGCACTTTACCATCAATTATTGCATTTCTGCTTATCTTAACTAGGGTTGGAGTCAAACTGGCAGTTTATAATATAAATATAAAAAAAAAAAACATTAAGGGATCGTATGGCTCAGAGATAGTTGAAGATGAGTTGACGGAAACCACAGATTTCATAATAATTAAGTTTATTTGTAAAAGTACACGAAAGTAGTTTGAATGCTAATCCGCGGTTATAGCGCTACGGCAGCTATTGGTCAACTAAAAAAGTATTAATATTTACATAAGTAATACGAATCGCAAAATAGGTCGCGACGTGAGCAAAAAAAAATCCTATGTGGAAACGTACAGAGGCAGTTTTAAATCGTCCAAATTATAGACAGTGGGTCATTTAGAAAGTTGGAGATAACTGTCCATTCCAAAACATACGGGCAGAAACTCCAACGACACTCTTTTAAATCAAGATATTATTTCAAATTCCTGGGTACATTTTTCTTGTTGCTTCTATATGTAAGAACAATGTAACATTATTATAAGCGTTATATTATATGTATGTCAACATTATAATGTAGTCGTGGTAGCCTAGTCGTTAAAATACCAGCCTCTCAAGTATGAGTCGATTCCAGGTCAGGCAAGTACCAATATAATTTTTCTAAGTTATATGTACTTTCTAAGTATATCTTGGATATCAATGACTGATTAAAAGGTGAAAGAAAGCATCTTCAGGAAATCTGGACTTTAACTCTAAAATTGCATACCCGCATTGAGCAAGCGTGGTGATTACGCTCAATCCTTCTCTGTATGAGAGGAGACCTGTGCCCAGTAATGGGACGATAAAACGGTTGATGATGATGATGATTATAATTTAAGTTTCTTCGAGACTAGACATAATAAGCTCATAATAACGATTACCATCAACAATTGCATCACTATTTTCTATCACTATAACAAGTTTGGAGGTATGAAGAACAGGGTGTAAAGTTCACTCATCCTCCATAGAAAAGGGAGGGTCCTCCGACCAGACTAGCAATGGTTGAAGTTGGGAAGTTGTATGTATGCTTATTGCTCGGTAAACTCTGCTTGCGAGATGTAGAATTTGTGTGACGTCAGTATGGCGTGTTCCATATTGTGGCGTTTGTAGGTACCGCCACATTAGCATCACTATCATATGCTACAAAGTATATACAATGTTGGGGTCGGCTTTTAGTGCAGTTGAACCAGTATTATACATGGAACAACTTTCTGACCTCTACCGACTTAACCGAGAAACTGGGCTACACAACACCCATCGGGACTGATTGTCAGACTTTCGGCCTTCTCACTTCTAGAATCGAGTTTTTACGCTACAAACAAAAACCGGGATTATAAACGAGTAACACAAACTATCAATTCCATTGATTAATTTGTGTGTGGAGTACTGCGGCCACATTTGGGTTGGTCCTGCAAAATGCAACCTGGCGACTTTGGATTCGGTAGAGAGGCGTACGAAGAAGCTAATTGGCGACCCACATTTAGTTCAAAACGGTCTCCACAGCCGGCCTAGAGCACAGGAAAAGGGTAGCCAGCCAATCGGTGTTCTATAGGATGCATTTTGGAGATTGTGCGCGGGAATTGGATGACTTAATTCCCCCATCTCCGTCATCTCTCTTACATTGTTGACACCGACAGGCTGGACAATCTGGACGAAGCGTTTCGCTTCGTCTTTTATACCGCATACATTGTGGGACTGGAACAATTTACCAGCAGCGGTTTTTCTGTCTGACTCCAATTTAAGGCATCACTGCTTACCACCAGGCGTGAGATTGCGGCCAAGCATTAGTTTATAATATATAAAAAAAAATTTGAAACATATTGCTAATCCATTGCTCCATTATTTAAACTAATATATAAAGCTGAAGAGTTTGTTTGTTTGTTTGTGCGCGCTAATCTCAGGAACTACTGGTCCGATTTGAAAAATTATTTTTGCGTTGGATAGCCTATTAATCCAGGAAGGCTTTAGGCTATATAACATCCCGCTATGACCAATAGGAGCAGGGCAGTAACAAAAAATGTTGCGAAAACGGGAGCTAACGCAGCCGTACATATTGCCAATAGGAGCTGAGCATGACTAATTCCACGCGAACGAAGTCGTATATTATAAAGCTGAAGAGTTTGTTTGTTTGAACGGGCTAATCTCAGGAACTACTGGTCCGATTTGATTATTTTATTTTTTTGCGTTGGATAGCCCATTAGTCCAGGAAGGCTTTAGGCTATATAACATCACGCTGCGACCAATAGGAGCGGAGCATGGCTAACTCCACGCGAACGAAGTCGCTGGCGGCAGCTAGTGTTCAAATAACTTGTCTGCTTAGCAACGTAAACAACGCAATCAATGTTATTGAACTGTCAAAATAAAACCCATTGTTACTGATAATGTCATATGCAATTACCTTGATGAACCAATGGTGTAATATGCCTTGTGTGGCATGAAGAGGTCTTGGTATGTCAAGAATAATTTGCCCATACAAAACCGCGAGCAAAGCTTAACCGATCGTTTCGGGTGGTCTAGCCTCGAACACACAAGGTACAAATCGATTTCAATAAAATTGTTTTAAACAAGAAGGCTATCTTCTGATTTGACCTTTAGAAATCGATGTGATTGAAGTTATTAGAGCTAGCTAGAAAGTTGCACATTTTGCTCACCTGTGCCTGGCTGAGTGACTTATTCATACTAATATTATAAATGCGAAAGTAACTCTGTCTGGCTGTCTGTCTGTTACGCTTTCCTGCTTAAACCTCTCAACCGATTTTGATGAAATTTGGCACAGACAATCGTTAGACCCTGAGAAAGAACTGATAGGCTACCTTTTATTTTTTTTTATACATTGTAAACCAGCGCTTGACCGCAATCCCGCCTGATGGTAAGCAGCGATGTGATCGTTGATGGTAAAGCTAGTTTATTAAGAGCCTATTCACTCTAGCCTTGAAGACACTCAAATTGTAGCCCGACGGAAACACCGCCGCCGGCAAGTTGTTCCAGTCCCTTGATGTACGCTGTATAATGTCCGGATCGTAGTAGTATTAACAACGTAAGGGTGGAAACTCGCCATACGACGGGTCATTCGATGGTGGAACGGAGATGGGGGAATTAAATCATGGGGGAATTAAATCATGCATTCCCTCGCACACTCTCCAAAATTCATCCTATAGAACACCGAAAGGCTGGCTACTCTACGCCTGTGCTCTAGGCTTTGGAGACCGTCTCGAGTTAAATCAGGGTCACCAATTAGCCACTTCGTACGCCTCTCCACTGAACCCAAAGTAGCCAGGTGACATTTTGCAACACCAGCCCAAATGTGGCTGCAGTACTCACACACGAACGGATCTGTGCTTTGTACAACATTAGAAGCTGCCCCGGTGTGAAGTACTGCCGGACCTTCGCGATGACGCCAAGTTTTCTGGCAGCCACCTTGGCCTTGGACTCAATGAACCTCCCAAAGTTTAGGTTCGAGGAAATCTCAACTCCCAAAAGCTGAAGGCGGTCGGTGCACTCCAAGGATACATTCTGAAAAGTAGGAGCCAAGGTGAACGGGCTCCTTTTGCGGTGAAAAGACACGCCTGTATTTTAGCGGCATTGAATGCTACAAGATTGGCTTTGCCCCATTCGGAGACTGCCTGTAGTGCAGCACTCGTACGCTCTACCATAGCCTCTCTTTCGCACCGGATTGATTCCTTACTAGCCCGAACTTCCGGCAGGTACCTCTCCACAACTGAGCTGTCATCTGCATACCCATAGATTCCGGGCATCAGCGGATCATTAATATGCAGCAGGAACAGAGTTGCAGAGAGAACAGACCCCTGAGGAACACCGGCATTGGTCGACATGGGCTCCAATGAGCATCCGTCGACAACAACTCGGAGGGACCGTTCAGTCAGGAAGTCTTTTACCCAGCCAGTCAGGCCAGCGGAAATGCCGTACGCTGGAAGCTTACTCAAAAGGCCAGCGTGCCATACCCGGTCGAAGACCTTCGAGACATCAAGGGAGACTGTAATCGCTTCCCCATTTTTCTCGAGGGCCTCGCCCCGTAGGTGAGTGGCATACACTAGTAGGTCCCCAGTTGACCGATTGCGTCGAAACCCGTACTGTCGGTCACTGAGGAGATCGTTACCTTCCAGGTAAGCCATGAGGCGCGAGTTCAATACACGCTCCATAATCTTGCAGACTATGGAGGTTATTGAAATCGGCCGATAGTAGGTAGGATCAGCACAACTACCCTTTTTGGGCACGGGCTGCACGTTGGCAAGCTTCCAGGACTTGGGCACTATACCAGTCTTAAATGAGAAGCGATACAAGCGCATCAATACAGAAGCAACTCGGGCGCACATGCCTTAAGAACAATCGCTGGTATACCGTCCGGACCACTAGCCTTATTCACGTCCAGACGACACAGTACTCTCAGACATCGCATTGGGACCAAAGTGTCCTAATGCGAACCTCAGGCATTGAAGTTCCGCAAAGAGGTAAATTAGGTGGAGTAGCACTGCCAGTATCAAGACGCGAATTATTGGCAAAGAGAGATGCAAAGAGACCTGCTTTCTCTATCGCCGTATGGGCCAGTGCTCCATCGGGCCTAACCAGCGGAGGCAGTTTGGGCCGACAGAAGTTCGCCTCGACCGATTTGGCTAGGGTCCAGAAAGATCTGGTACCGGATGGTTGCGCAGAGAGCTTGTTGCCAAAATGAGTAATGCGGTCGAAGCGAGTCTAAACGCCTTTTATCCCGGAAAAAATTGATATTCCCGAGGGAAATCTAAAAAGCGCGATATAACCGATCTCCACGCGGGCGAAGCCGCGGGCGGAAAGCTGGTTATCTTATAAAATGATTTATCAGTGTGTTCTTAATTCTTGTCTAATGTTATATAACTTTCTATTTAACCACAATTTATTCATAAAGCATTTTCATCCATACTAATATTATAAATGCGAAAGTAACTCTGTCTGTCGGTCTGTCTGTCTGTCTGTCTGTCTGTCTGTCTGTCTGTTACGCTTTCCCGCTTAAACCTCTCAACCGATTTTGATGAAATTTGGCACAGACAATCTTTACACCCTGAGAAAGAACATAGGCTACCTTTTATCCCGGAAAAAATTGATATTCCCGAGGGAAATCTAAAAAGCGCTATATAACCGAATTCTAGGCGGGCGAAGCCATGGGCGGAAAGCTAGTTGTGTATAAATTATACAATACTAGCTTTCCGCCCGCGGCTTCGCCCGCGTGGAGTTCGGTTATATCGTGTTTTTTAGATTTCCCTCGGGAATATCAAATTTTTCCGGGAGAAAAGGTAGCCTATGTTCTTTCTCAGGGTCTAAAGATTGTCTGTGCCAAATTTCATCAAAATCGGTTGAAAGGTTTAAGCGGGAAAGCGTAACAGACAGACAGACAGAGTTACTTTCACATTTATAATATTAGTATGGATATAGTATGGATGTAGAGAAAACCCTGTCCGATCTGTGAAGGTATTGTTACATGACGAATCTATAAGGATCCCGTTATTTGCCATTTGGCTACGGAACCCTAAAGAATGAAGACGACACAGTGCGTTGAAAACTCGTGTGACGTCACTGCACGCTACACTTTTTAGCGAGCAGTGACGTCACCAGCCACCACTCCTGATCTTTGATGCCTTTTATATTTGTAATTTTTTAATGATTTGATAAAACCAAATATACGTATCTATTATTTTTCTATAATCTGAATGACGGACTAAATATAATCATTTTTTTTTACCCAGGAAACATCCCTATTTTTATATTATAGAGTGTTCTAGCCTCATCTGACAATAGTGAGATCAGGATGCTATGGATCTAGGAGCCTAGACTAGCATTTTTGGCAAAGGCTTGAGGCCTTTGGATTTCCAAACGAGAATACTCTGCAAGGATATGAAGTACATCCAATGAGGATGACAAAAAATCATATCGAAACCTATTCGGTTTCGATATGCTAACTTCTCCACTCCTATTGGTCACAGCTTAATGTTAGAGTTGCCTATTGTGTTAGCCTAAGGCCTTCCTGGATTAGTGGGCCATCCAACGCAAAACGAATTTTTCAAATCGGACCATTAGTTCCCGAGATTAGCGCGTTCAAACAAACAAACTCATCAGCTTTATGTATTAGTATAGATTTAGATTAACTTTATGTATTTCTTTACGGATTATATTTATTGTTTTATGTAAATGCTATACCACAAACTACCTGCTGTGCACATAGTAACACAATATACCGAACAAATCACGCAAAAAACAAAGCCATTCTTCCCTCGGAACGACAGGCAGAATTAAAACCGTCGTCGATAGAATTTTTCAGCGGACACAATAGAAGGTTGTTCTAAGAAACAATTAAATGAAATCTTTCAGTCCGATCGCTGTTGCTACAGACTACAAAATAGCTGCGCCGAAAGGGTCTAGAGGCGGCAGTATTACCTGTAATAGACTTCATAGAGACAAAGTTTATTTTTTATTTTTCTTCAACGTTATAAACTAGTTCTTGAGCGCGGTCTCCCCTGATTTCACTTCAGTTGGACAGTCCCATGACTCCTATTATTATTTTTTTATGTCATAAACGAATACTTGACCCCACTAGTACTTGACCAAGATCCCGCTTGATGGTATACAGCGATGCGATCGTTCATGGTAAAGCACACTAGTTTATTATGAGCATTATCTTATAGCCTTGAAGAGACATTTATATACATCTAACGTAATGTTACGTTAAGACCGCCGCAACAAATTGATTCAGTCAATGTACGCGGTATAATAACTTAAATCCTTTTTTTATTGTACGCAAGAATTGGCTTGTGAAGAATAGTTAGTCACCACGTTAAATACTGGTATGCAGCTGCAAGCCAAGCCGACCTCAACTTGGGAAATAAAAAGCTGGAAAGATTGATTGATTTGTGTCGGAGAAATAGTAGTAAAACGCCTGGTTGGTCTGGAAAGCTTTTAAAAATCTGTCTTCAGCAGTACCCGCTATTGTTTTTCTGTGATCTATGGTTATTGCCATTGTGCTATCAAAGTCCTTCCTATAAATCATTTTAGAACAGGAAACCTAGTCTACTATTACAATAGTGTCAGAATGGTCGCTCAGTGATCTCATATTGATCGATTTTGACAAGTTACTTAATGTCAAAATGGCACCATTATGACTTTCCCGAGATGAATCTCAGACACTCTACTACATATCAATAAAAGTTTAAAGTGAGTAGTAGTTTCTTAGAAAAATATTTTCTACTAACCGGTTTTATAATAATGGTAAAGTCATTCTATCACAATTCCATTACGCGACGACTAATCGATCAATTTGAGTTTAGAAGATTACAGAACTTTTAGCACAATGATAACATAATCGTGTTGGAATTACAAGTTTAGAAAAATATCAGACTGGGGCCCTTGATATAAACTACCATAAATAAAATAAAATATTTAGAACTTAAAAAAAAAAAAAACACCTGGACCAACACGGGCACTTATCCAACTGTAATGTTTCAGTTATTCATTAGCTGTGGTCGTGCCTCTGAAAGCACGTTAACTTGATGGTCCCGGTTACCATACCAACATCTAGTGGCAATCGTTACGGGTTGTTGGAGCCTTCCAAAGTCCAAAATTGGTCTAACTGCAATGCTTCGATATCGAAAGAAAGAAAGAAAATACGTTTATTTGCGGTAAACATGACGTAAAAGTGTACAAAAACAATTGAGTGATAATAGTTGACATGCGTCACATCCACGCAAAACGGCTATCGCTCAGCATTATGCTGTGATCCTATGCAAAACAGAGTCCAGCGCTGGTTTTCAGCGACAGCCGGTCGCCTTCGGGTTATGGAGGTCAGACGGCAGTCGCTTCGCGGAAAATATCGAAGTTTAACCAAAATCAGCAGTTAGACTGGTAAAGCGGGCCCCAGACTCCAAAGCTGAAAAAGCTTTGCATGCGCCTGAAATTAACGCTGAGATGATAATCATGAGTTGGATAAGTGTCCATGTACCAACATGGGCACTTATCAACTGCAAGGGTAGCATGGACCTGTTACCAAGTGCCGGGTACTTGATAAAATAAGAAATGGTATACAGGTAACTTTACAAACATTTAGGTACAGAATATGGCAGGATGTATTAAAGGATTATTCTTCAGCCTATAGAGGTCCACTGCTGGACAAAGGCCTCCTCCAAGGCTTTCCACGATGACCGGTCTTGTGCTGCCTGTATTCGTCGGCTTCCCGCGACCTTTACCAGGTCATCGGTCTACCTTGTTGGGGGCCTCCCTACGCTGCGTCTTCCGGTACGTGGCCGTCACTCCAGAACCTTACTGCCCCATCGGCCGTCGGTTCTAAGAGCAATGTGCCCCGCCCATTGCCACTTAATTTTAGCGACTTGAAGAGCTACGTTGGTGACTTTGGTTCATCTGCGGATCTCCTCATTTTGATTCGTTCCATCGCCCTAAGATGAGGCCCATTATGAGCGACCACGGCGATTAAAAGATAAAAAAACAAAAATCTAGTGACATAAATAAATAAATTGTTTATTTCTCACATTTGTACATAATTTTTACAATAATTTTCTTAATTCCAAATAACACTGAACTAGGTACCTACCTGTGCTTCAGGCGATTGTCATTACAACCACTAATAAAGAATTGTTGAGTGTTACGTTGATCAAGATAAATAATACCTACAAACAGAGTTGACCACTCCGTCACTGCACGTTACGCCCACAACAAGGGACAGTCACCACCAGATGAGAAAATAACGTTTTGTGAGTAACACTGAAGTGTGACGAAATACTTGGGTGAAATAGTGGTGGTGTTATGCATTGGCCACTGCGGAAGAATGATTACATATTTACACATATTTAAACACACATCTCTTTTTTCTTCTGCTTATGGAGGCCCACTGCTGAACAAAGCCAACCCTCCCCCCAGGCTTTCCATATTGGGGGGGGGTTTGCCATAATCCCTACGCTTATCAGGTGAGTTGTGGGTTGAGGATCGCAGTAGTTTAATATTCCACAGGAGAAGCGCTACTGAAATAATCACAAAAATCGACTCAAATAAAAACAAAAATATATAAAAATTTATTTGTACATTTTAAAAACATACAGGATTAAAATCTATTGTATTGTATAGAGAGGCACTTTAAAAGGCGAACTGAAGCCTCCTAAACTACAGAAACCTGTATTTTAGGGCCCAAGGTTCCTCAAGGCAGGGATACCGTGACCCTGGCGCACAGGCAAGTGAAGGAATACGGGTGGATTTGAGTCAGTAAAAGCTTGCAACGCCCTTTCGCTACACCCTGAGCGGGAGAGATCATTTGATGATTTCCCACCCGGAAAAAACTTCCTTAAGGTATCAATTATAGGTGATATGCAATTGCTTATATTTTATACACACAAATGGAATAATACAACATTGAATAGGTAGTTATTTCAAGAGTCAATCGTAATAAGATTCCCGGTTTCGTTATACGTTAATTTTGCACACGAGGGCAACACTCACCAAACCTACTATGCGAAAGCGTTCAGGAATTCCGAGGCTCAGAATATTTCCTGTCACCTTACCCCGTTTGATAACAAGTACAAATACCAACGTATCACCTGGATTAGCAGGACAACGGGATGAACGTGACACGGACAAGGGATTAAGGGTTTCAGCCGTTAATTAGGGATCGTGTGTGCTTTGTCGAAAACACACTGACAACAAGTGGGGTACTCTCCCCACTTAGGATAATAATCAGGGTAAATACCCTAATTATGGGCAAATGGACCTGATATGGAATGTTTCGCAGGGGAAAGTGATGGGATAGTGGTAACCATCGGCAGTAACATTATGTGTAGATAGTCTGAACACTTTATTCAAATTATTGAATTAATAAGACATTGATGCCGATTCATTTGTCTACAATTACTAAACATAGTCTAAATCTGTGCATATTTTTCTTTGAAAAACACAGGTGCAGATTATAAAGGTGTACACTGTCTTCCCTTATGTGTTGGACTATGAGAATTCATAGTCCAATAACATGATAAGTAATACGACACAACAGAAAAGAGCATCGCCCCAGGGGAGTTACTATTCCATGTGCAGTTTCTGGCCTGCCATCGGACGCGTCCCCAGGTGGCGGATAGGGGAATGGCCCCCAGATATGGGGGTTACCGGTTTTCCGGCGCGGACCAAAACCAGATGTGGGGACCGCTTAGGCGGTCACACGTGCGGCGGGTCGGCCACCACTCCAGGTGGCTGACGTGACCCGAACTCCTGATCAACGTCGGACAACCGGGGCTCCTCACTGAGAGGAGCTCGGGGCCCCGTTTGCATCTGTGCAAACGAGTGGGGCTAAGAGGAAGGACACCTCGCTAAAAAACCCTTGGCTGCTGCGTCTTCTCGCACAAGAAGACGTACCCATCCCGGCCCCTCCGTATGGGGGAATCACTGTGGGCCCGCCTTTAGGCGGAAATCGCCGGCGGGGGATTGATAGCTAGGCTCTGCCATTTCCCATGACCCCGCCAGTAAGGCGATGTCGATGTGCCGCTGTGGTTTTAGTGGGTATTCCCGGCTTCGACTGGGTATTTCCACAGCGACAAAAAAAGGGGGATTACTATAACGTGTTAAAACCATCATGGTTTCAGTTACAGACAAAGATGGAGCTTGACAGGACAAATAGCACTATCCCTTTTCCACAACGGTTTAATGGTGGTTTTAATACGTCATAGTGGTTCAGCAGTATAATTCTGTTACCATCTCACCGTGGAAACTTAGGTGAAGTGAGCGTGGAGTGAGTTAGCATTCCAACTAATGCTAGGTAATGGCGCTAGAAGGATCATAATGAATCCTTGATGGTAGAAGTGGACTGTATTTAGATTTTTGGTTCAATATATATTTCGGAGGTTTAGACTGACAGTCGGTGCCCACAAAATTATCTCCCACCAAAAGTATGCCAGTGCTACTCACCTGTGTCCCGGTGTCTCGGCAGTCCTAGAATGCACCAACAATTAGGTGCGGGAATCTCTCCTGACGTCTTGAGGAAGCAGTTCGCAAACGCGGGCGTGTGGCCTTATCGAGGTTCGGCGCGAAGAGCCAGTAGTAGACTGTCATTTTGACAGCTTTGGAGTGGGCGGGATTTACCAATAAACCGGAACGCAGGCAAGTGCAGACAACATCACAATCAGTGAGAGAGCTATTCAATGGGTCCAAACACTAGGGATTGACATCAGTTACAACTCTAAGTTCGATTCAAATAACTGCAGGCATGAAACCAATGGCTTTTTTTGGTGTGGATGGGAAATCATCATATGACCTCTCCCGACCTGGACGCAGCGGAAGGGCTAAGGATTCGATTAGTCGAAAATACGAAGACAGTTGCCTCTTCTAAAGCTTAGTAGGCGCCTATAGGAGAATAATGAACCAGAGACTTCGAAAGTTATCATTGCACTATTGGAGGCCTTTTTATTTAGTGTGGGTGCAAACTCATCAAATGACCTCTCCCGGTCTGGGCGGAGCGTAAGGGCGTGTCAGACTTTTACTGACTAAAACCCACCCGTGTTCCTTCACTTGCCTGTGCGCCAGGCCCACGGTTTCTTTTTTGACCAACCTGCAACCTGTGTTTTTGTTCCGGGGTGGAAAATCCTCTTGGATGTCCACCGCCCTGGGGTGGGCGATGGGGTCTGTCAGACTCCTGCTGACTAAAAACCACCACGGTTTCTCTTCCGTCAAATGCGCGCGGGGCCGAGGGAGTCCTTGATTCTGCCGCGGCCCTTCACCCTCGTGTCGGCCTGGTCTATCCGGGCCTCGCCTGCTGAAGAACTTGCAACCCTGACCCAGGTTTTCGTCAAGATGTGCTGACATCTCTTTGACGCGCGCGTGTAACAAAGCGCACCGTCGATCGAAGTCTGGTCCTTATCGGGAGAGCTGCCCTCTGCTCTCCGCCTGCAAGCCCTGTGGAACCAATGATTTAATATGCTCCTCTTTGTGGGATATCATACCGCCAATTTCCAAACACCGGACTGTTACTAAGAAATTCCATAAGAAAAATCCATAAACACTTTTCCGGACCTGTGAATCTAATGCCGGATCCCACACTCAGCACTAGACCAATGGGCAAACATAGCTTTTTGAAATGATCTTCACCAATGGGCAAACATAGCTTTTTGAAATGATCTTCACATAGTTCGTAACCCATGTCCATCAGAATTTATTATTAGTTCAACTAACTCAACAATTTCACTGAAATATGTTCTACAATTTCAATTAAACCCTCTTCGCTAACTGGCAGTTATTTGGCACAGTTAATCGGAAGGGAGGGAAGTCAAACTTTGAACTTCTCATTTTGAAATAACTCGTTCAAATACCTACGATGTAAACGAACATTTAAATGATCATATTTACAGAAAACGTATATTATGTAGTCATGAAATTTAATTTTGGAACTTTTCAGGGATTGCTGAGGTTCATTAATATGTTGTTGGATACGACCATATTGTTTTCTTGTATATCACACGCATGTTTCTTCCTCCTGTCTGTTAGTCTTATCACAGTGACGATCAATATCCTTAACTTATCAAAGAAGTAAGGAAATGAGAGTTATTTGTGATACATTGAGACTACTACAGAATAGTGGTAGCCTAGTGGTATCAGCTGCGAATTACAAGATGTAGGTCGTAGATTCGAATCCCGTCAGGTGCTTTTTTATAATTATAAACTGCTTGACCAAGATCCCGCCTGATGGTAGGCAGTGACGCAAATGTCGGTGGTAAACCACGCTATTTAATTAAGCGCTTAACCACTCAACAAAACTGAGTGAATAGGAAAGAAGATGGCAGTTGAGCGAGGTGATGCAATTGTAGGAATAATATATGGGTAATTCCTACCTTCTCGCTGCGGCCGTTCGCAATGTAATGAAAGTCTCGGGTACGTAAAACAGGTAGCTTATAATATGTTCCAAAGCAGTATACATACAAATATTACAACAGCACAAGAAGAACAGAAGGTTATGAAGCACAGATAGGAGGAGAAGCACAGTCACAGAGATGATAAGCACAGTGTTGGAAAGCGATGGTAAACAAGCAAGCGGCGTGCGCTCCGCGTCGAGAATAGGTCAAGACTGACTCCCCGCTCCAACGTGCGCGCGCGCCTGCGGTCAGCGGCGTAACGAATGTATAGGTAGGTGTGGTTATATATTATTCACGCGCGTTTCCACTGGGCCACAGCGGCCGATGTTCCGATACGAAATGTGTTTGTGTGTATGTGCCGCTACACTACTCCCCCCCAGAGGCCTGGTTAGGGACGATAATAATCCGGGAACCTTACCACACGACCGGAGCGAGTTGTCTTGGTGGCACCACGTGTCCTGTGACCTGAATCACCTGGGGAAGGCAGTTCTGGGTGGTTTGCTTCCCTTCCTTTTTCAGCTAGTATATAAGCAGGTTTGAGGCGATCGATGGAGACTGTTACTTGTTTGCCTTTTACCATCAATTTGAACACTTTGTCACCTCGTTCGATAATTTGGTGTGGACCAGTGTATGCCGGAGTTAGAGAACTATGAGATGCGTCTTCTCTTAAAAATGCAAAATCGCATGTGCTTAGGGCTTTATATACGAAAATTTTATTTTCACCGTGGCGCGATGTCGGCACTGGCTGTAGTTTTTGGGCTATGGCACGAAGTCGTGCTGTGAATTCTGTCACATCACTAGTGCCATCCGCTGTTTGCTCTAGGAATTCGCCAGGTAGCCTCAGTGGCTCGCCGTACACCAAGTCAGCTGGTGATGCCTGCAGGTCGTCTTTGTAAGCACTACGAATACCGAGTAATACTAAGGGCAGCACCTCGGTCCAGTTTTCGTTTGCGTGACATACGATGGAAGCTTTCAGATGTCGATGAAAACGTTCCACGAGTCCGTTGCTCGCTGGATGGTACGCTGTGGTTCGGTGATGACGAAACCCGGCTACTTTGCCCAAGTACTGAAACAGGGTGGACTCAAATTGGCGTCCACGGTCTGTTACTATATCTGTTGGGCTGCCGAACCTAGATATCCAGCCATGCAGCAAGGCTTTGCCTACTGTCTCCGCCGTGATGTCGGTTATCGGTATTACCTCCGGCCATCGTGTAAATCGGTCAATGGCCGTTAAACAGTATCGATAACCTTGTGAAATTGGGAGGGGGCCAATCAGATCGATGTGTATATGTCTGAACCTGGAGTGTGGCAATTTATAGGTACCTAATGGTGCCGATACGTGCCGATTCACCTTGGCTCGTTGACATGGAATGCATGATCTAGACCACTCCCGGCAGTCTTTCCTAACCCCTGGCCAAACAAACCGTTCTGCAACTAACTTGGCGGTTGCGTTTGCGCCAGGATGACTTAACGAATGAAGACTGTCGAACACTTGTTTTCGCAAGGCTTGCGGTACGAAAGGTCTTGCTGTTTGCGTACTGACGTCACAGTACATACCTACATCTGTACCTGGGACTTTAAACTTTTTTAGTCTCAGCGATGACGTTGAGTTGAGGAATGCTGACAGCGCCATGTCTGACTCTTGTGTTTTAGCAAGAGTCTCATGAGCTACTGGTATCTGCAGTTCCTCAATCCGTGACAATGTATCAGCAACCACATTATCCTTTCCGGAAATGTGGCGGATGTCAGTTGTGAATTGCGATATGAAGTCCAGATATCTGTATTGACGTGGTGAACAGTTGTTTTTCCTTTCATTGAAAGCGAAACTGATTGGTTTGTGGTCAGTATAAATGGTGAAATTTCTGGCTTCGAGCATGTGTCGAAAGTGCTTCACAGCTTCGTAAATTGCCAACAGTTCTCTGTCGTAAGGAGAATATTTTTGTTGGGCGGTGTTAAATTTTCGAGAGAAAAATGCTAATGGCTGCCAGTGGCCGTCCTTGTGTTGTTGCAACACGGCTCCCATGGCTACATCGGATGCGTCTGTCACCAATCCCATTTTGGCTAAGCAGTCTGGGTGAGCCAACAGGGTTGCCTTTAACAGGCTCTCTTTGCATTGTTCTAGAGCCTTAAGGGTATCTCCTGTTAGATTGATTGGAGTTGATCCCTTCACTGCCCCTATCAGCAAAGCATTGAGTGGGGTTTGAATGCGGGCGGCTTCGGGCATGAAACGTCTATAAAAATTTATCATGCCCAAAAACCTTCTAAGCTCACGTATATTTTTGGGGGTTGGGTAGTCGCGAATAGCCTGTACTTTTTCTGGCAATGGCTTTGTTCCTTTTTCTGATATGGTATATCCCAGAAAATTTACT
The DNA here is from genome assembly GCA_017933935.1 of Sesamia nonagrioides. Lineage (NCBI taxonomy): Eukaryota > Metazoa > Arthropoda > Insecta > Lepidoptera > Noctuidae > Sesamia > Sesamia nonagrioides. Next base: position 2,099,433 of record JADWQK010002537.1, read on the forward strand.
TCTTGCGCACCGAAAACGCATTTTGCGCTATTAATCACCATACCATATTCCTTCATTCTGGTGAATAACTGCCTCAGATGTTCTTTGTGGAGTATTTCATTTTTACTGTACACAAGGAAATCATCGAGATACGTGTAGCAAAAATCAAGGCCGCGCGTCATTTCATCTACAAACCGTTGGAATGTTTGACCCGCGTTTCGTAAACCAAACGTCATATACGGAAATTCAAACATTCCGAACGGTGTAGTGATTGCGGTCTTGGGTATATCATCCGGATTGACCGGAATCTGGTTGTATGCTTTAACCAGGTCAATTTTTGTGAATATAGTACATCCGGATATACTGTGCGCAAAGTCCTGTATGTGTCTGATGGGGTAACAATCAGGAATGGTACGGGCATTAAGCCTACGGTAATCTCCGCATGGCCGCCAGCCGTTATCTTTTTTTGGGGCCAAGTGTAACGGGGACGCCCAAGGGCTTTCTGAAGGTCTGGCCGTGCCGCTGGCTAACATTGCGTCGAACTCTTGCTTGGCCGTTATATATTTGTCTGGGGCCAGGCGACGGGGAGTGCATGAAATCGGTGGGCCCGGTGTAGTACGTATGTGATGGACTGTGTTATGAACAATGACTCGCTGTGTACCCGGTGGCTTAGTGATCTCAGGGAACTCTTCTAGTAATTTATGGTACGCGGTATCGCCAGTCATGACCTTTACAGAGTGAATACTATCTGATGTACGGACTAGTGAAGCTATAGTTGAACAAGTTGTTACATTATCCAATAATCGCTGATTACGACAATCTACTACTAAATTGTAAAACGTGAGAAAATCTACTCCGATTATTGGCTTAGTTACATCTGCGACTACAAAATTCCACGCGAAGTCCCTGCGAAGCCCTAAGTTTAAATTATAGTGTGTAGAACCGTAGGTTGGAATACGCGTCCCGTTGGCCGCGAAGAGTTGGTAGTTGGTGCTGGCGCGTCGCTCACGAAGCATGGTGCGAGGAAATACGCAGAGGTCGCTACCGGTGTCGACAAGGAACTGTATTTTAGTTCTCCTGTCGGTAACAAACAGGCGACCGGAGCTAGGGCAGTCGTCAGTCGCCATTAGCGACGGCCCGTCGAGTTTTCCGGCTTGTAATCGCACGGGGTCATGCATGTCTTTGCTTTGCTGCCAAACTTGTAATGGTACCAACATATCGGGAATTTCCTATAGTTTGAATCTGAACGTTTGGATGATGAACGGATGTGCCTCGTTCCTCTCTCCCTGGAGCGGGATTGTCGGTGTCGAATCGTAAGCGCGTTCACCTCTTTCCGCAGCTCTACGAGTTCTTTTGCTAACACCTCTAGTACTTGAGGGCTCGCGCTTGTTGATGCTACTTGGGCTGAGGGAGTAGTGATGTCTCTGATTCTGTCCGCTATATCCGCTAAAGCTTCCAGCGGTACGGAGGTCTGAGCCGCCATGACTGTCTGTATGTTTGCTGGCAACCGGTTTGTCCATATGGATTTAATGAAGTCCTCCGGGACGTTGGTTCCTGCCAAACTCTGAAGGTGCCTTAGAAATTGCGATGGCTTGCGGTCGCCAAGCTCTTCGTGAAGTAAAAGTTGATTTACCTTTTTCTCATTAGATGAGCTGAGTCGTTTAATTAATTCACTTTTAAGCTTCTGATGTTTGTCACTCGCTGGCGGTTTTACAATTATGTCCTTAACCTCTTTGGCGTATTGTGGTTCCAACTGTCCGATGACGTAATGAAACTTCGTCGTGTCCGTGGTGATGTTTGCAATGGCAAACTGACCTTCTACTTGTGCGAACCATATTTCGGGCTCATCGGGCCAGAAGGGTGGTATGCGAACAGCAACTCTGCAAATTTCTGTCGACACATCCGATGCGTCAGTGGAAACGCGCATTTCGGTACGTTCTGTCGATGACTTGCAAATTGTGGACTGTGAATTTTCTGCCATGTTTTTTATAACGCTTTATTTGCGGTATGCGATATTATAAACTTTGCGTTTACTTATGCGGGGTCACCAATGTAGGAATAATATATGGGTAATTCCTACCTTCTCGCTGCGGCCGTTCGCAATGTAATGAAAGTCTCGGGTACGTAAAACAGGTAGCTTATAATATGTTCCAAAGCAGTATACATACAAATATTACAACAGCACAAGAAGAACAGAAGGTTATGAAGCACAGATAGGAGGAGAAGCACAGTCACAGAGATGATAAGCACAGTGTTGGAAAGCGATGGTAAACAAGCAAGCGGCGTGCGCTCCGCGTCGAGAATAGGTCAAGACTGACTCCCCGCTCCAACGTGCGCGCGCGCCTGCGGTCAGCGGCGTAACGAATGTATAGGTAGGTGTGGTTATATATTATTCACGCGCGTTTCCACTGGGCCACAGCGGCCGATGTTCCGATACGAAATGTGTTTGTGTGTATGTGCCGCTACACAATGTTAGAACCAACAACACGTGCTTTACTTTGTGTAAAATATTTCATCACCACTGTTCTCAAAATGGCGAAAGAGAACATCGCGAGGAAACCGCCGTCTAGAGCTAAAAATTTCGAAGACGTGTGACATCTACCAACCCGCACTGGACCAGCGCGGTAGATTACGGCCCACACCCTCTCATCGAGAGGAGGCCTGTGTCTCAACAGTGGGCACAATGTAGGCTGATTATGTGAGACTACGGTCAGAGAGTGAACGTTCTCAAAATTATTAGAAATGCAGCTTTGTTTTAATCATTCATTTAAGTCATCAATCATACACAATTCAACACAAAATTCTATTATTTTTTCATGATGATAATTGTATGCTGTGCTGATAATTTTCATATTATATAGCAACATTTTGGTTTATCCATATTATAATTATATTAACCAAAATCCACTAGGCTCGTGGTGGCCTAGTGGTTAAAACACCAGCCTCTCAAGTATGAGTGCGCGGGATCGATTCCTGGTTAGGCAAGTACCAATGTAACTTTTCTAAAGTTATATGTACTTTCTAAGTATATTTTGGACACCAATGACTAAAGGTAAAGGGAACATCTTGAGGAAACATGGTGGAGTCTGAAATCGCCAACCCGCATTGAGCAAGCGTGGTGATTACGCTCAATCCTTCTCTGTATGAGAGGAGACCTGTATATGAGACGATAAAAAAGGTTGATGATAATGATGATGAACCAAAATCCACTAAGATTTTAACTTGTGAAAGTCCAGCAGAATTTCAAAATAAATTTTGACTTCAATTAAGTTTTATGTTAAATCCATTCGACAAGAATTAAGGTATTACCTTTAAAAAGACTAAAAAATCCATTCCATTTCTACTCATGTTTTAAGCAGAGAGCATCGCAAACTACTTTCTGTATAGTAATATAAGGATCCAAAGGGTCAAGATATAGTACATAAATATACGAGTGACTTCAGAAGCCCATTATTGCCCTGCATAAAATTTGGGGTCGAGACCCGAGGCTAGCGAAGCATTGTGAGAATGCTAAGCTGTATGTGCGAGGGTGCGTATAGCTTCTTTATATGTGTACGAGACTTTATAATCTAGACTGACCGGGAAGCATGGCCAAACACGCGGACTGGGTCGCGGGCAGCAGCTATAGATAATAAAAAAAATTAAGGCCCCTATTTTTTTATTTTGTCGAAATTACCACTTACAATTACCGAGATATAGCGTATTAAACTTGCGGAGTGGGGGCTAATTACGTCACGCAGTGGTATATTTTGTACCACGGCGTGACGTCATGCGACATTTCAAATCAATATATCTTCCTAAGTATTTGAATGAAAGTAACAAAAAAATACGTGTACAATCCATACTTAATATTATAAATGCGAAAGTAACTCTGTCTGTCTGTCTGTCTGTTACGCTTTCCCGCTTAAACCTCTCAACCGATTTTGATGAAATTTGGCACAGTTAATCTTTAGTCCCTGAGAAAGAACATAGGCTACCTTTTATCCCTGAAAAAATTGATATTCCCGAGGGAAATTTAAAAAACGCGATATAACCGAACTCCACGCGGGCGAAGCCGCGGGCGGAAAGCTAGTAATTCATAAAGAACATTGAAATATCGCAGTACCACACATGCCACATCATGACTTTGCCTCAAACCTCCCTCATAGACGGTTCACACGGCCGTCTTTTCAACTATCATTGGCGATATAAATATCCATACTAATATTATAAATGCGAAAGTAACTCTGTCTGTCTGTCTGTTACGCTTTCCCGCTTAAACCTCTCAACCGATTTTGATGAAATTTGGCGCAGACAATCTTTAGACCCTGAGAAAGAACATAGGCTACCTTTTATCCCGGAAAAATATGATGTTTCCGAGGGAAAAGCGCGATATAACCGAACTCCACGCGGGCGAAGCCGCGGGCGGAAAGCTAGTACTTAATATTATAAATGCGAAAGTAACTCTGTCTGTCTGTCTGTCGGTCTGTCTGTCTGTCTCTCTGTCTGTCTGTCTGTCTGTCTGTCTGTCTGTTACGCTTTCCCGCTTAAACCTCTCAACCGATTTTGATCAAATTTGGCACAGACAATCTTTAGACCCTGAACATAGGCTACCTTTTATCCCGGAAGAAATTGATATTCCCGAGGGAAATCTAAAAAGCGCGATATAACCGAACTCCACGCGGGCGAAGCCGCGGGCGGAAAGCTAATATTTTTTATAAATCTATCTGATGAACATTAAATTATTTTTAGGATACAACCCAATTGTGGCTGCAGTGATTCCACACACTAACCCAGGTCCGTTGGAATGTGGAGTACCTTAATGACAATAAGGATATTTTTTATATTTTTAAATGTTTTTAATTATTTTAACATATAGGTAATTTATATGTTCCTTTTTTTAAATAAAAGAAATGATTTAAAAAGACCGTGCACTATACAAAACATACAATTTATAATCTAAGGATTTATAAATCACTTATGTATGTATATTCATCATCATCATCTCAGCGTTAATCCCAATTGCATCCGTAGCTTTTTCAGCTTTGGCATCTAGGGTCCGTTTTATCAGTCTAACTGCTGATTTTGGCTAAACTTCGATATTTTCTGTGAAGCGACTGTCGTCTGACCTCCACAACCCGAAGGCGATATCTAAGTATTGCAGTTAAACCAATTGTTAGACTTTTGAGGGCTCCAACAACCCGTAACGACTGCCACTAGATGTTCGTATGGCAACCGGGACCTACGGCTTAACGCGCTTTCCGAGGCACGACCAGCCCAGTGCAAATATTCATATTCATGCATACAAATATTTGCACTGTGCGGGGATCGAACACGCGCCGCCTAGCGCAACGGCCGCGTTCGCTACCGCTACTCCACGGAGGCTGTCAAATCACTTATGTACATTGTTAATGCATTAATCAATCAAAAACCTACTCTAATTTTTAAAATAAGCTATTAAACTAGAAAAAGGTAGCGTTTTTATTATAAGTAAGATTTAATTGATATAGGCCATAGAGTCATTATAAATATTTTAGGCACAATAAGGTTTATTAATCGACTTCAAAAAGGAGGAGGTTACTCAATTTGACCGTATATTTGTTTTTTTTTTATGTTTGTTTGCGCATAACTTCGTCGTTTATGAACTGATTTTGATAATTCTTTTTCTGTTGGAAAGAAGACGTTCCCAAGGTAGTCCCATGATAAGGTTATCAGGGTTTGATGGTGGAAGACTAGAGAAAACAAGGCAAAACTTTCAAAAATTGCAGGGGCGACTAGTGCATTTCTTAGCATTTTCATTAAGTATTTTAAAGCACTAGAATTTAATAACGGTCTGGAGCAGATGTGATGATGGAGCTGGGAGACAGTCGAAGGAACTCCTCAACAATTCACAGCAGCTACCTTGTGTTTGTGCTTGAATAATTTGTATTGACAAGAACCTTACACCTAGATGGGTGGTGACTGTTATTAGGGAGCTGATGATGATGACAAAGATCGGTTCAGGGAACTCCTAAACGATTTACAGTAGCTACCTTGTATTTGAACTCAATTCATTTATATTGATGAGACCTTTGTACCCATTGGGTTAAAATAATGGTCTGCAGTAAATTTGATAATGAAGACCATAGGCAGTTGAGGGAATACTTACGGGTAAAAATTAAAGTAAACAAAATTACGCCGTTTTCCAACTATATTTTCGACAGCTTTCAGTCTGACCGGATGCAACTGAATACATAGTACTTTTAACAACTACAAAGAGTAAAATAAAAACTTTTTTACATAAAAACAACCGACTTCCAAAAACCACTACAAAGTGAAAAATAACTAATTTCGGAAGTCGGTGTCAAAAATGAATACACAAAACCAAAGACACCGTCTTCCGAAATTAGTTATTTTTCACGTTGTAGTGGTTTTTGGAAGTCGGTTGTTTTTTTGTAAAAAAGTTTTTTTATATTCGAAATTGACAATAATTTAAAAGGTCACATGTACCCTCAATGCGCGAACGTTAAAAATTACCTAACATTATTGCTCCTAGCCTATACATACGAATCAATACATAAATGTAGTACGAAGCATCGAGGATTCTGCATATATCTAAAGCATTTCACGCCATCCGATCAAAAGCCGTACCAAGCTATGGAGTAATTATAACCGGTTATTACCAGCTATTAATGGTTAGTGCCGGACAAAGGCGGCTCCCGGCGGCTTCAGTGCGTGAATATGTCACATAGATTGGGGCAAGTTATGAGAAGTTATGGAACGAAACCCTCTGTTGATACTGATAGATAATAAATATACTGTATTGCGGCCGACGAGAGGATGTTTTCTTGGTATGTTACAAAATGGTCTTTGGCGAAAATTATGGACATGACGGGGCAACCAGCATCCTAACTCAAGCTCCTAATGGCTAATCCATTGCTCCGTGTATTCGGAAAATGTGTATGCTCAACAACGTATATAACGCAAGGAATGTTGTTGAGCTGTCAAAGTCCATTGTTACTGTCGATTACTACTGATACTGTGTTACGTCAATTACCTGGCTGGATAGGATCCGCCAAAACTGGACTGAGGAAGCGCGAGTTCGCGAAAGAAGAGATAGAAGAATACATTTGCTCAAGAGTATCCAGCAGCGTAGAAAAAATTAGTTTTAATTGTATTTGTTACTATATTGGCTACCTATAGGTAACTTTATGCACAAAGAAAAACATTGCACAATGGCGGACTTAATGTCTTAGGTATTTTCTACCAGTCTACCTTAAGGTGATGCAGAGACAAAACATGGTAGGTGCAAAGATATAAAAGAGAAGTTGAAAGAGAAACACAAAAAAAAAATTATAATAAATGTATCGGCGTTGAACACCGTCTGATAGCGATATAGTTTTAAGTTATCCGATTAATCGATTTTCTAATTTCTGAACGAAATGTAATGTAATCGTGTAGGGATTCCTAAACGTAACACCCGACACTGGCACAAAATAAGATATAACAGGGACAGCTGGTTAACGGTTAACGGGGATGTGCAATTCATGTCAAGTGGAATGTTATTTTTCAGGAAAGTTTGCCCTTCGCATCTCACTTCTGATAACGGCACATGGCCATCACCAGAAGAAGTTAGCGGTACAAAAGTATCATCTGGGGGAGCTCCATCTTTATTTAGCGAGGGATCTATTGTAGGCGTAGGTTATCGGGCAAGGAGATAATCAATTATAACGATACACTTTAAAATCAAACTTTGATAACTCCAATTTACAATAATTTTCTTAAGAAATATCGTTCCACTTGACACGAGTCGCACATCCAAGTTAACCGTTGACCAGCTGTCACCAGTCCCCGTTATTTCTTCTTTTGTGCCAGTGTCGGGTGTTACATTTAGGAATCACTACACGATTACATTACATTTCGTTCAGAAATAAGAAAATCGATTAATCGGATAACTTAAAACTATATCACTATCAGACGGTGCTTGACGCCAATAAATACATAAATACATACATACAAAATAAAAACAGTAGAGAGAGATAAAAAAATATAGATAGAGAAAAAGAATAAATTACATGTTTGATGAATCTGACTTAACAGATTTTTTTCTGAGTTAACAGACTACTGTTCTTCAGGAGAGTTCGTTGCTTAATTTTTTCCAAAAAAAAGCACAAGTAATTTTGCCTTTCAAAAAGTGCTGATCCTTAACCTATTTTGAGTTAATTTGAAACATGATTTCCAGTCAATTTTTTTATCTATTTACTAAAAGACATCGTTTACTCCAACGTGCTTAGAAATTCGAGCATTATTTTTGACACCCTTGAATAAAAATAATCCATCTGTTTAATACGAGTATATCCCCTGATTTTTGTGTTTATCGGCCGCAAACGCTGCCAAAAACTTAAAAAAACCGAACGCGGACATAGTGGGACGGCATTCTTCCGCCGACCGACGAACAACGTGGCGAGGGCACTTCCTGTCGAACTGTCAAGCTAGTGAGTCATGGCCTCAATCTTTTAACGGTCACAAAATTTATATTAGTTTTAAGTATTTAAAGTAACCCCTTCGGGGATAAGACCGCAAAATTAAAAATTAATAAACTTTGGGAATCTGCCAGTGAACTGTGTCGACTTGCGCCCGTTCCGGATCTGGTCTGATGGTCCACTAACTCCGCATCTGAAGGTTGGAGGTAAGTGGTTTGCCGCTTTCAGCACCATAATCAAAGAGATATACTCCGAAGGCATAATACACACATATTTACTTATAATTTCTAATATATTGTTATTCTAAATACAATCCACTTGAATCTTGTTTAAAATCTTTCGTGGTAGGCATGTTGCCACCACACCAACAATGCTTCTTTTGCAGACCGATGAAGTATGTTACTTTTTTATAACAACTTCAGCTTATAAATTGCACCTCAGATTAATTTCGCACCGTACACTGCTGCGAGAACACTCGCAATAGTCTCGAATTGAGTTCAACAATTGGAATTATAAACTAGCAGTCTTTAACTAACAGACTACGCATTATGACGATAGTTGCATGTGTGTTTACCACCTGGGTGATACTCATGGCTAAATAGAAATTTAGCCAAGAAGATCACATTGTTTTGCTTAAATAATGTTACTATATATTGCCAATGTCGATTCGTCGTCAATCAAATCAAAAGTCATTTATTCAAATTAGGCTAAGAAACAGCACTTTTTGAACGTTAATAGTAAATAACACAGTCCCCCAAAATACCTACCCATCGCCACTTCCTAGTGCTTTCGCAGGAAAGGAGAAGTGGTGGAACAAACTCCTTGTCAACACAAACAAAACAGCTGTCTGTTCATTTTAAACAAAAATAAATATAGTTTAAAAAACTAAAAAGACATGCTTTTAAAAAATATCAAACTAAAAAGTTAAAAATAATAAAAAAAAAGCGTGAGGCGCTTTGTGCCCTAATTTATGTATATTGAGCACATCACGCTTTTTTAAAAATTATTTTTAACTTTTTAGTTTGATATTTTTTAAAAGCATGTTTTTTTAGTTTTTTAAACTATATTTATTTTCAACTTTTTAGTTTGATATTCTTAAAAAAAAAAAAAAAACAACGAACGAACGTATTGAAAACGGTGGGATAGTTTACAGTAATGAGCCGCTCACTCGTAGTCGAAAGAGTTAGAGACCGACAAACAAACAAACAAGCAAGCAAGCAAGCAAACATACAAGTGAAGATAATAAAAAGCATGTAAAAAAACACGTGATTTTGTATAATACTACGTATGTACGGAACGCAAGAATACACAACAATGATGAAATTATTTACCATATGCCAGCTCATCATCATCATCATCTCAGCGTATAATCTCGGTTGCATCCGCGGCTTTCGCGTTGAAGCCCGGGGTCCGCTTTCCTACTAATACATCTCCATTTCGCACGATCTCTGGCATCCCGTGGTGTGAGATTGTTGGCACGCATGTCATCTCTTACAACGTCAAGCCACCATTTCTTTGGTCTACCTCGCTTGTTCCGGCCCGGCGGAGGCGCCATGGCAAGACATTTGTTACCCACGTAACAAATGTCTTGCCATGCTTTCGTAAGACGTGACCATACCAGCGCAGGCGACTCTCTTGCAGTTTGTCTGCTATGTCACGGACACGGAGACTGCCCCGGAAGCGGGAGTTCCTGATGCGGTCTTTCCGCGTAACTCCACATACCCACCGTAGCATATTCATCACCGTAACACGCAGCTCCTGTTTGTGTCACTCAAGCACAGGCGACGCCTCACTGCCATACAGAAGAACAGATCTAATGATGGTCTTATAGACCTGTCCTTTAAGCTTAACCGGCATTTTGGGGTCAGAAATGACACCTGTCACCTCACGCCATTTTGCCTAAGCTTAAATGCGTGCCTTAACTAAGCAATCAATGTCACTGGACGCACAGACCCCAAGTATTTAAATTGGTCTGTACACTCGATCATGTCTCCGCCTATGCACATAGGCATAGGGTCTGTGGTGTTGCTGGCCATGTACAGTAAGGGTCAAAAGTGCATTACTACTTTTGGACTTTATTGCAATAACAATAAGTGTCAAAAGTGGAGGACCACTTTTGACACTTACAGACCTCCGTTCTCAAGAGAGTTCTTCCACACATTCACACGGCGCACCAACCGTTCCCTGTCCGCGTCTGCCAGCGCGATATCATCAGCATACATGAGCAACCAGGGAGGTTGCTCATGTGAATTCATGATGCTGGCTGACAGGACGTCCTATATCACGCTGAACAGGAACGGACTAAGGACGGATCCCTGGTGAACTCCGTCGATGATAGGGAAGGTGTCGCCAACAGCGGTCCTAACAACGGAATCGGAATTGAGGTACATGTCTCGAATTCGAAATCCTTGGGGGAGGCCTTTTTCCAGTAGTAGACCTCTATAAGCTGAAGAAAGAATGTTTATTTGAATGTGTGTTTGAACTCCTGAACGGATTTGAATGAAATTTGCGGGACAAATAGTTTCTAACCAGGATATTCACACGGTATCGAAACGCAGCTAGTTTATAATAGATAAAAAATTACAGTAAGTTTCGAAAGTGACCATTGAATTGTTGTTTCATAATTGCATTTATTCTACAACACAACTTGCTTCCTTCCTTTATAAAATAGCGAGTGTATAAATTATACATTTTTCAATTAAAAACGTTTTCTTCGTAAAACTAATATCCCTAAGCCATCGTTTTCATTCAATTACCCTCCGTGTCTCTCTTCATTAATTTATTCGTTAAGTATTAGCTTTAATACTTGCTGGACTTTGTTTTTTTAGAATTCCATTAGTTTCGTGTCAATTTTAATTTGCTTTATGGTAACTGATGGTTAAAAGAGTATTTATGGAGAAGTATTAGCCACATTCTAGATAAAAGCAAAGGTATTTATAGAGAAACTAGCTTTCCGCCCGCGGCTTGGCCCGCGTGGAGTTCGGTTATATCGCGCTTTTTAGATTTCCCTCGGGAACATCAAATTTTTCCGGGATAAAAGGTAGCCTATGTTCTTTCTCTGGGTCTAAAGATTATCTGTGCCAAATTTCATCAAAATCGGTTGAGAGGTTTAAGCGGGAAAGCGTAACAGACAGATCAAATCAAATCAAATCAAATCTTTTATTTGTTAACACAGGTAAATATTTACAGATCTTACTTATAATAACGCGCTGTGTTATGCCAGTAGGCGTACAAAAATATAGTGTCCATGTGGCTCATCATAACAAAATTTGAAGCACTAAGAATATACTTTTAGAAGTCATGTCTTTCAATTAAAGTGACAGGCCCAGATGAGGAACAATTTCTCATCAATTTAATGTAAAAAAAAATCTAAGTCAAAATAATCACAGACAGACAGAGTTACTTTCGCATTTATAATATTAGTATGGATTTGAACTATATTCTGCCGATGGGAATTCCGAACGCCCTAATCAAATACAAAGTAATTTTCCTTTATATGAAATCTGAATATAGTAAGTTTGTTCAGTATAAGCAACTGAATCGATTCCAATCATTTTTACACCATGTTATATTTTTTCCCAAATATATTTAGAAATTGTTGCCGTGTGGTTACCGAGGGCACAACACAGCTGGCAGTAGATCATAGTACTAGGGGCACAGTGAGACAGGTCCTCCCCCCCCTCAACTTTATTTTAATGACACTTAACTTCATCTACACTAATATATAAAGCTGAAGAGTTTGTGTGTTTGTTTGTTTGTTTGTTTGTTTGTTTGTTTGTTCGCGCTAATCTCGGGAACTACAGGTCCGATTTTAAAAATCATTTTTGCGTTGGATAGCCCATTAATCCAGGAAGGCTTTAGGCACAACATCAGACTGCGACCAATAGGAGCTGAGCATAACTAATTCCACGCAAACGAAGTCGCTGGCGGCCGCTATTTTAGATAAACCAGCAGTATTAAGGAAGTCACAAAAATGTTAAAATTTGTAGCATAAACTGACCTTTATTGGCTAGGGGATTAAAGTAATTTTTTCATAAACTCTTGTTTGTTGACATTTTACCTACCTCCTTAAATTATTTAATTTAAAATATTAAAGAATACATAACTCATGAATACATAACTCTAACACTACAGAAACAAAGTATAAAATCGTTTGTGATACCTATTAATGGATGTGCTGGACGTCGCCGGTGCTGCATCTAAAACTACCGGAATTTTACCTTAATTTTCTTTACGTACCTACAGAATATCGGTATCCGGCAGCGGTATCGTAAAATACGAAACCTATCTCCGTCAGTGGATTATGTAAATATGGGTAACAATTTACATAAAAAAAGATACGTTTTTTGCTTTTATAAAATGTGATCTTTGTAAAAAATATTATAAGTTATAGCGTTCGTCAATATGCTGAAAGTGTTTACTGAAGTTTTAACGATAATTGCGTAATATTTTTGCAATAGAATGGCAGCTATTGAAATTCAAACTTATTTAGATAGAACAGAATAGAATACTCTATATTCGTGGTGGCCTGGTGGTTAAAACACCAGCGTCTCAAGTATGAGTGCGTGGGTTCGATTCCAGGTCAGGAAAGTACCAATGTAACTTTTCTAAAGTTTTAAGTACTTCCTAAGTATATCTTGGACACCAATGACTGAAGCTGAAGGAAAACATCTTGAGGAAACCTGGACTTTAAGTCTGAAATCGCCAACCCGCATTGAGCAAGCGTGGTGATTAAGCTCAATCCTTCTCTGTATGAGAGGAGACTTGTGCCCAGCAGTGGGACGGTAAAAAGGTATGAACCTTTTTACCGTCCCACTGCTGGGCACAAGTCAACTATTCTCATCATCATGAGATGATGATGACTCTTTATTATATACACCATATAGATTACAGAACATAAAATATAAATACTTTAGAAAGGGTGACACAATGGGCGGTCCTATCGCTAAGAGCGATATTTTACAGAAACCCTAGTTAATTATAATTAATTTATTTCAAAGATAATTTAGTTTCTTTTTGTTTTGCAAATATTTCATTCTTTTTTTGTAAGTAAGATGACAAAAAAATGAATAAATAATGACAGATTCAGCCATGCCTTACCATTTAGGCATGCATTTTTTTTTAAAACATTCAACTTAAAACTAGAAAAGGGAGTTGAAGAATAGTTCAAAACAACATTATTCAAAATTAAAAAAAAAAAAAACACCTTTTCAGTAAGGTACTCACTTATAATTATAGTATGCTTGCTATGCTATGCTATTGAAATTAAAACAGAAACCTGTGATAAAATAAAATAAATATAATGTATTGGCTCATTTAGATTATTATTTATTATGTATTATTAAATAAACACTGCTTAGTAATCATTTATATTAATAATCCATACTAATATTATAAATGCGAAAGTATCTCTGTCTGTCTGTCTGTCTGTTTGTCCGGCTTTCACGCCAAAACTACTGAACCGATTGTAATGAAATTTGGTACACAGATAGTCTAGAGCCTGAGAAAGGACATAGGCTATAAAACATCCCGCTATGACCAATGGGAGCAGAGCAGGAACAAAAAATGTTGCGAAAACGGGAGCAAACGCGAACGTGCATATTGCTCCCATTATTTTAACAGGCGCTTTTTTAATATCAACTGAGCTCTTTCGGTGCAAAGCTTACGCGGGTGAAACCGCGTGGCACAGCTAGTTTATAATAACTTTAAACTACTACTAGAAACATAGTACTAATACTAGTTTAGTATTAGTAATTATATTATTAATATTAATCATAGCGTTGTCAGTTACAACATTACCTCATACCTAACTTTGTTATGAAATATGGAGGCGAACGGTTGAGTTACCACTGTGTCAAAATATGACCAGCCGTTTTCTTTCTATTTTGGGTGAGAAATCATCAAATGATTTCTTCCGCTCTGGGCGGTATGAAAGGGCATGTCAGCCTTCGTATCATGCGATAACTAAGGGAAATGGAGATTCATTTATACAAGACATAAAACTATCTTTGCATTGTGTAGATTCAATTTCTTAGTACTGTATAATTACATGGCACACGTGTGAGCATAATGTAGTCTTTTGTATTGACTTGATTGTGCTCTGGCTGTTGAGAGTATGTCATGTTCACTCAAATGTCTCGCTGGTGGTGGCGTGTGTCATTAGGTTCATTTTTGGTTCATTAGGTTCCCTTCAATATGGTTGAGCTAAATGATGTTGATCCATACATCATGTTTGTGAATGGACGCCGTCAGAGGGGACTGGTCATCTCTTAGCTGCCACGGCGTATTCTAATTCAAAATCAAAATTGTTTATTTCAAATTAACCATCACTTGGTACTTTTGAATAGTTAATGTCGGTACAGTCCAATAAAAGTGAAGCTAAATTGCACGTTTTAAAGCGTAGATCTCTATGGAGAAGAACGTGCAAGAAACTCCTTGGACACTCTTTTAAAATCATAATATATGGGTTACATTTCCTCGTTACATATTTATGTTGCTTCTATCATGTGGCACAATGTAAAATTAATTAAAATATAGAAATTTAATTAAGCCCACTGGCAGCTAAGAGATGACCAGTCTCCACTAACGGCCCCCGTTCACGAGCATGACGCGCGCATCAGCCCCACTTAGCTCAACCATATTGAAGGGAACCAAATGACTCAACAACACGCGCCACCATCAGCAAGACATTTGAGTGAGCATGACAAACTCTCAACTGCCAATCTCGTAATGTCAAACAAGTTATATATATATTTATATAAAAAAAAAACAAACCATAGTCCATGGTGCCTCACATTCACAAACTTGAAAAGTGCTTTTACATTATACAATACTATATTCCTTGCAAAATCATGGTAGCAAAATATTGTGCACAATGTTGAAATAAACAAATAAATTAAAAAAGGAATATTTGGAAAACAACAAAAAGGGGGAATGGTATCTCTTCCAAACCTACAAAATTGTCTGTGGCTGTGGAGCAGGACTGGCATTTATCCAAGCATTTTTATCAAGGATATAATCTTCCAGTTCATAATATGCTTGCTTACACAGCGTGCGTTTAATGCATGTTTTAAATTTTGACTCATTGAGTTGTTGAATCTCTATCGGTACTTTATTCTAAAATTTTCCACAGTACCCCATAAAAGAATTATTTACTTTAGCCAAAATTTCTGAATTGTTGTTTTTTTTTGTGTTTTCCATAATGGACGCTCTCAGCGTACAATATATTTCTGCATCGTTCGCACACGATTGATATCAACATGAATGATGTAATCAAATATTTGTATCAATAGCTTGATCATTTAAAAGAGTGTCCATGGAGTTTCTTGCCCGTTCTTCTCCATATGTACCTACCTACTTTTTGGAATGGGCGACTAGCTTCATCTTACTGACTGACCGACCTTCTGTCAATTCAAAAGTGCCTGTAACTGGTTTATTTGAAATAACTGCTTTGATTTTGATTTTGAATACTATATGTTTTCAATATATGATTTCAATACCTATCTATATTTTTACAACACCAAAATAAAATACAATACTTCAATATTTTTTCAATCCTTAATCCTCCCGTATATGTTTCACTACCAAAAATATTCAATGCATTTTTTAAAAGCAATTTTATTTCGTAGATTTATTTTTGACTGCTCGCGTTAGTAACAATATATCAAGTGGAACATCAAAAAATTTGTATAACAATACATTTTGTATCAAATGCTGCTATTGTATTTTCATTTGTAGTTTTGGGAATATTTTATCATCATGCTCGTACGCCTTAGCATAGGTAAGCTTATCCATACTAATATTATAAATGCGAAAGTAACTCTGTCTGTCTGTCTGTCTGTCTGTCGGTTACGCTTTCCCGCTTAAACCACTCAACCGATTTTGATGAAATTTGGCACAGACATTCTTTAGACCCTGAGAAAGAACATAGGCTACCTTTTATCCCGGAAAAAATTGATGTTCCCGAGGGAAATCTAAAAAGCGCGATATAACCGACTCCACGCGGGCGAAGCCGCGGGCGGAAAGCTAGTGTTTAATATAATAAGATAGTCACATAAGTTTTATTCAAGATCCATTTGACAGGAGCCAAGCATATTGCTAGCCGAACAGATGTCTGATGGGGCCGAAATGATCTGCAGGTTAAATGGGTAATACAGTATCAGTAGCAATGGGTTTCATTTTGATAGTTCATCAACATTCATTGCGTTGTTTACGTTGTTGAGCACGCACTTTTTCGAACATATGGAGCAATGGATTAGCAATATGCTTCGAAATAATTACAACTGCTAGTAATAGTACGCATTTAAAAAGAAAAGAAAGAAAAGAAAAAAACGTTTATTTGCAGTAAACATGACGTAAGCGTTTACAAAAACATATAAAATAAGAAATTTTTGAGGGAAACATGCGTCACATCCACGCAAAACGGCTGTCGCTCAGCATTATGCTGCGACTCTATGCAAAAACAGAGCCCAGCGCTGGTTTTCAGCGACAGCCGGCGTCGACGTAAAGACGTCACCCGATGCAACAAACAATTAAAAGTAGCACCGAACCGGTAATACAATAAAAATAAAAACGTAATAATAAAAAGATATAAAAAGTAAATCCAATTGTAAGTGGTGAGAGTACAATTTCAACAACACAAACAGGTATATAAAAAATAAAATACAGGATATATAAAAACTACGAGAATATCATCCTCAGAAGTGACATACATCTGATTCCGGTTTGACATTCAGCATTTTCTAACATAGTCTGTGGTTTGTGGTTCGTCGCACGCGCATCCAATCCAACGTGCGTCAATGTTTACATTGTAGGTTACTTTAGTTTACATTGCTTGATACCATTAACTATTACCTATTAAGATAACTATACATTTAAGGTGTTGGAGTGATACTGTGTATGTTGACCGAAGATGTATGGTTGAAAGGCCTCTAAAATGGTTTACCGATTACCTTTTTAAAGCCTCATGATCTCGTTGGATATGAGAAGCACATAAAAGATCGAAGTGGAAGAGCCTATGTCTACCAGTGGATGTCTTTTGACTAAAATGGTGATGATGAAACTCATTACCATTTAACGAACAAAAATTGAGATTTCAGGCTGCTTCTGTAAGCTATAAAAAATAAAACTCCTTCCTTCCCAACTCCAGGGTTGAATGCAGAACATCTCGCCTTGCAGTCATGCCTGGGACCGCAAAAACAAAGAAGCTATGAGTCGAGTAAGGATTTATTAGTTTAAATTTATTTATTCCTGATATTACAGATCCAGTCCATTAGTTTGATAAATCCTATGGAATGACTTGCCCGTGGCCGAAAGGCGTGCTCAAACTCTGTCAAGATTTACAATTACGATAAAAAAAATACTTCCTCTCTCTTTAAACATATCACTATTTTTTATTTGCTCTCAATATTTGATGTTTATTATTTATATGTATATATTTATTTAAGCTAGTATGATATACTTAATGTACATATTTATTTTATAATGTATGTAATACCTACATTATTTCTTTCTCCGTCTCCTTAGTATTCCATCCAAAGGTTGTCTGTAAAAGATCGCTCTTAGCGATAAGACCGCCCATTGTGTCACCCCTTGTAAAAGCTGTAATCGATATGGTGTACACAATAAAGAGATACATACATATACATTACACATTACCTATTCTATACATTGATTTTGTGAAATATTTTTTTTTTCTATCGATACTAAGTGACCAGAGTTTCATTTTTATAATAATAGTACTAACTCATAATTTGTTAAAGGACCAATTAGTACTATCTGTTTAAATGTAAATCATATATCCAAGTCTTGAATTGCCTGAACTAGGAAATCCTGTTACGAGCGATAAGAGCTCTAATGACAATCTAAAGTAATTTATAAATAAATAATATTAACGAATAACTTATATTTGATATTAAATAAAAACAATCACTTCAGAACTATCAATAAGTTCTTGGTGTTTTCGTAGGGTATTTTTTAAAGAGCAAATTTTCTTTTAGTATTTAACCATAGAATTGTTACCTGTGTGATTTGACGAACATTTGTGTCTTTTTGCATTTTATGTATGACTATACTAGTAGTCAGTCGTTTAACTTGATTCCTATTGTAGAAGTTATATAAGTAAATTATTTAAATTAATTATGTTTCAAACCACGTCATGTTCAGTAATTACCATCCGACTTCTATGAGAGTTTAAAACTCATCCATTTTAACACGAATGGTTGAAGCAAAACGAGTATTGCGTGAGTCTAAATGACATTATAACGAGCAGTGGGGTAACTTACAGGGTTGTTGTTCAGCTGTTGTTATTGTGGTTTAATCTAAAGTAATGTTTTTTAATTGTGGAAAGTTTTCGAATGACTTGTTTTTGTTAATGACTTATAATTGATTAATTTGTGTGAGGATTCGCTAGGGCAATTACACGGTACTGTGTTAGGATTATTTTTTAATACTCATGGGTACAATTTTGAATAGAATGTAGCTGTACCAACAACGTTATATACGAACAATATGTCATACTGGCCTCACGTAAATCCTGCATCTCGCAAGCGGAGTTTACTGTGCATGTAACACGCATACAAGCTCACGACATCAACCGGTGTTCAAGTGCCCGTCAGACAATAACAGTCTGGTAAGAGGATCCTTTCTTTTCTATGGAGGATGAGCGAGCTCTATACCCCGTTCCTCATACCTCCACAAGAATATTACATAAGTGCAAATAGCATAATAATTATAATGTTCTCACTGAAGGGCCACAAGCCTTCTCTTTGTGAGAGGAAATGGGTCAGCGCGTGCTGCTAAAAGTCATATTTCTTCGAATTTTTAGTTCTAGGACATGCCGGTTTCCTTCGCCGTTTGATGACTTCCTTCGCCATTTGATGAATTCCTTCGCCGTTTGATGACTTCCTTTCCCGTTTGATGAATATTCCTTCGCCGTTTGACGCCTTCATGATAACTTCATTCACTGTTTGATGACTTCCGTCGCCGTTTGATGAATTCCTTCGCCGTTTGATGAATTCCTTCGCCGTTTTTTGGTAATAGAAGAGAAAACTATTATTTCAGACAAGAGAGAGAGACAAGAGCATTAGGTATAATTTTACATAAATACTAATAGGTACAACGGCACGGGTAGAGTACCATCGTGTCTTTCGTGTTTACGGATGCAGATTAACACTTAAAACTCAGCTTTGAATGTATCTTCTTGAAACTATTGTATATTAATAAATGAAAGCGACATTTTTATTATTTATTTATTCATTTATGTACACACATTACTATAAGCAGACAAAAAAATCAGTACAGAAAAAAGGTACAGAGAATCACCTCTATGCCTTTTTTCTGTACTGTTTTTTTTCTGTTCTGTTTTTTCTGCTGTAAGCATCAGCTTATTTCATAAGAATCTCTTCTAGCATACCTGTAAAAGGACAATAAATACAAGGGATGTAGATTGTAGACAGCGTGTGAAAGCAAAGGTTTCTTCTTTTTTTTGAATAATTATAAACTAGTGCTTGACTGCAATCCCGCCTGATGGTAAGCAGTGATGTAATCATTGATGATAAAGCGCACTAGTTTATTAAAACTTAGCAATAGAAAGGATGACGGCAGTTATACTAGGTGATGCAATGTTAAACCCAAGATCAACACGACCAACGATACTGCGCCAGAGGGAGATTGATCTGGAGGTTCTCCACGACCAAACTCCCGACACAACAACATTTGGCGCATCGGATCCGGCACACATCGCAACACAACTGCTCAGACCCGTTCTCCGTTACTGTAAAGTAGAAATCACAGATGATTCTACTTGTCAGTACTTAAATGTCCACGTCTGACTATAAATCAACCAATAAAATATCAAAGTCAAATTATACAATCAACGCTCAGCGGAAGAATTAATGTTTAGAATTTCTTCTCTTTAGTAGTCAAAATAACTCCTCTGCCTCTCTTAATTGTAAATCGATTAACATTCAATTCAATTCACAATTCAATTACTTACCGTTAATTAAAAAACAACGACAATCTTTCAGTCCCGCGCCTCCAATCAACGGTCGGGCCGTTGTTGCGAACATTTAATTCAAAGTATTGCTTTGCTCGCCGGTCTGTCCCAGTCATTATTAGAACAATTGTGTCCAACTGTACCCAGCTGTATTGTTAATATTGCAATATGCAGAAATATAGGTATATTTATTGAAGGACGAACCAGATGTCAAAGGTTACGTAATGTTACAAGAATCTATGTTAAATCATTAAACTCAAAATCAAAATATAATGTCTTTTATTCAACTTTTTTTTTCATAAATTATGAACTAGCGCTTGACCGCAATCCCCCTTGATGGTAAGCAGTGATGCGATCGTTGATCGTAAAGCACGTTAGTTTATTAAGAGCCTATTCACTCTAGCCTTGAAGACACTCAAATTGTACTGTGACGGAAACACCGCCGCCGACAAATTGTTCTCCTCGATGTATAGGGTATAAGAGAAGGAGCGAAACGCTTTGTCCGGATCGTAGTGGTGTTAACAAAGTAAGGGTGGGAGGTCGCCGTACGACGGGTCGTCCGATGATGGAAAGGAGATGGGGGAATTAAATCATGCAATTCCCCCGCACACTCCCCAAAATGCATCCTATAGAAGACCGAAAGGCTGGCTACTCTACAATTATGCTCCAGGCTTTGAAGACCGTTTCGAGTTAAATCTGGGTCACCAATCAGCCTCTTCGCACGCCTCTCCACTGAATCCAAAGTAGCCAGGAGTCATTTCGCAGCACCGGCCCAAATGTGGCTGTAGTACTCCACACACGAGCGGACCTGTGCTTTGTACAACATTAGAAGCTGCCTTGGTCTGAAGTACCGCCGGACCTTTGCGATGACGCCAAGTTTTCTGGCAGCCATCTTGGCCTTGGACTCAATGAACCGCCCAAAGTTTAAGTCCGAAAAGTAGGATCCAAGGTGAACGGGCTCCTTTTGACGGTGAACAGACACGTCTGTGTTTTGCCGGCATTGAATGCTACAAGATTGGCTTTGCCCCATTCGGAGACTGCCTATAGTGCAGCACTCGTACGCTCTACCAGAGCCTCTCTTTCGGACTGTATTGATTCATTACTAGCCCGAGCTTCCAGCAGGTATCTCTTATGCTGAGAATCAGCACTTTTCCAACGTCAAACGTCATTTCGTTTTTACGTATGTATCATAAACTAGTGCTTGACTGCAATTGCGCCTGATGGTAAGCAGTGATGCAATGGTTGACGGTAAAGCGCATTAGTTTATTAAGTTTAGTCTAGCCTTGAAGACATATTTCAGTCAGACGAAAACACCGCCGCTGGCTAAATTTTCCAGTCCCTCGCTTTACGCGGTATAAAAGACGCTTTTTCTGGATTGTAGTGTTGTCAACAATGTGAGGGTGGATATTTGCCGTATGACGGGTCGTTCGATGATGGAACGGAGATGAGTGAATTAATTCATACAATTTCCGTCAAACGTCATTCCACAAAAGTGTGAGCAGAGGTGTGCTAATTAGGTATACTCATTTTCCACATCTATCTATACTCTATACTAATATATAAAGCTGAAGAGTTTGTTTTTTTTTTTTTACAAATTATAAACCAGCGCTTGACCGCAATCCTGCCTGATGGTAAGCAGTGACGCAATCGTTGATGGTAAAGCGCACTAGTTTATTAAGAGCCTATTCACTCTAGCCTTGAAGACACTCAAATTGTAGTCCGACGGAAACACCGCCGCGGGCAAATTGTTCCAGTCCCTCGATGTACGCGGTATAAAGGAGGAGGCGAAGCGCTTCGTCCGGATCGTAGTGGTGTTAACAACGTAAGGGTGGAAACCAGCCGTACGACGGGTCGTCCGCTGGTGGAACGGAGATGGGGGAATTAAATCATGCAATTCCCTCGCACACTCCCCGAAATGCATCCTATAGAACACCGAAAGGCTGGCTACTACGTTTGTTTGTTTGTTTGAACGGTAATCTCAGGAAACACTGGTCCGATTTGAAAAATTCTTTTTGCGTTGCCCATTAACCAAGGAAGGCTTTAGGCTATATAACATCACCCTGCAACCAATAGGAGCAGA
This sequence comes from Sesamia nonagrioides, assembly GCA_017933935.1. Classification (NCBI taxonomy): domain Eukaryota; kingdom Metazoa; phylum Arthropoda; class Insecta; order Lepidoptera; family Noctuidae; genus Sesamia; species Sesamia nonagrioides. The sequence continues at coordinate 2,121,928 of JADWQK010002537.1, forward strand.
GGTTGATAACTGACTACACGCGAATGAAGTCGCGGACGACCGCTAGTGTTAAATATGCTTCGATTGCATTAAGTAAATCTTTCTTATTAGTGAATGACTTTTAATTAAATTTCCAATTGTTCGCATTTTTTCGCCGACTTGCAGAATTGTCATGTGTCACCAAAATAATTTAAAAAAAAATCTTTGAAAATTTTCCAATAAGTTTTCTTAGCATGTCGTTAGCAATCTAATTTGATTCCGCGCAGAACTTGTTTGGCGCCAACTTTAGCGTCCAACAGTTCCCAAATTGTGCAGCTAACAGAAAACGCAGGACGCGTTATGAAGTGTCTCATCGTTGTCTATGAATCTCCACCTGGTTTTCCTTGCTTCGCTAAATCTGGGTCCGAAGTCTGTTTAAAGAATTACACCATAACAGGGTTGAAGAGACCAAACCAGTCACTCTTGCAGTGCTTGGCAGTGACACTTGCCTCCGGGCCTGGTCCAGACCATGTTCTGAAGTTAGAGTGTATGGCAGGCCGTCACCTCCATCTGCGAATCAGTGATACTGGCAAACGAGGAGGTGGAGCGCGTTACAGAGTGGGAATCTCAACGCCCTCATGTCGTCGTCTAACCGCCACACGAGATATCCAGGTCGGGAGACAACATCGAACTCCTGGCCACTGTAGGCGCAGGCTTACGGCGAGCAGTGGGCAGATCGACGCCTGGTAAGGATCAGGCCTGGGACAACGTCGCGTTGTGTTCCACGCGCCCCTAAAAGAGATTTCAACACATCGTGACGGGGCTGTAGGTTGTTCGAAAGAGGTATCGTGGTCCCTGGTGCCACAGGCAAGTGAAGGTACACGCGTGGGTTTAAGTCAGTAAAAAACTGACACGCCCTTTCGCTCAGAGCGGGAGATGTCATTTGATGATTATCCATTCGCAAAAACAGCCGTTGGTCCTGGCAGTCATATTCTTTGACAGACATTGGTTAGCCAGAACCCCGAAAATCTGAAACCAATCTTGCCAAGGACAAAAAGGTGTAGAATAATGATATTCAGCTACGTCCGATCAGAGTTCAATCCGAACTAATATAGTTAGGAAAAAAGTAGGCTGTTAATGAATTTTCGTTGGTTTAGTGATCTAAATGGTACATTATTAATAGCCGATAATTTATACTTTACAAATAGTAATTCACTGATTCACAATATGGTACACTAGTGTGTTTCTTCTTCTTCTTCTTCAGCCTATAGATGTCCACTGCTGGACAAAGGCCTCCCCCAAGGCTTTCCACGTTGACCGGTCTTGTGCTGCCCGCATCCATCGGCTTCCCGCGACCTTCACCAGGTCATCCGTCCACCTTGTTGGGGGCCTCCCTACGCTGCGTCTTCCAGTACGTGGCCGCCACTCCAGAACCTTACTGCCCCATCGGCCATCGGGTCTACGAGCAATGTGCCCTGCCCACTGCCACTTAAGTTTAGCGACTTGCAGAGCTATGTCGGTGACTTTGGCTCTTCTGCGGATCTCCTCATTTCTGATTCGATCACGCAGAGAAACTCCGAGGATAGCTCTTTCCATTGCCCTTTGTGTGACTCTGAGCCTTCGTATGAGGCCCATTGTGAGCGACCACGTTTCAATTCCTAAGTCATCACTGGCAACACACGCTGGTCAAAGACTTTAGTCTTGAAACACTGTGGTATCTTGGACGACGAGAAGATGTAGCGTAGCTTCCCGAACGCTGCCCAGCCGAGCTGGATTCGACGAGACACCTCTTTCTCGAAGTTGGACCTACCTAGTTGGACTGTTTGTCCCAGGTATATATACTCGTCATCAACTTCGAGTGCAGAGCAGCCAACTAGAATTGGAGTGGGTGCGACATGAGAGTTCGACATGATCTTCGTCTTATCCATGTTCATCTTTAGACCCACTTGTTGGGAAGCTCTGCTGAGGTCACTGAGCATTTTGCCTAAGTCTTCCAGGCTCTCAGCCATGACCACGATATCATCTGTAAAACAGAGATTAGTGATGTACTCGCCGTTGATGTTGATGCCAAGTCCTTACCAGTCCAGGAGCTTGAAGACATCCTCCAACGCAGCAGTGAATAATTTGGGAGATATGACATCTCCTTGTCGCACTCCACGCCGGAGTTGGAACGATTTCGAGTCCTGATCCTGGTGACGGACTGACATGGTGGCGTTTTTGTACAAACACTTTATCACCTCAATGTATCGATGGTCAATTTGGCACCGCTGGAGAGACTGTAGCTCCGCCCAAGTCTCGATCAAATCGAAAGCCTTCTCATAGTCCACAAACGCCAAACATAGTGGTTTGTTATACTCCTTGGACTTCTGTATAACTTGCCGCAGCGTATGTATGTGGTCTATGGCGCTAAAGCCTTTTCGGAAGCCTGCTTGTTCGGGAGGCTGGAAGTCGTCGAATCTGCGAGCGAGACGATTCGTGATGACCCTAGAAAACAGCTTATAGACATGGCTCAGGCTAGTGTGTTTAATAAACACTAATTGGAAGTAAAATAAAGCGCCCAATTCAGTACTCATTTGCTTTTAATAAAACTAGCGCGGAGTTTCCAGTAATCTCAATCAACAGTTCAATCTTTTATTAAAATGAATGATTACCTACTCTGGACACGGTTGAAAGTTTTACGTTTATCAACGGCATTTGGATTCCATAATCATCTGAAAAATCTATATTAAGACCTAATATATTTTTTTATAAATTATAAACTAGCTCTTGACCGCAATCCCGCCTGATGGTAAGTAGTGACGCAATCGTTGGTGGTGATAATATCTGCAGTTAGTTCTTTTTGCATTTGAATTGTAACTTTCTGTATTGTAAGTCGATGCTCCAGTATCTCTGGAATGTGGAAGTAATGACTGTTTTATGTGTGTTTTGTTTAATTGTAGTATTAATTGTCTCATTAAAATAATTGTAAGTTTTTTTTTAGTATTCAGCGGATTAGCTCTTTGAGGTGGCAGTGGGCGGAGCACATAACTCGTAGAGCCGCGAGCACGCGCAACGTCAGACACCCAACGACTAGGTGGTCGGATGACCTGACCAAAATAGCAGGAAAGCGCTGGATGCAGACCGCGTCCAACCGTTCTTTTTGGAAATCCTTGGGGGAGACCTATGTCCAGCAGTGGACTTCATGTGGCTGAGATGATAAAGTTTATTTTATTGTGACTAGCACTTTATGAGTGTCATGAATACTCGTAGCAATGAATTTATTATTATTACTAGCGTTACGCACGTGGCTTCACCCGCGTGGAGTTCGATAATATCGCGCTTTTTAGATTTCCCTCGGGAATATCATTTTTTTCCGAGATAAAAAGTACCTTATTATTTAATCCGGACTTCTAACTTTACGTCTGCAAAATTTCAAAGCAAGCGGTTCAGTAGTTACGGCGTGAAAGCGGAAAAAACAAACAAACTCACTTTCCATTTATAACATTAGTAAAGAAGTAACGATAATCCAGTTTTTGAGACCAGTTAATATGTCCTATTCAACAACTTCGCTATTCGTTGGTGCAAATAGGCATTTCAAACTTCAAATCAGACTAGGATTGTGCGCAACTGAAAAGATAACGCGAGCAGGCGATGCGATGGATGGGAAACAAAAACATTCCCGGCGGACGAAGACGCGGGCAGAAGCTATTATTTAAAGAAAATAAAATATTCATTTAAAACAGTCTCCAGAATTCGAGAAAAAATATTAAAGTCAAACCACCGAAAAATTCAAAGAAATTAATGTAAATGATATTTTAATATTTCGGAAGTGACGGGCGAATTCAAATGGTATCGATACCAAGTGTATGAATTATTCATTTCGATTCTTTTATAATTTGAGTTAAGGCAAACAATGAGAGGCCGGTCTCTTTATTGGATTCCCGCAAAGACTCTGACACAGAACAGGTAAGTGCAGAAGGTCGACTTCGTCAAGCGACCGAAAATGCATGCACACGTACACTCACGAGCACCATATTTTTTATATTTTTTTTATTTCAATAAAGTAAAAATTGATTTAAATATGTCAGTTACAATATTTATTAACTGCACTAAATTTAACCTACACACATAATTAAAATCAAAGCATTTTTCAATACTAATATATAAAGCTGAAGAGTTTGTTTGAATGCGCTAATCTCAGGAACCTAGTCCGATTTGAAAAATTCTTTTTTCGTTGGATAGCCCACTAATCCAGAAAGGCTTTAGGCTATATATTATCACGCTGCGACTAATAGAAGCGGAACATAACTAACTCCACGTGAATGGAGTCGCTGGCGGCCGCTAGTTTCACAAGATTTACAAGAATTTACAAGGGGTGACACAATAGGTGGTCTTATCGCTAAGAACGTACTTTTACAGACCACTTTAAAGTGCAATTCTCTATCAAAACGAATGTGCAAAGAACTCCGCAATGTAGTTGCGAAATCATGCTACATAACTATCATCATCATCATTATCATCAGACTCTACTCGTCCACTGCTGGACATAGGCCCCTTCCATGGCACGCCAACAAGCTCGATCCTGAGCAGTTCTCCGCCAGTCACCTTTTTAATGTCGTCGCTCCAACTCGCCCAAGGGCATCCTGCGCTACGTTTGCCGAGACGCGGTCTCTACTCCACATAACAATATCAACGCAAAAAAGCATTGAAGGACTGATAGGTTCGATAATTCTATGTTCTTAACATCATAAACATTTCAAAATAAAGGATATAACGGGAGCCTTTTTGGAACCGTTCTCGCCCGGTAAAACAATTGAAGCTTCTAGATTACAGAAGCTTCCTTCAGAATCATATAGCGAGCGCCCCTTTAGTTTTTGACGAGAGTCATCTGACGTCCGTCCACGGGGCGGCGCACCGATAACGTGCATCATGCAAATATTAAAAGTTTTAATAAAGTTTTTTGACTATGAAATGTTAAATTTAACCCAAATGTCAAAAGTAATTAATTGGTTTTTAATAAAGCCGTGTGTATTAATACTTTTGCTCATGACTAAACATAGACACGCTTTATGCATAGCGATGCAAGCGCATTTAAGACTTGCATTCGCTCGACATAACCCCTGGGGTGTGGTTGCGCAAAACACAGGATGACTTATTTTGACAGTTCAACAACTTTCTTTGCGCCATTCACGTTGTTAAGCTGACACATTTTACGAACATTTCTTCTTCTTCAGCTTATAGAGGTCCACTGCTGGACAAAGGTCTCTCCCAAGGCTCCCAAGCTCCCGTTTGTACTTAGGGATTATGCGCTGTTTTATTAATAAAATGACGTAGGTATATACTACGTATTATCATCATCATCATCATCTCCAAGTTTACTCGCGGTTGCAACTGTGGCTTTCGTATTGGAGCCTGGGGTCCGCTTGCTTGCTCATTCTCCTCCATTTCGTTGCATCTTTAGCGTCCTGTGCTGTGATTTTGTTGGCACGCATTTCATCTCTTATAACGTCAAGCCAGCACTTCTTTGGTCTACCACCCTTGTTCCGGCCCGTCCATATACTACGTATCATTACGCATCTAAAGCAAGGAAGGAAGAAAAAGAAAAAAATTATTTGCGGTAAACATGACGCAATAAAATGTTATTAAATAAGAAATGGTTGAGCGAAAATTCATGACATCCACGTAAAATGGCTGTCGCTCAGCATTATGCTGCGACCCAGAGCCCAGCGCTAGTATTCAGTGACAGCCGCATCTATATTTACGTAAGTACAACTGTCTTTTCTTTTCATAAGAGAGAGTGAACCTTCTGTTACATTATTCTATTATGTAACCCTGAGCTAGATTGAAGAACGAAAGGAGTATCAAATGTAAGGGCATTGGATTCCTGGAACGGATTATCCGTTAGTTTGACTGGATTAGAATTTAAGAAGGTTTCTTAATTGGATATAGCAGTGGTCCCGGTTTCAGCCACATAAGTGTCCATTCTATGATATAGCTATAGCGCTAGATTATTAAGAGCCTATTCACTCAAAAAAACTGACTGAATAGGAAGGAAGACGGCAGTTGAGCGTGGTTATGCAATGTTAAACTCAACAACACGACTAACGATGGAGATGTACCAGAGGAAGATTGATCCGGAGACCTTCACTACCAAACTACCGATACAATAACATTTGGTACTTCATATCCGGTACACATCGTAACACAATGGCTCAGACCCGTCCTCGTCATCCGGTTATAAATCTGTGTGCCAAAGTTTATTCAAATCCGTTCAGTTTCAAATCTCATTGGTTTTCATTTCGACAAACTATACAGGCAGCTCATAGTAAATAAAAAATGAAAATATTTAATTTGGTAACTAGATCATAGCCAAAAATTTACATTTTTTGTGCCTTTCACCATCTCCCGACAGCTATAAAAAACTAAATAAACACTTACCACAGAAACAGCCATCAAAAATTAATCAGATCACTCATACATAATGTATGAAGGCGTTACATGTAAAAATACGAACACATGCCTTCATTGAATAACAATGGCTATATCAAACACCACGAATATAAAGAATACATCCATAATTATACGGTCAAAGGAAAATCATCACTACGCACAAAATAATAGAGCTTAAGATGTTCTGATGATATTTAGTGAACGGGAGAGTGGATTATTAAATTATTCGAGCCATCAGTTATGAGGCTCGTTTGGTTTAAAGATGGGTTACTCGCATTTTGATGTCATGTTACAACATAGAAATATATTGAAGCTTTTTATGCAGAACAGTCTGATTTCGCATTGTTCTTTCTTCTATTATTCTCACAAATGATTTGTGAGGTGAACATTATTTTCCTAAATATGATGTACATATGTACGAGTCGCTAAAATTAAGTGGTAGTGAGCAGGGCATATTACTCGTAGAACCGATGGCCGATGGGATAGTAAAGTTCCGGAGTGGCGGCCATATACTGGAAGACGCAGCGTAGGGAGGCCCCCAACAAGATGGACCGATGACCTGGTAAAGGTCGCGAGAAGCCAATGGATGCGGGCAGCACAAGACCGGTCATCAAGGAAAGCCTTCGGGAAGGCCTTTGTGCAGCAGTGGACATCTATAGGCTGACGAAGAAGAAGAAGAAGATGTATGTACGTTTATTGATTGAACCATACAAGATGATATTCATATAAAACACATTGTTATAGATTGACGAACCGTGAGCTTCCTTGCTCCTCGCTCTTTTATCCAAAGTGGCAATACTATATTTTCATTCATAACACTTAGCAGGCTGAAACTTGTCAAAACTAAATTAAATTTTAAATGAAGACCCATTGTTACTGCGTAGCTCGATTACATTTCATTAAATGAAATTACAAATATCTTTGTAACGAAGCCTTTTAAGTAACTTTCTTTGTTATACATGATTTATAAAAGCAACAGAAGCGGTTGCCAAAGTTTAAGACTAACTTGAAGAACACATTATATAGCTATACACAGTATATAGTTAGAGTAGATTTCGACAGTAAAATATTATGTAAGCAACTAGCTGAGTCCTGCGGTTTTCTCCACATAAGCTTCTATTCTATGGGAATATCTAGATAGAAATTTCTATCTTAACCTAGTTACTCCTTTTCGATTTTGACAACAACTTTGATTTTGATTTTATAAAAAATCGGTGTACCACTTTTCATCTAAATCCGTACAGGGGTGCGGATGGGGGGGGCTAGTCTGCTGTTTTATTAATTTGTCATACCAACACGATTCCATAGTCATTGTGCTAAAAGTTCGTAATCTGCTAAATTCATAATGGTCGATCAACGATTGGTAAGTCTTCTCATAATGGAATGGTGATAAAATGACTTTGCCTTATTACCATTATAAAACCCATTAGTAGAAATGATTTTCTAAAAATTACTACTCGGTTTGAACATTTTTGAATTACGCTATTTTGTTAGTAGAATACGAAACTCATCAAAATCGATCATGAGATCACTAATTGAAGATTCTGACACTATTCTAATGGCTGACTAGGTCCTATAGTTTTGTCGTCGTAAAACAGTAACAAACCTACAGCAATACATACAAAGTTCCACGTTTTAATATTAGTAGGATAGTACTGTGGAGGCATGAGGAACAGGGTGTAAAGTTCACTTATCTTCAATAGAAAAGGGAGGGTCCTCCGTCCAGACGGGTGTTATGTCTGGCGAGCATTTGCCCAATGGCTGATTTTGCGAAGTTGTGTACTAGTTGCACGGCGAACTCTGCTTGCGAGATGTAGAATTCGTGTGACGTCTGTATGACGGGTTGTTCGTTTGTGGCGTTTGTAGATATCGCTAAATCACTCCCCTCCGGAGACCGCAAGTCGATAGTGGTCTGATTCTTGTATCTTGAGATGCTTTCCAGACCAGCTGAGGTCCAGTGAGTCGGGACTGACTACGGAGATATCCCAGTGAGTCGGGGTGGTGGCGTTGCATTATACGTTGAATTCGTATGACGTCACTATGACCCGTTGTTTCTGTGTGGCGTTTGCAGGTATTGTTACAGTATTTTCATATGTTTGAACGCGATCCCACCTGATGTACCACCAGTATACTGTATACCCGCAGCCTAATTTTTTGTGCATATTTATTTGCAAACACAGATACTGTACGGTGCGCAACCGCACATCAGCATAGCATCGTCAGCATTTACGCCTCGCATTCATTTTACTTTATAATAATCGCAGTTCGCGTCGAGCCATCAACTCGTCTTAAACTTAACTTGGTTTAAATGACCCGGAACATCTATAGCAGAGAACTGCGGACGATATCATGCAAAGATGTATAATACTATTCATTTGTATGTAAATCTGCGCTCGGCCTGCACGGTTGCATGACAAATTTCAGCTGTAACCGAATTTCACGGAAGCTAACAAAGTATTAGAATATTTATCGCATTCCGCGGATTTGTCGGGTATTTCGGAGAATGGTGGCTAAATTTGAGTTAAGAAACTATGCATTTGATTAGTGGGACTATAGTTTGTGTTATTTTCTAAAGCGTGAATATCCAAATGCTTTTGCACTTACTTTGAATTGATTTTGCGAGCGTTTATCACTACATATTATAAAACAAAGTCACTTTCTCTTTCCCTATGTCCCCTTGAATGATTAAATCTTTAAAACTACGCAACGGATTTTGATAGGGTTTTTTATAGATGGGGTGATTCAAGAGGAAGGTTTATATGTATAATAATATCTATGAAATGGTAGACATTTCTCCGCGTTTGCAGTGAAACGCTGGCTGAACCTTTAAAACATTTTCAAAAGAACGTACAAAATATTGTACACATTAAAAAGGTCTACAGAAAAGTCCGCGATGGTATGTCTATCTCCTATGGATATCCCACGATAAAAAAAAAATGTTATTTAGTTTTGACGACAAAATCTGTCTAATGTTCGAAGCGATTTTGACCAATTCAGCATTAATCCTTATCCAATTTAACACCTTAAATAAATGGTCGATTTAATATGGATCTATACCGCCCTGTACAGCATATGATTTAAATGAATATTTTTGAAGATTACAGATTTAAAAATTACGTCGCGTTCCGTCCGGGGCAGCGGGAGCAGCGGGAGCGGCGGGCGGCTGTTTTTTATACAACGTTAACAGTTTTCTGTAGTGTACCTATTTAGTATCAGCATTGCACCCGTTCAAAGCCGGGGTGGGTCGCTAACTCATATACAACGTGTAACAAAAAGGGTATATACATACCAAGGGCATAGCATCTTTAGATGATATCAAACGATATCGGAAGGTTTCAACTCAAAATAAAATACTCAAAAAATTGGTACCAAATTTTCGGCTTCTTGTGTATCTTAAAATAAAAATAAACAAACGTGGTAGCACACTACATACGTTAATAACTACTCGTTACCCGTCACGTTACTTGCTAAAATCCGATAAAAGTCTTCAATATCTCTGTGTGACTAGTATGATAGTAGCCTATCACAGGCGGTGTTTTTCCTCACAACTTTCTAACATAAAGAGTTAGGATTAAAAAACCCTTCCAATATCGTTTGATATCATGTAAAGATGCCATGCTTTTGTTATGTATATACCCTTTATGTTACACGTTGTATAAAAAAAAATTCTGTTGTGGGACCATCATCATCAACTTTTTATCGTTCTACTGTTGAGCACAGGTCTCCCCTCATACAGAGAAGGAATTAGCGTAATCACTGCTGGGCACAGGTCTCCTCTCATACAGAAAAGGATTGAGCGTAATGACTGCTGGGGACAGGTCTCCTCTCATACAGAGAAGGATTGAGCGTAATGACTGCTGGGCACAGGTCTCCTCTCATACAGAGAAGGATTGAGCGTAATCACCACGCTTGTCAATGTGGGTTGGCGATTTCAGACTTTAAGTACAGGTTTCCTCAAGATGTTTTCCTGCACCTTTTAATCAGTCACTGGTGTCCAAGATATACTTTGAAAGTCCAATATATAACTTACAAAAGTTACACTGGTACTTGCCTGATCTGGAATGGAACCCGCACACTCATACTTGAGATGCTGGTGTTTTAAACACTAGGCCACCACGACGGGAAGTCCGCCGCAGACAAAATATCCTGTCCTTAAATGTACGCGATATAAAACTTTTTTACAAAAAAACAACCGACTTCCAAAAACCACTACAAAGTGAAAAATAACTAATTTCGGAAGTCGGTGTCTTTGGTTTTGTATATTCGTTTTTGACACCGACTTCCGAAATTAGTTATTTTTCACTTTGTAGTGGTTTTTGGAAGTCGGTTGTTTTTTTGTAAAAAAGTTTTTATTTTATACTTTTTAGTTGTTAAAAGTACTATGTATTCAGTTGCATCCGAAAAGGACGTAATTTTATTTATTTTAATTTTTACCCGTATGTATTCCCTCAACTGCCTATGGTCTTCATCATCAAATTTACTGCAGACCATTATTTTAACCCAATGGGTGCAAAGGTCTCATCAATTTAAATGAATTAAGTCCTACCACAAAATAGCTACTGTAAACCGTTGAGGAGTTCCCAAAACTAGCCTTTGTCTTCATCATCAGAGCTCTTATGACAGTCACAACCCATCTAGGTGTAAAGTTCTTATCAATACAAATTAATCGAGCCCAAACACAAGGTAGTTGCTGTGAATTATTGAGGAGTTCCACCGACTGTCTCCCGGCTCCATCATCAGATCTACTCCAGACCTTTATTAAATTGTAGTGCTTTAAAATACTTAATGAAAATGCTAAGAAATGCACTAGTCGCCCCTACAATTTTTGAAAGTTCCCCTTTTTTCTCTGGCCTTCCACCATCAAACCCTGATATCCTTATCATGGGACCACCTTGGGAACGTCTTCTTTCCAACAGATAAAGAATTATTAAAATCGGTTCATAAACGACGAAGTTATGCGCGAACAAACATAAAAAAAAAAAAAAGCATATATACGGTCGAATTGAGTAACCTCCTCCTTTTTGAAGTCGGTTAAAAATATGTGGGTCTTGATAAAACTTGTTAACATTATTGTAATAAACAAACAAAATGTTAACATACTCTTTTCCCAGCAGACATGCCAGAAATTCAATCAACATTATCGCCCGCTGAATGTCATTCCAGTGAAAATATCTTCAGTACAAATACGGTTATGTAAACTTGTACTGTCAACAAAAAAAATAAGTAGCAATCTTAAATATTTCTACCCAATTACAAAGATGATGTGTAATGATCTGTTATGGTTCCGTTGAGCATATTCAAATTAATATTGTACAATAGTTTTATTTAGTAATAATAATAGTTTTATTTAGTAATAGTTTTATTTAGTAATTTTTATTTAATAATTTGTAGTTCCTTTAGTTTTATAAGTTTGTAAATATTACCTGTAGTACTATTATCCATACTAATATTATAAATGCGAAAGTAACTCTGTCTGTCTGTCTGTCTGTCTGTCTGTCTGTCTGTCTGTCTGTCTGTTACGCTTTCCCGCTTAAACCTCTCAACCGATTTTGATGAAATTTGGCACAGACAATCTTTTGACCCTGAGAAAGAACATAGGCTACCTTTTATCCCGGAAAAATATGGTGTTCCCGAGGGAAGTCTAAAAGCGCGATATAACCGAACTCCACGCGGGCGAAGCCGCGGGCGGAAAGCTAGTATACAAATAAAATGTAGGATCACATTTTTACGAAGTGAAGTTGGTGTCTAGAAAGATTCTCATTCCATATTTTTGTTACAGAAGTAATGAAATACTAGATAATACAATGTTTTGTTAAAAGAGAGATGGCTCTCCATAATTATTCGTTTGTTATTTTAGTGTTGCGATTTATGATATGAGAAGTTATTGTTCCCCACGAGGTGCGCAATCCAATTGAGAGGACAAACTGTGTAAATAAGGCAGTTTTTTTTTACATCTGTTACATTTGAACAGATATAAAAAACATTTTATGATGATTATTTTTTATTCATTTATTTATGGTACTATAACTAACATGGCACAGTGGGCTCTCTCGCATACTTCCTTTCACAGGAGACCAAACATACACGCATAAGCTTATTCCATTCATTCGCAAAAACGTCACATTCATTGGCCATCAGAAGGGCATTCAGCACCTTTAGAGTCACTCATTTAATTACTAGCTTAATTAGACATATGTATGTATTAATTGTAATAATAAAAGATATATCATCACACAGAGATAGAAAAAATAAAACTTAAAACAAAACAAACAAAAGCTATGTGGAGTGTTAACCTCTCGGTGAGTAGTTTGTGAGAGTGCGTGAATGTGAGAGGGTGATTATTAAAAAGATACTTTTTTTTTAATATTTTCAAAAGTCCTTCTGTCTCCTCATACGTATGTTTAATAATATATTTAAATATTTTATCCTTATAATCTAGTCTATTTAACGGGTATAACGCTTTGCATATAAAGCGTTATTTATCTTATTCTATAAGTACGGTCCCAAGAAACAAAAGTATTTGTTTAAATAAGCATGTTTGAAATATGGTCGGGCATTTAAAAATATTTCTTCATCTTATAAGATCACCTTTTGTGATTTTTAATAATGAATTATTGAACAATATGTATGTCTGATTTTATTTAAATAAACAACTTTTTTAGTATATAACGCACTATATATTTCTGTAATTTTTTGATTTTCAGCCAGATGAAATCCACTGCTGTACATAGGCCTCCCTCAAGGGTTTCCAAAAAGAACGGTTGGACGCGGCCTGCATCTTATCTTATCTTATCTGTTTATGTAAATGGTCTAATTTTAAGAAATCTTCGAAGTTTGCAGCTTGTTTACCAAATTCTTTTGTCGTCAGTACTCTTGTTGTCCCAAGGGACACGGTTATTATGTACGGGAGGGTTGTGTGTGTGCCGTCATAGCGTTCCTATAAGGTTTGGCAGAGGTCCCTGTTTATGATTGAATGTTTTGGGAACGAAAAGAGGTAAATTGGAGTTTTTTGGACTCTCAATCAATGCTGACGTCATAATAGGATACGGGGGGTATAAATATGTGGTGGGTTATGACAGAAAATGATGGAAAGAGACCAATTGTAGTCAATGATATCCCATAATAATCACCACTTTGAAAATAAAGGATCGAAGTAAAAGGCGTATATTAAAAACGACTTTTCATACCATCTCCACCCGTGCGAAGTTTGGGATATTATCCATCCCCTTTTCTTTTGTTTGGGATGTGAAATCATCATATGACCTCTCCCGATCTGGGCGGAGTGGAATGGCGTGTCAGACTTTTACTGACTAAAACCCACCAGTGTTTCTTCACTTGCCTATGCGCCAGGGCCACTGTATCTTTTTTAACCAACTCGCAACTCTGACCCAGGAGGTATCGGTCTTCGCGGACCCCGTCACGTTGTGCTGACATCTCTTTGAGGCGCGCGTGAAACAGAACGCGCCGTCGTCTCCGGCCTGGTCCTATCGGGTTCAGTTGAAAACCACCGTTAGGCACTTATTACTAGTTATCTGTATTTTTTTCTGAACTGGGCGTTTTTGGTGCAGCCGCGAGGCACACTTTGGTTTTTACTTTTTATTTGTTGGTACCCGATAAACGTTTATTTTAGATGTATTGTGTGTTTTTAAGTATGTACTGAATATCTATTTGCTTTCTTTCTTTCTTGTGGGGTAATGACTTACCATGCCTCGACAGCCACCGTGGCGTAGCGGTAGCGGACGCGGCCGCTGCGCTAGGTGGCGCTGGTTCGATCCCCGCACAGTGTAAGTATTTGTATGTATGAATATGAATATTTGCACTGGTCTGGTCGTGCCACGGATAGCACGTTAAGCCGTTGGTCCCGGTTGCCATACGAAAATCTAGTGGCAGTCGTTACGGGACGTTGGAGCCCTCAAAAGTCCAACAATTGGTCTAACTGCAATGCTTCGATATCGCCTACGGGTGTGGAGCTCAGACGGCAGTCGTTTCACGGAAAATGTCGAAGTTTAGCCATATCAGCTTCGACCGCTTTACCAGTCCAGTTACCAAACTGACCCCAGAAACCAAAGCTGAAAAGGCTTCGGATGCGACTGGGATTAACGCTGGGATGATGATGAATGACTTACCGTGCCTGTATATTCTATAGCCCTGATAAAAAAGTGCCCTATGAAATAATTCAAAGGGGGTGAACTTAGACTCAATCTGCAAGAAATACCTGTAATTTCCCTATTGCATCTCTGCTAAGCATCAGGCGGGATTGCGGTCAAGCACTAATTACACGGTCTCCGCTGAGGCGGCAAGCCCCCTTGCCGGATTGCCGCTATGGCATCTAGAGGCTAAAGCCCTCGTCCACATGTGGAAGTGGCAAGAGGAGGCAAAACGCCGGGGCATAACTCCGCTGCCGCGAGAAATCGCGGTACGGCAGACAGAGCTCTGGCGGGATCTCATGGTGACAGGGAGAGTGCAATTGTGCAATCCAGTGCCCTCAATGCCCTCGTTAAGTCCCCTCTTTAAGGAGTGGCTAGAGAGGCGCCACGGCACCCTCATCTTCCGCCTGACACAGATCCTCACCGGACACGGTTATTTCGGAAGGTTCCTGTTCCGTATAAGGCGGGAGGAAATGCCAGGGTGTCACCATTGTGTGGATCGCCCTGAGGACATGGTGGGGCATACGGTGGAGGTCTGCCTGGCTTGGGTAGAGATCCGCCGTGTCCTCGTAGCGGCGATCGGCGGCGATCTCTCGCGTCGGGCCCTGGTCCAGGCCATGGTACGGAGCGAGAGTGCATGGCAAGCCGGCACCTCTTTCTGCGAAGCAGTGATGCTGGCAAAAGAGGAGGCGGAGCGCTTGCGGCAGTGGAATCCCATAGCCCTCATGCCACCAACCGCCGCAGGAGACGCCCTGGTCTGGAGACGACATCGAACTTCGAACCACCGTAGGCGCGGACCTGCGAGGGGCACGGTAAGGACCAGGCCCGAGTCGACGGCGCGTTGTGTTTCACGCGCACCTCAAAGAAATGTCAACACATCGTGACGGCGTCCACGAAGACCGATGCCTCCTGGGTCAGGGTTGCGGGTTGGTTAAACAAGAAACCGTGGCCCTGGCCGTCGCCCAGGCAAGTGAAGAAGCACGGGTGGGTTTTAGTCAGTAAAAGTCTGACACGCCCTTCCGCTCCGCCCAGAGCGGGAGAAGTCATTTGATGATTTCCAATGCCAACAAAAAAAAGGACCAGTTATTACATTTTGAAGGTTTTAAATTACGAGAAATGGCCGTCTGGTTATAACTACTGCTTAAATATCTGAAAATTTTACTCACATTCATTCAGTACTGTGACGTGAGTGAGAAGCAAACATCAAAATGTAGGACGTCATATAATTTGTCGTAGGCTTGTAAAAGTTATGCTAATCTCGTACCACTGGCTATACATAGGTGGAAATGAAACACCATGGTAAGTTTTAGTTGTTAAGAGTCCTTACGTCATTCCCTCTGAGATATCCCTCTGTTACCCCTACGATGGAAGAAGTCCATGAAGATTTCCACAGAGAAACCAAAAAAAAATTTTACTGACAATAAAAAAATGTTCATAGAATATTTCCTATAATGTGCAAATAAGTAGCCAGTTCTCGTTTTTGAGATCCGAGGTTAACTTTTTGATATATTTTTCGTAGATCTGGGTAATGACGTTAATTTTTTCAGATAGTAAATATTTTTATGAAGTTGTAAGTATGTGGAGTTTTAGTTCTATTGTGAGATCAATTGCCTAATGGAAAGATTGACCAGGAAACCATTAGCACTAGCTACCACTGAGCAGTCGGGCCTGGGTTCATTTCCCTTTTCAGTATGTTTATGTGTAGATTTCTCAGTAACTAAGGAAAACCTAAAAAATGGTCATTGTTGACGCTTGAGAGACCACAAAATGACGAGGCTCTAAGAACCATAAAATGTCATAAAATACGGTCGAAAGAGAGAATGATCAATCAAGGGAAGTATTTCCATAGGCTTAAATAAAGCGGTAAAAGAATTCTGCCCCCTAGACAAAGGAAATCGCTGTACAACCACTTACCTTCAAACCCGGCTGCCTGGCGTTATCCCTCGTACGAGGGGGATGATTGTTGCGGTCCTTCGATGTAGTGACTGGTGCGGTGCTCAAGAAAACGCACCGCTTCCAGCACGCGACGTGGCAACTCCTCAAGCGTTCACGGGAGCAGGCACAAGCGCGACCATGATATAACCGACGCAGGCGTCGGTATAGCGGCACTTCGGTAATACGACGATGAACCACCAGCCGTGGCTTCATCCGTACTAAAGGCTAGCAGTCATACAGCTCACCAATTAAGCGGGGACAGAGAAAAAGAATAAATGTGAGGGTATCCTCAACAATATTTACAGATAAAATTAAAGAATAAAGAGCCGATTACCCTCGGCGCGAACAGTCATGGAGAAAAAGTTTCAGCCTTTCTGATACACCAGTAAAATAATACACCTAAACCCCATCCATAGCTGAAATAGAATATGATTCGCAAGCACTATAACAGCAAAACAAACTGCTTTGTAACTCCCCAAAAATACAAACACTTTGTAAGCAAAAACCAACATAAATCACTTACAACGGCAGAATACACGGAAATAACAACATCAAGCTACATCAAATGTTGACTTTACCCGTCAGATTTTCTCTGATTTCAGTTTCATAGACGTATAATCAAATTAGATTTTGCTACGCCCGGATTCTTAGCGGCTACGACTATCGTAGCAACTCGCTACGAGGCTACGAAGCTACAAGCTACAACTCTCGTAGCGGCTATGAAATCTAATTTAAGCTACACGAGGCCTTATTTCAGTTGTTTGTTGATTCCTATAAAAGTTTGTTGGTGAATATTTAATTAAGTTTATTGAAGAGGCACCGTGCTGAATTAATTTCCCTATTGTGGAACAATAATATTATAGTTATACACAATGCTATTCTTATAAACAGTATAGTTTCGGCTGCTTATGTATTTGAATATAAAGCGTTCTTTTATTTGCACAAGTATATATTTTAAAAACAAATATACAGCGTGACAGGGTTCCACGCTCACCTCAAAGAGATGCCTTCCAGGGTTACGGGTTTTTCGAAATAGATACCATGGCCCCTGCATAGGTGAATGAAGGAATACGGATGAGCTTTAGTCAGTAAAAGAATAGAGAAGTCATATGATGATTGCCAATGATCATCATCATCAGCGTCTACTCGTCCACTGCTGGACATAGGCCTCTTCCATGGCACGCCAACAAGCTCGATCCTGAGCAGTTCTCCGCCAGCCACTACCAGCCACCTTTTTGATGTCGTCGCTCCATCTCGCTCAAGGGCGTCCTACGCTACGTTTACCGAGACGCGGTCTCCACTCGAGGACTCGTTTACCCCAACAGTTGTAGGCCCAGCGGCTTAGGTGACCAGCCCATTGCCACTTCAGCTTGCTAATCCTCTGAGCTATGTTGGTGACTTTGATCCTCTGTCGAATCACCTCATTTCTGATGCGGTCCTTCAGAGAGATTGCCAATACAGAAAACAAAAAAAAAAATAACATTGACAGGCAGCCTATCGCCATGTTACCTTACTACGAACATTATTCTGAAGTAGAAACTTATCACCGATTATTAAAAAAAAAATGCTTCTACATAGGTTTTAGTGAGTTTGGATGAAACAGCAGATTTTTTTTTTTTACTTTTATTTCTACATCAGAGAGAGAGAGTGAGAGAGTGTTGATAGCCCGTCGAAGTCCCTGTCACTTCTTCAGCCTATAGAGGTCTACTGCTGGACAAAGGCCTACCCCAAGGCTTTCGACGATGACCGGTCTTGTGCTGCCCGCATCCATCGGCTTACTGCGACGTTCACCAGGTCATCGGTCGACCTTGTTGGGGGCCTCTCTACGCTGCGTCTTCTAGTACGTGGCCGTCACTCCAGAACCTTACTGCCATCCGTTCTACGGGCAGTGTGCCCTACCCACTGCTATTTAATTTTAGCGACTCGAAGAGCTATGTCGGTGACTTTGGTTCTTCTGCGGATCTCCTCATTTCTGTTCGATCGCGCAGAGAAGATCCGAGAATAGATCTTTCCATCGCCGTTTTTGTGACTCTGAGCCTTCGTATGAGGCTCATAGTGAGTGACCTCGCTTCAGTTTCGTAAGTCATCACTGGGAACACACACTGGTCAAAGAGTCTTGAGACACTGTGGTACTGTCTTACTGTCACTGTATAATCGTAATGTATCTACAACTAGTTATCCGCCCGCGGCTTCGGTCGCGTGGAGTTCGGTTATATAGCGCTTTTGAGATTTCCCTCGGGAATATCAAAATTTTCGGGATCAAAATTACCCTATTATTAAATATATATATATACAGACAAATCACACAGATTGAGCTAGCCCCAAAGTAAGTTCGAGACTTGTGTTATGGGATACTAACTCAACGATACTATATTTTATAATAGATACATATATAGATAAACATCCAAGACCCAGGACAATTAGGAAAACATCGTTTCCCATCATGACCTGGCCGGGGATCGAACCCGGGGCCTCCACGTCGCAGGCAGGCGGGTTGACCGCTGCGCCACGGAGACCGACATTTAATCCGGACTTCTAACTTTACGTCTGCAAAATTTCAAAGCAATCGGTTCAGTAGTTACAGCGTGAAAGCGGAACAAACAAACAAACAAACTCACTTTCCCATTTATAATATAATTGTAAGACTTTTTTTTACTTTAATTTTTTTACAATTCCAACCCCCACAAGTAACAAAAGTAAAAAAAATACGTCAAGTCATAAGTTACAGAATAAATATAAACACAGTTAACTAATAATTCCGCTACAACCTCATGCCAAGAAAGTGTGAAAAAAAAATAAACCCATATTTCATTTAACATTACAAAGAAAAAAAGAAGGTTTTTCACGTCGCAAGGCGATTGTTCAATCAAAGGACCGATTGCAATCGTTCCACTGAGCTTAGCTACGCTGCTACGCCGTAGCAATTGTAGCTAGAGGCTACGCCGTAGACGTCGATATTATTTTTGATTTATAAGAGGGATTCGCGTTCTGTGTTAGTTGCTTTTTACGGATCATTGGGCATTGTACTTTCTTACATTAAACTTTTCAGCCTGAAAATTATTTGAAGAAATAATGGAAGTGTAGAAAAGGAAAACTATGGAAAATTTATCTTGATTTGCTTGCCTATATTTTTTATAAACAAAGAAAAAAAGCGTCTTCCTGCTAATTTTCTTACATTTTACTTTATTTGCCTTTTATTTTTACGAGTATTTACATTTATATGATGAAAAGTGTTTTTAGTCTGTGGCTTTAAAAAAAATAACGTTACTGGATACTAGCATAACATATAAACTCACATATACACAAACATCCAGACCTGAAACAACTACTTGTAGGTCATACAAATATTTGTTCTCGGCGGGAACCGACCCCGCGACACGCAGCGCAGCAGTCGATCGCTCTGCCACTACACCAACCGTCATCATCATCCCAGCGTTAATCCCAGTCGCATCCGAAGCCTTTTCAGCTTTGGAGTCTGGGGTCCGCTTTACAAGTTCAACTGCTGATATGGCTAAACTTCGACATTTTCCGTGAAGCGACTGCCGTCTGACCTACACAACGCGAAGGCGACATCGAAGTATTGCAGTTACACCAATTGTTGGATTTTTTGAGGGCTCCAACAACCCGTAACGACTGCCATTAGATGTTCGTATGGCAACCGGGACCAACGGCTTTACGTGCTTTCCGAGGCACGACCAGACCAGTGCAAATATTCATATTCATGCATACAAATACTTGCACTGTGCGGGGATCGAACCCGCGCCACCCTGCGCAGCGGCCGCGTCCGCTACCGCTACGCCACGGAGGCTGTCGACTGCCACTACACCAACCGTGTCGTCACTTAATTACTTACGGCAATTACTTGATCGTCGTATGTCTCTTAGCTCTTGATGAATCCATAAGAGGAAACTCTAGTGCCGAGGAATTTGGAAAATAGGTATTTGAAGAAGAGAACTTCTGGGAAGTGGGTAGATGGCGCTGCATCTAGCTCGACGCGAAAAAAAAACGCTCTGTGTAAAAAAGCTTAAAAAATATTATTAGTGTATGCAAGTGAATAAAAGTACGTGGAATCATAAAACAATGTTTATTGAATAAGTGACAGTGTTATCTACGAGTATAATACACAAACTGTGCAAAAATTATCTATTAAAACAAAACATAATTAACATCAATAAAAAAAAGTCAACAATAAAAAACCAACAAATAATAAGTGAAGGCAAGTTAAGTGACCCCTAAAAAAAGAGATTTTACAGAGAACTATCAATAATAATAAAAACAAAGTCATTCTCAAAAAGCGAATGAAAACAAACTACTCTAAAAGCTAACTAAAAAACTAGCTCTTGGTGAACGTACAAGCTGTTTCTAATACAAACAATCATCAAAAGTGAACAAAATAATGTAAAATACTATAAATTATATAACAAAAACAGTGACCAGTATTTTTTTCCACCGTCAACAGTAGAAAAAAAATCCTTATCGCATGAGTCATAGTAACGGTCTCAAACATTCAAAAAATTGGAAGTAATTAATGTGTACCACTATTTCAACTACGACAACCAAGTTGAAGTTAGTCCGGTGGCGTAAGAAACGCAGACACTTCGCTGGTACACAACTGGTCGCAAGTTCAAAACACGGTTAAGAAGTTCGACTTTTTGTGAATTTCTAATTTATGTTTTAAGTTCATCGATTAAATTGAAGACATTCCTTCGATAAATTCATAACCGAGGGTGCCACGATAAGACAGTAAAGATGGATTCCAGCAACAATAACATCACCTACCGCAAACCATGTAGATCGAGCTCACTAACAGACCTTGACAAAAATATGAGCATCAACAGCGACAAAACTATACTCGACACAACAATGTTGAGTATTCCTGACAGCTTCCACAATACAATTGACGAAGTTCGCGAATTAACTGAGGAAATAAAAATGCTTAAAAATCAATTACTAAGCGCACATAAAGAAATCGAAGATTTAAACTCTGAAAATTCTCGTCTCAAAACTGACTTAGAAAAAATGATTACAACTGTTAATACATGTAAGAAGATATGCTTGATGCCTGATAAAAAATTATCGACTCCGACACGCAACAAGAAAACCTTGCCTAATATAAGTTCTCCAAAAACCCCGATCCAGAAACGCGAACAACACCATCGTCGTCATGAGTGTGCTATTATCAGTAAGCAAAATATAGCAACACAAACCATTAGCACGCCTTGCCGCAGTCAGACGACAAACAAAACGCAACGAAACGTCCCTAGCCCTACCCTTAAAGAACCAATTGCAAATGTGAAATTGAAGTCTGTGCAAAAGAATAAACTGTGCATTTTGAGCGGCAGTAAAACTAAAGATACTACTTCTTTAGTTGAGGACGTTTTCTCGAAGTACTTTCACTACTGTCATTATATTATGCCAAACTCCAACGTAATGCAGCTCATAAATGGTATTGAACAAAAATTAAAGGAATTTACCTTAAATGACTACTGCTTACTCTTCATAGGAGAAAATGATATTAATGCATATTATAACAACTATATGGATTTAATAAAGATGTTAAATGAAATGTTCAGAAGAATAACTTACACCAATATAGTGATCTGTCTCCCAACTTATAAGACAGGTTCACCAATATACAACTTCAAAGCTGAATTGTTCAATAACCTACTTCATTTGGATAATCAGAGCCATAAGTACGCATACATCTTCGACAGCAATCGTGACCTAACACTTGAGATGTTCTCCTACACTACTGGCAGAGTCAATAAATATGGAATGAGAAAGATATATGCTAATATTATGGATAACATTCTGGTTGATCTAAAATTGTATTGTAACACGAATTTGAACGCTTACGCTGAGAACTTGGACTCCAATCTGGATTTGACTTATGATTGTACTATGTTCAATAAGCGTAATGGCCGTCTTAATAACTCAAATGACTTTTTTCGTTCATAATAGTATATTTATCTTGCATCAAAATATTGCTGGCCTTTTGAACAAGTCGGATCTATTAACGGTTCATCTGCAAGAACTATGTAAGAAACAAAAACATATAGACATAATCTGCATAACGGAACATTTTATAATATTTGGGAAAAACTTGTTAATATATCCAACTACAAACTGGCCGCCTGTTATTCAAGAAAAGCAAAAAAACGCGGTGGCGCCTGCATAATTGTAAAAAAATATTTAGAATATAAAGAACTGGACATTTCTCGCTATTCAGTAACGAACACTATCGAATGTTGTGCAATAGAATTACTCAACCATCAATTGATTATTTTATGTATTTATAGACCACCTAACATAAGTAATTTAAGTTCATTTTATGAAAACCTAGATAACATCTTAAAAACACTATGCCTAAAGTCAAATAAGAAAATGGTTATATGCGGAGACTTCAACATAGACATATTAAAACATAATAACATTTCCCTTGACTTTGAACACTTCCTTTTAGCCTATAATCTCAAACTACAACTACAACAACCAACAAGACTGTGCAGTAATAGTTGCCTAGATAATTTTGGATGTAGTTTTCAGTTAAAATGTAAATGTGAAATAATTGACTTGGCGTTGTCTGATCATACTGCTCAAATTTTGGAAGTAAAGGTGAACAAAACTTGTAGGATAGGTTCATGGCGTATTAGGAAGCGCGACTTATCGAAGGACAATTTAGAAAAATTTAACAATTACCTTCGATGTATTTCATTTTCGGACATATATGATACAGACGATGCCAACAAAGCGTATGATTATTTTCTCGAGCAATTCCGATTGCTATATGATCTTTGTTTTCCCTATAAGATGATTACTTTAAAAGCAAATAAGAAGATTAAATGGGTTTCGCGTGGTATACGAGTATGCAGCAAAAGGCAAAGACAATTATTATGGCAATACAGACAAAGCCGAACAAAAGAAAATAAAGCAATTTTTAAAAACTACTCTCAACGTTTTCGAAAAGTGGTAACGTTAACACAAAGGGCTCAAAATAGTTATTTTATCAGTTCCTCTAGTAACAAATCAAAAGCTTCTTGGCAGATTATTGACAACAAATTACGTTATTCCGAACCCATATCACAGATTAAAGTCAGAGACAGCATTATTAATGACCCAAACCAAATAGCGAATACTTTCAATAATTTTTTTGTAGACCAGATCAAAGATAATAGTACAGGAATTAATAAAACTTTTAATCTAACCAAGAATTTTAATTCAATTTTTATATCTCCAGTAGTATCGCAAGACGTTTTAAAATCAATAAAATCATTAAAAAATAAAAATAGCTTCGGGTATGATGAAATAGCTACTAAAGTGGTAAAGTTCGCTTCAAACAATATTGCAGGTCACCTAAGTCATATAATCAACTTATGTTTCTGTTCTGGTGTGTTTCCAACAGCTCTTAAGACAACTATTGTTAAACCACTTTACAAAAAAGGTACCAAGGAGGAAATAAGCAATTATAGACCAATCGCCTTAATCCCAATCTTTTCCAAGGTTATAGAAAAGATAATCTATGAATTATTTGACAAGTTTCTAACGAAATACAACATTTTATGTGATGAGCAGAAAGGATTCAGAAAAAATAAGGGCATAAATACAGCTATTTTTAAGTTACTTAAAACTGTAATAGAGAACGTCGATATAAGAAATCCAATATGTGCAATCTACACCGATATGACTAAAGCATTCGATTGTGTCCATTATGAAACACTTATCTATAAGCTTGACGCATACGGTATTAGAGGAAATGCCCTAAATCTCATAAAATCGTACCTCTGTAATCGAATACAATACACGGAAATCAGTAGAATTTGTATTAAAACTAAATGCGAAAGGAAGTATTTATCTCAGGCCAGGGTTATTAGATATGGTGTACCACAGGGCAGTGTACTGGGCCCACTCCTATTTCTGCTATATATAAATGACCTACCCCGTCATATTCAGCATCCAATGGTTTTATTTGCTGACGACAGCACAGCTTTAATAAAACGTGATGACGTAGCAAATTATGAAGACAATATAAATGATACCCTTAAAGACATAATACGATGGCTTGACATGAATAATTTATTAATTAATTTATCAAAGACATATATAATGCACTTCTACCAAAGATTATCTGTACAAAATTTGACCATAGAATATAATAGACAAAAACTGGAACAAGTAACGGTTGCAAAATTTTTAGGAATATTAATAGATAGCCAATTGACTTGGAAACCTCATGCAGAAGAGGTGTGTAAAAAATTAAGTACATCTGCATATATTTTATTCAACATATCCAAAAAAGTGAATATGAAAACAACAGTTATGGCATATCATGGTATAGTAGCATCAATCTTACGATTTGGAGTTATATTCTGGGGTAATTGTTGTATGAGAGAACAGGTATTTAAGGCTCAGAAACGCTGCATAAGAGCTATGTGTAGTCTTAAAATGACAGACAGTTGTGTGCCTAGGTTTAAGTCTCTGAAAATTTTAACTTTTCCATCACTATACATTTTGGAATTAGCTGTTTTTGTAAAACTGAACAAGCATGAGTTTGTAACAGTGTCAGAAACTAGAAAAGGACCTGTAAGAAGCCAATATAAGAATTTGTTACGAATTGACGGTTGTAATACTGCATTGTTTAAAAAAAGTATTTTTGGCATGGCTCCAATTGTTTTTAATAAGATTCCCAATGAATTTAAAAATTACCCAATGATAACATTTAAAAAGAAGCTTACAGCTCTTTTATTAGAAAAGTGTTATTACTCTGTAAATGATTTCTTAAATGACTCCTCTCTTCCCAAATAAATATAAAATGTTAAAAATAATAGACTAACTATTCAAAATTTGCATGCCTAATTTAAGGTAGATAGTATAAGGGTCTGACATTATGTAAACATCACTATTTTGTATACCTACTTTCTGTGCAAATAAATATAATTGAATTGAATTGAAGAAACTATTGCCGTCGCGCTGCTTCCAACCTCTCCTGGTAAAGTGCGAAAAGGACAGTTGCAGCTCAGGCTGATTTTATCTACAAAAACATTGACCAAAAGACGTTTCGTATTCCGGTGTTTTCTTTTTTAAAACAAGACCGATCTCAATTATTTTTATATCAAAATTTAGAGGTAGAGTATACCCTACAAAAAAGAAAATAATAGAAGCATAGGTATACCTATGCTTCTATTATTTTCTTTTTTGTTTAAAACTTATCACGCTTGTCTTATAGTCATCTGAACATCACGGTAAAAATGGGTTACTGTTTTGCGATTTCGACGTATCGTATTTCTTTTATTAATTAAGTTTCGGAATAAATCTAATGATAGGGGCGATAGGGGGGAACGAATAATCACTGTTTAAAAATGTAGAAAAAAATGATTACTCTAAAAGCATTCTACGAAGAAAAGAACGGAATACGTTTGTATAGAGAAAGCATCACTAGAATTCCCTCTTAACATCTTAACTATAATACACAGGGTGATATGATGGGCAATTTCCATAATTTTAAGATCGTTCACAGTCTGATCTCAACCTGTCAAGTTACTTTTTGACAAGTTTTTGATACTTGTTTGTCTCAGATATGAGACCGCTACTACATCTTAGTGTAATGAGACATCTGCGGAACGTATGGCGCCAAAAGCTTAGCGGCTGAAGTGTCAGTCGAAATATTTATGTAGTTGTTAAGACAAAGCAAACGGTCAAAACGCGGCGTCTTGTTCAGCGCGCTACGCGACGGAAAGTTACGTGGCGTCATCGTCAGTCTGTCTGTAGCGACACTATATGGTGTACGGTTTTTGTGACGTACCTGAATTGTCCAGAAAAACGGATTTAATTAGAATATTAGCTTTTATAGAGGGCTTAGAAGATGTTGCCGCTCTTCGTTACCGCCAAACGCGCGATGCACAACACACGCCGAACGTTCAGCTACGTCCGCCGAACTTTTGGTCGCTCAACGCATCGCGTGATGTGTCGAATCGCCACGCAAAATACATTAAATGCGTTTTAGCTGAAAAAACCGCCCGAAGGAAGGTTAGGCTCTACGCCGAACGCGGCGTAATTGCGGCTGATGTGTCATAGAGTATTTGAAATACACTGCGAGCGTATTTAGCCGAACTTTCGCCGCCGTAGTTCCGCAGATGTGTCGCGACACTAAACGTATTAAATTAAGAGAATTGCTCTTTTAGCCGAACTTTCATCCAACTGCTGATCTCTACGTGGAATGTAATGTGCTGACGGCTAGAAAGATTTTTATTTTGTAGACTGTACTTAGAAAACACAGCATGATACCCTTCGACCGAAATGTATGTATCACAAGACGCCTTTCTGATAGAGTCTGTAAAGTTATGCCCTGTAAAGCGATGGCAGCGAGGAGACACTTTACATTCGTCAGCTCTAAAATTTACAATAAAATAAACAGGATTGTAAACATTTATACCTTAAAGAGAATGGAGTTAAAAAGGAAGTTGCCCGAGTGGTTGAAAACCCTTTCATGTTACGAAACAAAGAAGATTGTAGAAGTATAATCAGTCAAACAATATACCTGTACATCCACACACACTCACACCCCACACCCTCATACACCCACCCCACACTTACATACACACACCCCCATACGCATATACACACAGCTTCTCACATACACTTTCATACACCCACACTTTCACCTTACATCTGTTCAAAATATACTTCTGCATGCCATTATTTATATTTTATACTAGGGGCCGCCAGCGACTTGGTTTGCGTGGAATTAGTCATGCTCAGCTTCTATTGGCAATATGTACGGCTGCGTTAGCTCCCGTTTTCGCAACATTTTTTGTTACTTCTCTGCTCCTATTGGTCATAGCGGGATGTTATATAGCCTAAAGCCTTCCTGGATTAATAGGCTATCCAACGCAAAAAGAATTTTTCAAATCGGACCAGTAGTTCCCGAGATTAGCGCGAACAAACAAACAAACATAGAAACATACAAACAAACTCTTCAAGCTTTATATATTAGTATAGATTATATTTCATTTTTAAATCTTTAGTTTTTAATGTTCTTTAGGTCTGGAACAAAAAATTTCTAAATGTTAAAACGGGCGTTGATAGCTGCGACACAGTTAACTTTTGCAGCTATCATCCTTCCTCCCTTCATCTATTAATATGTATATGTTCCAAAAAAGAACTTTTTTTTTTTACTTCTATATTGTTTATTATTTTTGTGTTGTAGTAACGCATGCGAAGTATTCGCACATTTTGATTTACAATCATACATTGTCGAAAAACCACTGGAATGTGAGAAATTTGTATATTTTTCCGGTGTAGCGGTCCAGAAAAGCTTTAAAATGATGGCTCATTTATATTGATAAATTATCAAGGAAATCATGACGTACCGATAAAAAGCACTTGAGAAATATTATATATATGTATATATCTATACTAATATATAAAGCTGAAGAGTTTGTTTGTTTGTTTGTTTGTGCGCGCTAATCTCGGGTACTACTGGTCTGATTTGAAAAAATCTTTTTGCGTTGGATAGTGGATTAATCCAGGAAGGCTTTAGGCTATATAACATCAAGCTGCGATCAATGGGAGCGGAGCATAACTAACTCCACGCGAACGAAGTCGCTGGCGGCAGCTAGTATAAGATACTTTTATCGCAATATTTCTACTTGATTGAAACCCATGTGACTGAAACGGCGAAGAAAATTAAATTAAATTATTGCAATATACTGTGTGAATTCAGTCATTTTTAACCGTAAGCATAACTCACAAAAATTTCCCTTATATTGAAATTATCCATACTAATATTATAAATGCGAAAGTAACTCTGTCTGTCTCTCTGTTACGCTTTCCCGTTTAAACCTCTCAACCAATTTTGATGAAATTTGGCACAGACAATCTTTAGACCCTGAGAAAAAACATAGGCTACTTTTTATCCCGGAAAATTTTATGTTCCCGAGGGAAATCTAAAAAGCTCGATATAACCGAACTCTACGCGGGCGAAGCCGCAGGCGGAAAGCTAGTTGATAATAAAAAGATCCTAGATAAAATTTCATGATTAAAAATTAGGTTAGGTATAGGTAATGCATATTGCACTTACACCATTTATAATTATTAAACTTTACAAACCAATATTATTCATGTGATATAATGTTACATAAAATTATTAAAATCTTTTTACAAAAAAAAGAAAAAAAAAACCGTCTTCCAAAAAACAGCTACAAAGTGAAAAGTAACTTATTTTGGAAGTCGGTGGCAAAAACAAATAAACAATGTCGTCATAGTCATGATGTCTTTCGTTTCTGTATATTCGTTGTTAACACCACTACGGTCCGGATGAAGCGTTTCGCCTCCTCCTTTATACCACGTACATCGAGGGACTGGAACACTTCAAGGCTAGAGTGAATAGGCTCTTAATAAACTAGTGCGCTTTATCATCAACGACTGCGCCACTGCTTACCATCAGGTGGGATTGCGGTCAAGCGCTAGTTTATAATATATGATAAAAAAAATCTTCCAAGACTTTCGAAATTAGTTATCTATTTTTCACTTTGCATTGTTTTTTTTTTTTTGGAAATCGGCTGGTTTTTTTTGTCACAAAGTTTTATTTTACACATTTTAGTTGAAAAGTACTGTACAGCTGCATCCAGCTGGAATAGTAGCCTATTCCATGCAAGCAAATGACGCAATTATGTTTACTTAGATTTTTAGCCGCAATTTTAGTTTAAGTTCCAAAGTACTGAACCGATTTTTTGAAAAATCCACTGGAACCTAACTGAATCGGTTATACAGTCGCCTCCTTTTTAAAGTCGTTAAAAAAAAAAAAAACTTAAAAACTGTAATGTGAATATTGGTTGCGTGTCCTTTTTATCGCTCCATACATACCTACCTATACTAATTATAATAGACAGAATAATACAAAAAAATGTATAAATGATTTAAAAAACTACAGCCGAAATTCCCAAAAAGGAAATACTTAAAAAAATCCATTTAGTTTTTCAACCCTTACAATACAAAGGTAGAACAATAACAAAATATTTTCCATTTAACGATTACTGCCTTTTTCCTCCGTTGAAAACTTCAGCTAGTTAATAACTGCTTTTGATTTAGAAAACGATTTCCGGATACACCCTTTGTAGAACAGATAATAAACCCAAAGGGTTCCGCAAGCGGTTTTCACAACTCCCATTTAAGAAGTTGACCTCACTTTATGATAAAACTTACTTTTGGATCAACTTTAAGATATTAATGATAACTTGAAAGAGCTGTTGGTTGAGTAAGAACATCTGTAGGGGTCGATCGATCAGATTAAAAACATCATCATCATCTCAACGTTTCCGCAGCTTTGGAGTCTGGGGTCCGCTTTACCAGTCTAACTGCTGATTTTGGCTAAACTTCGATATTTTCCGTGAAGCGACTGCCGTCTGACCTCCACAACCCGAAGGCGATATCTAAGCATTGCAGTTAGACCAATTGTTAGACTTATGTGGGCTCCAACAACCCGTAACGGCTGCGACTAGATGTTCGTATGGGAACCGGGACCAACGGCTTAACGTGCTTTCCGAGGCACGACCAGACCAGTGCAAATATTCATATTCATGCATACAAACATTTGCACTATGCGGGGATCGAACCCGCGCCTCCTTGCGCAACGGCCGCGTTCGCTACCGCTACGCCACGGAGGCTGTCCGATTAAGTGTAACGTCAGATTAAAAAAACATGACTACTGTAAGTAAATACGACAACATACGTCAAGCGCGGACTACTTTACCAGAAACTTATGTTATTATATTTTCTGTCGTTGTCATAATGAAATAAAAAGAACCATTGAACATAAATAGGTTTAATTAGTGAACAAGGAAATCGGGGTCAATAAGTTGTCAGAATCTCGAAGAATGTTGTAAATCAAAGAAGCAACAGAAATATGTAACGAAGAAATGTAACCCATATTACGATTTTAAAAGAATGTCCATGGAGTTTCTTGCACGTTCTTTTCCATAGAGATCTACGCTTTGGAACGTGCAATTTAGTTTCACTTTTCTTGGACTGACCGACATTGACTATTCAAAAGCACCAACGGATGGTTAATTTGAAATGAACAATTTTGATTTGTTTTTGAATTAAATAGCATCTTACGCAATTACAATAAGTAGCTTAACACTGGCACCCTTATTCATAAACGATGTTCAAAGTTAACTAGTCATTAGCGGAGTCTTTAACCATTTATTTTAGACGTTTGCACGTCACTTAACTTTCATCATCGTTAATGAATAAACAAACCAGTGTTTAAGGGGTTTATGCATAACCGCGCGTTTACGGCGGTACCAACCGGCCGGCGGGCCGCTATGTTTTTTATACAACGTTCACAATTTTCCTGTAGTGTTTTTAGTATCAGCATTGCACCCGTGCGAAGCCGGGGCGGGCAGTACATATATATATAGCCATCAACATTCAATAAGCAAGCATATTAAAATATTCCCACATTTTTCCCTGCAACCTCTTTGCCTAGCGGAGCATCCAATCAGCATTAAGGAATGGAGAACGAACAAAACTCAAGAAGTTTTATTTATTTATTTATTAAGCATGGAGGACTTACAGCTAAACAAATCAGTTAAGAAACAGTAAGTTGGACTGACAGCCAATAACAAGTCCTCACTTATAAATTACAGATTATTAAAAACATCTTATGGACACTAGATAAGTGGGTACGCGTATAACAAAAAACTAATAATTGATTAAATGAAAAAGTTACGGCTTAAGCACCTCCTAACCAAAGACACACTACTCAAAAATGGATCTATATCATGCTGCTTACACAACTTGTTTAAATTTCTGTTTGCACGCACTATATATGAATTCTGGCGATAATTTGTTGAGGATAATGGCACACGCAAAGGCGGATTAAATCTTTTTGACTACATAGGGATATTAAAATAAAATTTTGACAAGATTTCGGGACAGTTTATACTACTATTAAAAATTTTTAACAAACAAACGCAGTCAGAGATCTCGCGACGACTAACTAGGTGTAATACATGAAATTTTTTGCAAAGGTTAAGGTAATTTTCAGACTGATATGGTATCTTTTGATGGTAACAGATGCCATTCACCCGTCATACTTTCTCTCCGTACCCCTGGTTTGGGAACAACATCAAGTAACCGAAATCCAAACCGCCACCGGCCGATGAGCTTATCGGCAAGTCTATAGCGCTAAGTGAACATCTGGTGGGGGCCTCCATCCACTCCAGCTCACCAGGAAGCCCCTGCTGTAAGCCCAACCTCTTCATTATTTGGCTGTTTTTGTTCGCGGTTTCTCTCCGTATTTCGATTTCAATATAACTAACGTGCGCCTATTTCACAGTCTATATATGTCGAGGGAATATGAAACCAAAACAACCGTAATATAATTTCCTCGCATCTATTCAATAACCCGTGCCACTTTGAGCAAATAAGTGAATTTATTAATTTCTCTATCAACACCTCTTTCATCGTAACGAATTGCTACAAATACAGAGGTTTGAGCAACAGAGTGTAAAGTTCGATCTAACTCTATAGAAAAAGAGGAACCTCCGATCTGATGGGCAACGGCCCGATGATTGGTGTCGGGCCGTTGTGTATATGTCCATAGGGATGTTTCCTGGGTAAAAAAAAATGATTCTATTTAGTCCGTCATTCCGATTATAGAAAAATATTGGATACGTATATTTTGTTTTATCAAATCAATAAAAATTGACAAATATAAAAGGCAACAAAGATGGCTAGTGTGAGAAGCACTGCTCGCTAAAAAGTGTAGCAGTAGTGTGCAGTGACGTCACACTAGTTTTTAACGTACTGTGTCGTCTTCATTTTTTGTTTATATGAAAAAAGAAAAAATATGTGTCTAGTATTTTTTGTAAATCTGACTGACAGACTAATAAGTTTCTTTTAGTCAACTACCCTATTGTGCAGTAAATTTTATTTGCGAGATGCAGGATTTTGCGTGACATCAGTATGACATGTACTTCGCATATGGCTTTCTTAATGTGGTATTAACACAGATCTCCAATGTCAAATGTCAAAAGACTTAATAATCATGAACATTGGCTACAGAACCCAATTCGATTCGCTCGAGTTTGCTCGTTGTTTTTATCATTTTGTAAGCTCAAATGCCGGAAATTAAACCTCGTTGTTAAATTCTAGTGCTTTCTTTTTGTATTTTAATTTCTAAAATGCACTGAAACTGAAATCTTTCCTAACGTGTGTATGTTTTTGACGACACGGTTGGTGCAGTGGCTGAGCGATGGACTGCGTGTGCTGCGCGTCGCGGGTTCAATCTTCTCAAGTATGGCTGTTTGTGTGTGTGAGTTTAAATGTTTGTGAATGCACCCACGATACAAGAGTAATTCCCAGTGTGGGGCAACATAAACGTTTTTTTTTTTAAAGAAAAAAAAAGGTAGGATAGGTAGTCCAACTATAAGTGATAGAATACCGATATATTACTGAAACAATTAGAAAGTAATTCTGTCTTCCTTGGATACGTCGGGTTGAAATCTATATAAAAGTGAAATTGCATAAAGAATAGAGGTAAACAAACCGTTGATAGGCAACTAGTTGTTTACGCCTAAAAGACAGATGTTGACAGCCTTTCCTAGATAGACGATTTTCATAAAAGTAATAAACCTACTTCGTACTAATGTAAACAGTATATTTATGTTTCATATTTATGATTTGCATAGAACGCTTAACCAATTTGAATGAAATATGACACATACGTAAGCCAATTCCCTAATAGGTAAATTACACGGTATACACGGGATAAATACCTAAGGGATATCTATATATATTATTATACTTAGTCCATAATGAAAGTATTACAATGCATGTGTTATGCAATTGATATGAAAGTAA
The DNA here is from genome assembly GCA_017933935.1 of Sesamia nonagrioides. Lineage (NCBI taxonomy): Eukaryota > Metazoa > Arthropoda > Insecta > Lepidoptera > Noctuidae > Sesamia > Sesamia nonagrioides. The sequence goes on from JADWQK010002537.1 coordinate 2,155,260, forward strand.
TTAAAATACGCAAAATTGTACTGACAAATGCCTCAAATTTATTCGTGGGCTTAAGTCCACAAAATGTGTTTAATACCTGGATTTCATCCATGTTTCTTTTTTGCAGGGCTATCAGGTAAAATGTGTATCGACTTTTTAATGACCTCCGTGGCGCAACGGTCAACACGCCTACCTGCGACGTGGAGGCCCCGGGTTCGATCCCCGGCCAGGTCATGGTGTTTATCTATATATATATATATCTATTATAAATATAGTATCGTTGAGTTAGTATCCCATAACACAAGTCTCGAACTTACTTTGGGGCTAACTCAATCTGTGTGATTTGTCCGTTTATATATATATTTATATATATGTATATATTTAATGGTTTTTCGAAATACCAAGTTAATATGCATGCTATTTTAGTGATTCTATTAAAATATGCTGCAGTAGGAATTCATAGTAATATTATAAATGCGAAAGTCTGTCTGTTACGCTTTCCCGCTTAACCCTCTCAACCGATTTTGATGAAATTTGGCACAGACAATCTTTAGACCCTGATAAAGAACATAGGCTACCTTTTATCCCAGAAAAAAATTGATGTCTCCGAGGGAAATCTAAAAAGCGCGATATAACCGAACTCCACGCGGGCGAAAAGCTAGTTGTTAATAAATAGTTAGAATGCAAAAGGCAATAATCATGTATATAATAGGAAATTTGTATAACGTGAGTTGTGATAACCCTAAATTGGTTTGTTTGCCTCTATTCTTTATCGAGCTAGGCGTTGGTATAAGAATCTCTTGAAAAAAAAAAGATTGCACATTTTACCGTTTACTGTGACAATTACTAAAAGGCTCTTTTGATGTAATTATTTGTTTATACACATTACTTTATAGAAATCTTATTTATGTATAAATCACTACACAATCTTTCATGTTTTGAGCAATGTAGCTCCAATGTTAACAAAGCAGCGACTCTCAAAACGCCTTGGTCGAACAGGCAAGTGAAGGAACACGGGTAGGTTTTAGTCCCCCCCTCCCGAAAAGAAAGAGAGTTCATTTGATGATTTCCCATCAGAAAAAACAAGACTACCAGTCATGGGACTGACCGACAGAAGTGAGAACTGAAATTATTAAAAAACACGCGCCTTCTTACTTCACACCTTCTTCTTCCTCAGCCTATAGATGTCCACTGCTGGACAAAGGCCTCCCCCAAGGCTTTCCACGATGACCGGTCTTGTGCTGCCCGCATCCATCGGCTTCCCGCGACCTTCACCAGGTCATCGGTCCACCTTGTTGGGGGTCTCCCTACGCTGCGTCTTCCAGTACGTGGCCGCCACTCCAAAACCTTGCTGCCCCATCGGCCATCGGTTCTACGAGCAATGTGCCCTGCCCACTGCCACTTGAGTTTAGCGACTCGCAGAGCTATGTCGGTGACTTTGGTTCTTCTGCGGATCTCCTCATTTCTGATTCGATCACGCAGAGAAACTCCTAGCATAGCTCCTTCCATTGCCCTTTGTGTGACTCTGAGCCTTCGTATGAGGCCCATTGTGAGCGACCACGTTTCAGTTCCGTAAGTCATCACTGGCAACACACACTGGTCAAAGACTTTCGTCTTGAGACACTGTGGTATCTTGGACGACGAGAAGATGTAGCGTAGCTTCCCGAACGCTGCCCAACCGAGCTGGATTCGCCGAGACACCTCTTTCTCGAAGTTGGACCTACCTAGTTGGACTTTCTGTCCCAGGTATATATACTCGTCAACAACTTCGAGTGCAGAGCAACCAACTACAATTGGAGTGGGTGCGACATGAGAGTTCGACATGATCTTCGTCTTATCCATGTTCATTTTTAGACCCACTTGTTGGGAAGCTCTGCTGAGGTCATTGAGCATTTTGCCCAAGTCTTCCAGGGTCTCAGCCATGACCACGATATCATCTGCGAAACGGAGATTAGTGATGTACTCGCCGTTGATGTTGATGCCAAGTCCTTTCCAGTCCAGGAGCTTGAAGACATCTTCCAACGCAGCAGTGAACAATTTAGGAGATATGACATCTCCTTGTCTCACTCCACGCTGCAGTTGGATCGGTTTCGAGTCCTGATCCTGGAGACGGACTGACATGGTGGCGTTTTTGTACAAACACTTTATCACCTCAATGTATCGATGGTCAATTTGGTACCGCTGGAGAGACTGTAGCACCGCCCAAGTCTCAATCGAATCGAAGGCCTTCTCATAGTCCACAAACGCCAAGCATAGTGGTTTGTTATACTCCTCGGACTTCTGTATAACTTGCCGCAGCGTATGAATGTGGTCTATGGTGCTAAAGCCTTTTCGGAAGCCTGCTTGTTCGGGAGGCTGGAAGTCGTCAAACCTGCGAGCGAGACGATTTGTGATGACCCTAGAAAACAGCTTGTAGACATGGCTCAGGAGGGATATCGGTCTGTAGTTTTTCAGGAGGGTATTGTCACCTTTTTTGAAAAACAAAACCACCACGCTCCTGTGCCACGCCTTAGGCGTTTCGCCTTTAAGAATGACGGAATTAAATAGCTTCTGAAGCGCTTTAAGAACCGGTTTGCCACCCGCTTTCAGAAGCTCAGCCGTAATTCCATCATCTCCAGCCGCCTTATCGTTCTTGAGCTGTTTCAGGGCCATACCAATCTCGTACAGGCTGACGTCCGGGATATCGTCGGTGTAGTGTCGGGTTAGTCTGGCTCTAGGATCATTAGCCAGGCTTACAACAGGTGCGTGTGTTGATGTGTATAACTCTCCGTAGAATTTCTCGATCTCACCCAAAAGCTCGGGCTTGGAAGTGACGATCCTACCATCCCCAGTCTTCAGCTTCGCAAGTAGACTCTGTCCAACAGACAATTCTCGTGCGAACACTTTGGAGCCTTTGTTCCGCTCGATAGCCTCTTTAATACGATTTGTATTAAATTGGCGTATATCGCGAGTCAGAGACTTTGAGATCTGTCTGTTAAGGCATCTGATGCGCGAAGCGTCATCAGATGCCACTACTATACTTCACACCTGGGCAGCTTCTAATGTTATAAAAAGCACAGGTCCGTTCGTGTGTGGAGTACTGCAGCCACATTTGGGCTGGTGCTGCAAGTGTCACCTGGCCACTCTGGATTCAGTGGAGAGACGTGCAAAGAGGCTGATTAGTGACCCTGATCTAACTCGAGTTGGTCTCCAAAGCCTAGAGCACAGGCGTAGAGTAGCCAGCCTTTCGGTGTTCTATAGGATGCATTTCGGGGAGTGTGCGAGGGAATTGCATGATTTAATTCCCCCATCTCCGTTCCACCAGCGGACGACCCGTCGTACGGCTGGTTTCCACCCTTACGTTGTTAACACCACTACGATCCGGACGAAGCGTTTTGCCTCCTCCTTTATACCGCGTACATCGAGGGACTGGAATAATTTGCCAGCGGCGGTGTTTCCGTCGGACTACAATTTGAGTGTCTTCAAGGCTAGAGTGAATAGGCTCTTAATAAACTAGTGCGCTTTACCATCAACGATTGCGTCACTGCTTACCATCAGGCAGGGTTGCGGTCAAGCGCTGGTTTATAATACGTAAAAAAAAAAAAACACGGTGTCGGGTCAGTCGTGCTCACGTGAATTCAATGCCCATACAATAGTACCTAACGTCGATAAAGGACCTTTCATTTAAAAAAAAAAAACTAAGAAACTTGTTATATTGGGCATAGTTCGAAGTGGTTTTAATGATTACACACTACGAATCCATTTGTATCCATCATTAGTTCTTGACGGTAGGCCATAATATCGGCTGCCGGCAGAAGTTAGTACCCACCAGACAAAGTCTTGCCGCTAAGCGATTCATCGTGTTCCGGCATGATGTCTGGTGAAGCCGTACGGAGGACGGAGCTGAGTAGTTGTGTTGCGATGTGTGCCTGGTAAGATGTATCAAATGTTGTTGTGTTGCGAGTCTGGTCGTGGAGGGTCTCCAGATCAATTTCCCTCTGGCAGCAGCGTCGTGTTGTTGGGTTTAACTGGGTTTAAAATCGCATCACCGCGCTCAACTGCAGTCTTCCTCCCTATGCACTAAGTTTTTGAGCGAATAGGCTTAATAAACTAGCGCGCTTTACTATCAACGATTGCATCACTGCTTACCATCAGGCGGGTCTGCGGTCAAGCAATAGCATATAATTATTTAAAAAAAATGGTATCAATATTGTAAGTCATGAAAATATAAACTTAACGGTTTCTCGCACCATTAACTAACCGTTAGGTAGATGTGGGTCTTATCATGCGTAATTAACTTAGTGATCGTGGGCGTAAAGAAAATGTTATTCTTCCATTCTCTTTGCTCAGCACCGAATATTTGATTCTGCCGCTTTATGATTCACCACGATATCTTATATCTTAGTATCTACAATAGACTTTCATTTTCTTACAAAATGTTTATATTGTCTACTTGTAATAATAATCCATACTAATATTGTAAATGCGAAAGTAACTCGGTCTGTCTGTCAGTTACGCTTTCCTGCTTAAACCTCTCAACTGATTTTGATGAAATTTGGCACAGACAATCTTTAGACCCTGAGAAAGAACATAGGCTACATTTTATTGAAAAAAAAATGATGTTTCGGAAAGAAATCTAAAAAGCGTGATATAACCGAACTCCACGCGGGCGAAGCCGCGGGCAGAAAGCTAGTAATTAATATTTATTTATTCTAATTTGACAATAATTGCCCGATGGTTAGTTCAATAATAGTAATAACTTATCAACCTTCTCTTGTTTACAATCTAAATTAATTTGAAGATCAGTGCATCTCTTTCCTTCTAATATATTAGAAAAGGGACAAAAGATAAATATTAGTTTATTTCTGTCAAATTAGTCCTCGCCTCACTTAAATTGACGTATCGTAAGTAGTCATGTTTTTATTTGTTGTCTATGGCATATCTTAATTTGATAGGTCTAATCGGGGCCATTGGCGTTGTTTATAAATCAAATCACCTTTACTGCGAACTATAGGTATACGTCAAAAATACAGGTCTTTATATAACCTGTAACAAAAAGGGTATATACATACCAAGGGCATGGCATCTTTAGATGATATCAAACGTTATCGGAAGGGTTTCAACTCAAAATAAAATACTCAAAAAATTGGTACCAAATTTTCGGTTTCGTGTGTTTCTTAAAATCATATCATAACAAACGTGGCAGCACACTACAACGTTAATAACTACTCGTTACCCGTCACGTTACTTGCCAAAATCCGATAAATGTCTTCAATATCTCTGTGCGACTAGTATGATAGTAGCCTATCACAGGCGGTGTTTTTCCTCATAACTTCCTAACATAAAGAGATGGGATTAAAAAACCCTTCCAATATCGTTTGATATCATGTAAAGATGTCATGCCTTTGTTATGTATATACCCTTTATGTTACACGTTGTATAATATATATAAGTTCATCTATGTTCCGCCGTTGAGGCATACAATAATAAATACAAAACTGAAGTCAAAACACAATAGGAATTATAAACTAAACTTATATAATATAAACTAAACTTAATTTAAATTCAGTGCATTTTTCTCGTTCCATTTGATTATGAAAAGGATAGAAGAAAAATATTAGTTTTAAACAAAATACTTTATTTATCCAAAAATAAAATCTCAGGCTATATTTTATTGTTCTTGTTTTAGGACCAACTATGATCATACTATACGTTCAAAGGCCATTCAGGACCGATGTCGCGGCGTTCGAGACGAACAAAGGAATCTAGTAATTCACTATTTGACTGTCATATTGTTATTCTGATGGACGTAATTATACTGATCCAATTGATTTATTTATATTTCCGCTTGACATTATAGGTATAGTATTATTTTTATATGTCAAAGATAAATCTTTGACATATAAAAATCATCATCATCATCCCAGCGTTAATCCCAGTCGCATCCGAAGCCTTTTCAGCTTTGGAGTCTGGGGTCCGCTTTACCAGTCCAACTGCTTATATGGCTAAACTTCGACATTTTCCGTGAAGCGACTGCCGTCTGACCTCTAAGACCCGAAGGCGACATCGAAGCATTGCAGATAGACCAATTGTTGGACTTTTGAGAGCTCCAACAACCCCCGTAACGACTGCCACTAGATGTTCGTAGGGTAACCGGGACCAACGGCTTAACGTGCTTTTCGAGGCACGACCAGACCAGTGCAAATATTCATATTCATGAATACAAATACTTGCACTGTACGGGGATCGAACCCGCGCCACCTTGCGCAGCGGTCGCGTCGACTACCGCTACGCCACGGAGGCTGTCCTTTGACACATAAAAATACTATAACACAACACAATACCTGGGTACAATTACAATAATGTTAATGTTTACAATTCCATATTTAAAATAAAGCATTCTAATACTTTATTTTAAATATGGAATTGTAAACATTTGTGGAGGTAAATTAATATGGAGATTTTTATTATAAAAACACTTTTGTACTTATACCCATGTATGCAAAGCAATGAATGATAACGATTAAGATGCTGATTAAGCAATGTGATAATACTGTTATTAAATACTTTTCTTACAAATGGCTAGGTATTTTTTTTTTTTTACATATTATAAACCAGCGCTTGACCGCAATCCTGCCTGATGGTAAGCAGTGACGCAATCGTTGATGGTAAAGCGCACTAGTTTATTAAGAGCCTATTCACTCTATCCTTGAAGACACTCAAATTGTAGTCCGACGGAAACACCGCCGCTGGCAAATTGTTCCAGTCCCTCGATGTACGCGGTATAAAGGAGGAGGCGAAACGCTTCGTCCGGATCGTAGTGGTGTTAACAACGTAAGGGTGGAAACCAGCCGTACGACGGGTCGTCCGCTCGTCGCGGGTCGCGGGTCGTATTTCTAAGACTTGGACTACACTACTCGCAAAGTTTCTTTAAAGAAGTGCTACCAGAAACTGACAGCAATCAAAAAGTACGTGACTAATAAATGGCCTCGATAAAACCGACAATGATCGACAGCTGCTTGAAGCAAATGATTTCCATTTGCTTCAAGCAACCACGCAGCTAAATGCAGTGCCTTCCTATACCCTTATATTTGCCTTCGATCAACTTCTAGTTAAGTAAAGTTCATCAATGCGTTTCTTCGACAGCCTCCATGGCGTAGCGGTAGCGAATGCGGCCGCTGCGCAAGGTGGCGCGGGTTCGATGCCCGTACAGTGCAAGTATTTGTATGTATGAATATGAATATTTGCACTGGTCTGGTCGTGCCTCGGAAAGCACGTTAAGCCGTTGGTCCCGGTTGCCCTACGAACATTTAATGGCAGTCGTTACGGGTTGTTGGAGCTCTCAAAAGTCCAACAATTGGTCTAACTGCAATGCTTCGATGTCGCCTTCGGGTTGTAGAGGTCAGACGGCAGTGGCTTCACGGAAAATGTCGAAGTTTAGCCATGTCAGCAGTTGGACTGGTAAAGCGGACCCCAGAGTCCAAAGCTGAAAAGGCTTCGGATGCGACTGGGATTAACGCTGGGATGATGATGATGATTTTTATATGTCAAAGATCTATCTTTGACATATAAAAATAATACTATACCTATAATGTCAAGCGGAAATATAAATAAATCAATTGGATCAGTATAATTACGTCTAAAAAAAAAAATATTATTATTATGAGAAATTTCTAATTACTTTTCCTAAATTTTTGTCACGTTTTCACTTTTTTTTTTTAGTTTTGATTGTGTTTAGTTTATATTTTCTTTTTTTTTTGTCTTTTTAGACGTTCTCATAAAAACGGAAATTGCCTGTCTGATCTCCCCGTAGACATAATATCTACAGTCGCTCCACGTGTTACTCATCCTGTACGTGACCACATTACGATGATTTACCAAAAAAACAAACCTTGCTTTTTATGCAAACAGGTATCTTTATAGAAAGAAAACAAGAAGGAGAGTAGGAGGAATTTTATATAACACTAGCGACCGCCAGCGACTTCGTTCGCGTGAAGTTAGTTATGCTCCGCTCCTATTGGTCGCAGCGTGATGTTATATACCCCAAAGCCTTCCTAGATTAATGGGCTATCCAAAGCAAAAAGAATTTTTCAAATAGGGCCAGTAGTTCCTGAGATTAGCGCGCACAAACAAACAAACTCTTCAGCTTTATATATTAGTATAGACTAGCGACCCGCCCCGGAGTCGCACGGGTGCAATGCTCATACTAAATACACTACATAAAAACTGTGAACGTTGTATATAAAATCATTGCGGCCCGCCGCTCCCGCCGCAAAAATAATAATAATGGATTATTATTATTTTCTTGTCCTTTATGGCTATGGCATATGACCGGTGTCTTTAGCCAATGATCAAAGTTATTTATTCCTTTCTTCTTTGGCTTCACACGGTTTGTGCATTTAGCCATTGTTACGTAAGAAATTTTCATTCATGTCGAAAAAGACGGCCACGTGAACCGTCTACGAGGGAGGTTTTAGGCAAAGTCATGATGAGGCCACTATGTTGCGATATCTCAATGTTCTTTAAGAATTGTTTACTGAATGCACTTTTACTACAACACAACAAATAATTTAAAAGTCCAATGTAAAATGACCTTAACTTTACCGCCAATACTCCTACCCATTATTTGTCGTAAAACGTAAATGACAAAAATGTTATATCGTCCCCGTAGAGCGAAAATTAACTAAGTCTAAAAATGACCAAAATAAGTTATCGCTATCATTAATATCATATTTTTTTTCTCTACATATCAGTCTAACCGGTATTTTTCTAGCTGCCTTCGTTTTTGTTTTACGAAATGTGAATAGTAAATAATCCTACACCTTGGATGCCACATCATAATGGTAGAAATAACTAACTTATTTAATTATTACGCATTTACGAAAAATTAACATAGCTCAAAATTAAGTCGACTTGTTTACTTTCCCATTAAATTATGAACGCATATATATGTCAAAAGGTAATTTAAAAATCACTATAATGATTTAGTGATTATTTGAAATCAACAGTTTGCTATAACGCATGAAAGCGAAAATTAACTAACTCGATATAGTGAATATTCACTCTTCATTTTTAAATGAATTGTACTGCACTGCAAGAACGAAAAATAGTTAACTCAATTTAAGCTTTTTGTTTTCTTTTAAAAGGGAAACATAAGATCTATAGTGAATAATAATTAAAGTCCTTTGATTTTTATTTATACGGCTTTGAGATACATTGTTACAATTAAGGTACATTTAGCCTCGAGTTAGTGAGTTTGTCGCTATTATTATGACGATATTCCGCGGCACGCGTTCTCAGATAGTGAAGACGATAGACGTCGCAAAAAGAAAAGACGAGTGTATGTTGCAAACTCTTCTAGCGACAGCGATAGTGAAGCAAGTACATCATACAGTAAGGGGCATTTAAGGAATATTCACAAAATATTTACATCAACAATGGAAATATTGAATCGGTACGTGCTCGCTCTAAAAGAAACCGAGATTCAGCGCCACCTTATATCGTTAAGGAATTAAAATACACGGATATGATGTTGTAAGCGCCCTTAATGAAAAAATGGCAAAGAACACAAATAGAGATACAGAAGGCAATAAAATAAAATGGTTAAATCAAATCAATTCAAAGCATTTGTTTCAAATAAACCAGTTACAGGCACTTTTGAATTGTCAGAAGATCGGTCAGTCAGGAAGGTGAAGCTAGTCGCCCATTCCAAAGAGTAGGTACCTATGGAGAAGAACGGGCAAGAAACTCCATGGACACTCTTTTAAATTGTCAAGCTATCGATACAAATATTTGATTACATCATTCGTTTTGATATCAACCGTGTGAGAACGATGCAGAAATATATTGTACGGTAAGAGAGTCCATTACGGAAAACACACAAAACAAAAAAAAAGACTAACCCTACAAATAGATGCTTTACAGCAAGTACATTGTACTCACACGTGTGCCATGCAATTATACAATACTAAGAAATTGAATCTATACAATGTAAAGATAGTTTTTTCAAGGTTCAGCAGCTCCAAGAGTGTTCCCGAATACTAAGTTTAGCTCCAGTGTAGCTGCATCAGTGCCGAACACCCCTGTCAGCGATGCAATTCCGTAACGTACAATATGCTAGGCTACATAGTGTGTACTGGCTTTGAGTAAAAAAAAAAAAACAAGCAATTACAAATTAAAACTGCAAGAGGAAAAATCAAAAAGTAAAAAAAAATATTTCTACGTTTTAAGAGAAAATACCCAGGTCTTGTTAAGTTTCGATATTTGTAGTTTTAATTTGTAATGTTTATGTTTTTTTACTCAAAGCCAGTTTTGCACACTTGGTAGTCAAGCATATTGTACATTACGGAATTGAATCGCTGACAGGGGTGTTCGGCACTGGTACAGCTACACAGGAGCTAAACTTAGTATTCGGGAAAACTGTTGGTGCTGCTGAACCGTGGACAAAACTATATTTGCATTGTGTAGATTCAATTTTTTAGTATTGTATAATTGCATGGCAAACGTGTGAGCACAATGTACTTGGTGTAAAGCATCTATTTGTTGGGTTAGTCTTTTTTTATTGACTTGATTGTGCTCTGGCTGTTGAGAGTATGTCATGCTCACTCAAATGTCTCGCTGGTGGTGGCGTGTGAGTTGGGTCATTAGGATCCTTTCAATATGGTTGACCTGAATGATGCTGATCCATATCATGTTCGTGAACGGATGCCGTCAGAGGGGACTGGTCTTCTCTTAGCTGCCACGGCGTATTTTATTTCTGAATTGTTGTTTTATTTTTTTGTGTATTTTCCATAATGGACGCTCTTAGCGTACAATATATTTCTGCATCGTTCTCACACGGTTGATTTCAACATGAATGATGTAATCAAATATTTGTATCAATAGCTTGATAATTGAAAAAAGTGTCCATGGAGTTTCTTGCCCGTTCTTCTCCATAGGTACCTACTCTTTGGAATGGGCGACTAGCTTTACCTTACTGACTGACCGACCTTCTGACAATTCAAAAGTGCCTGTAACTGGTTTATTTGAAATAAATGCTTTGACCCTTATTTAGAATTTAATGTATTGGAATGCTCAACAAAAACTTCATTTATAACTCGAAAGAGAAAACAAGAGCAAATAATGGATGGACAAACTACACAGGAACATATCGAAGAGTTGAAAAATTATAAGTTTGCTTCAGCTTATTCCACATCTCTGCCCATTTCAGAATCTAAAAAGAAGGATCTTAACAACTTAAGTGCAAAAGGGAACACCACAAGAGCTCCACACGTGCTATCAATCTTTACCAATAAGTAAAGTTATAATTGATAGAAAATTGGAGCCAGATGTAACAGAGGCGGAAGAAGAAGAAGAAACCGTGGAATAATAAAGTTAGATTTCCTTTTTTAAATAATATTTTTTTGAATTTTTTCTGCTGTATGCGGTTGGTGCACTTTTTTTTTATTTTGTTAAAATATAAAAGTGTTTTGTTATTTTTTTGTATTATTTTCTTTAATAAACATTATATACATTTATAACAATAGTTTAATTAAATTATTCATGTCCTATTTAAACCATAACTTACCACACAAGCTTTCGACATTTCATCATTTCATTTCATTTCATTTCATTTCGGCATTTTTCCCTTCGTGATAATTTGAAGCTAAGTGAAAAATCACTAACTAAGGTCGACAATTAACTAAGCCAAAATTACGTCAGAGATTGTCTGAAGAATAGTTAACTAGTTTGATGTTTTTAGATTTTTCTAAATTACAAAAAGATTTTCACGCATTATACGTCTTTTAATATAAACTTATTTTTTTTTTCCTTGTAATAAAAACTAGAAATATAAAGATATGCAATGGCTAGTAAAAGCTATAACGAATTTTATTTTTAAAAAGTTTAAAATTCATTATCTCAAAACATGATTTTTCGACTTGATGATTTTTCGCTCTACGGGGACGATATATAATATAGACATAATATGCCATCGCGAAGTTTTTTGTAATCCTTTTCAATGTGTACAATAATTTTGTACATTATTTTGAAAAATCTCGAACGGTTCAGCCTGCGTTTGCTATGTAAGCGGAAAAATGTAATTATTGACGACATCACATTAGAAACCTCAAAAATAACAGTATTTCTCCACTATTCAATGAATGTTTATTATAGATATAAGCGTTCCTCTTTAATCACTCTATCTATTAGGCCGCCGCGCTGCCTCGAATCTTGCGGGCAGCGGGGCAGCGGCGGCGGCGGCAGCGCGGATGCCGACCGGGCATCGAAGACCCGTTCTCGAAACTAGCGGTTAGATCGCGCGTCACTATAGCCGCGTAGTGTTGTGTTCATGATTGTGTCCACAAGATATTTGTTTTTATTCGCGAAAGAAATGTCTGAACAATAGCGGCAACATCTTGTTGATTCAAATTTATTAATAACGCTGGATCACCGCGACCTGCCCGCCCGCTGCCCGCAAGATTCGAGCGCGAGAAGTACACCGCTCACTGCCCGCCACCGTCCCGCTGCCGCTCGGCTGTTTTCGAGAATTGGTCCGTTTGATTTTACGCATAAGATCCCGCCGCTCACTCGCCGTCGCCGCCGCCACCCCGCTGCCCGCAAGATTCGAGGCAGCGGCCTTAAAAAAACTGCGTTATAATCTGTTGCGTAGTCTTAAATATTTTAACATACATAGGGACAGAGAAAGCAAATTCGTGTTATACTATGTACTGATAAATTAATTTCAAAGTAAAATTACATGTCATATCAATATGCAGTGTAGGTAATTGTAATTTCATACGACTGTCAAAGAATGAGAATTGAGATTTCAATTCAATTCAATGCTCGCAGGATCAACTGATGATGAAGGCAACCCTTATCCCTATTTGCGTGAGATATCCAAAGCGGTAGTCCTCGTAATTTTAAGAACATCTGATGTCAGTCTCAATCTGTTGAATAGTAATTTAAAGGACATGGCTAAACTAAATTATAGAAGACTACTTCGCAATGAAAACACATGTATAAACATAATTCCCAGCAATATATGATACTGAATAGCTGAAAATTAGTATTTCGTATTTAAAAAGGTTAATTCTTCATTTCAAATTTTCATTTACAATTCATATCTGCTCAATCCAGAAAATAAAATTGCGTAACTCCTACGTCAAAGGTACAAAAACTGCAAACAATAACTTTGCTATGAACTTTTATCTCGGCGTTTTAACGTTTAAAACTTAACAACTAAGAAACTTTTTTATGTTTATTAGTTCACGAAAGTTATAAGAAATTATTAAACACTAAACTATTCATGAATGAATACATAAATATTACGTGTTAGTGTGATTTTTTTTTCGTATAACCTGGCTGGGGTAGCCGATTAACCATCTCTGTTCCCTACATTTTGTCAAATTTCTGCCAAGTTTTTTTATTTGTCCCTTAGATGAGACAACGACTACATCTTGAACTTTTTAAATTATGGGAATTGGTTTCTGGTGTCAAAATAATTTGTTACTTATTAGTGTGAATAATTACCACTAGAGTGCTCGCGCTCTAAAGTACACCGAGAATGCTCGTGCGGGCTACATAATATGTAGCCCTTTTGCATAACAATCATTTTTGAAAATAGGTTGATATATTAATAAAATGTCAGTTATTTTTAATCATATAATATATTTTTAACAATAAATAACACTATGTTTTACATGCTTTTTATTAGCTTCACTTGTATGTTTGCTTACTTGCTTGTTTGTTTGCTTGCTTGCTTGCTTGTTTGTTTGTTTGCTTGTTTGTTTGTCGTCTCTAACTCTTTGGACTACGAGTGAGCGGCTCATTACTGTAAAATGTCCCACCGTTTTCAACGTTCGTTTTTTTTGTAAAAAAAGAATAACGAACTAAAAAGTTGAAAATAAATATAGTTTAAAAAACTAAAAACACATTCTTTTAAAAAATACCAAACTAAAAAGTAAAAATAATTAAAAAAAAAGTGTGAGGCGCTTAATATACAAAAATTATAGCACAAAGCGCCTCACGCTTTTTTTTTAAATTATTTTTAACTTTTTGTTTGGTATTTTTTTTAAATCATGTGTTTGTAGTTTTTTAAAGTATATTTATTAATCTGAGGTCTTTTTGTTAATAATTTTACACTATACCTAAAATAATAAAAAAATGCAATATTAGGATGGTATGAGAACAATCAGCCTTTTTTTAAAATTCTTGTTAATAATTTAAGGTTTAATGAATTTTTCAACATCTTTTTTAATTAACCAATCAAAATGAACATAAAATCTTATACATTTTCGTTGTATTGAGGCCACACTATCACCTGATGGTCACTACACATCCATGCTTCGTCTTCATGCACGTGCTTCTGTCTCAAGCTCTATTATAAAAAGCACAGCGACCTACTCGACTACGAATTGGCATATTTTGCTGTGAAGGTTGTTCTGATAATCCCTAAAGTAATATTTCTTTCAATTTTATGCTTATGGGTATATTTTTTACGACGAGTTCTTCAACCTCCGTACGTACTTCTCTCAAGTAGTGACAGCGTAGAACTTTCAAGTCTGGATTATTCATCTGGTAAATGTTATCATTGACCATTGATTCCAGACAAGTTAACAAAATTATAAAACTACGTAACAGGCCCTCAACGACTATTCCGTTAAATCATTTTTTTTTTTTTTTTTTAATACTTATAAACTAGTGCTTGACTGCAATCCCGCCTGATGGTAAGCAGTGATGCAATCGTTGATGGTAAAGCGCACTAGCTTATTAAGCCTATTCACTCAAAAAAATTTCAGTGAATAGGAAGGAAGACGGCAGTTGAGCGAGGTGATGCAATGTTTAACCCAACAACACGACCAACGATGCTGCGCCAGAGGATGATCTGGAGACCCTCCACGACCAAACTCCCGACACAACAACATTAGGCACATCGTACCCGGCACACATCGCAACACAACTGCTCAGACCCGTCCACCGTACGGCTTCACCAGACATCATGCCGGAACACGACGAATCGCTTGGCGGCAAGACTTTGTCTGGTGGGTGGTAACTTATGCCGGCGGCTGATGTTGTTGCCTACCACCGAGAAAATTTTCAGATGATGAACTGTTTTATTCCTCGTCTCCCCTTGAAGCATCTCGCTCACTTTCAGAACCAGCCTGTTCATGGACAATGCTCTGTTTGGTCGTCAGGAAGCTCTTTTTGCTCGTTATCACTTGGATCGTTATTGGCTTCATCATCTTCCATCAACCGATCTTGTATACGCTTCTCATTAGTGTTTGCTGCCATAATGAGCTGTTAATTAGAAAAATGAGGCATAAATATGAGGTTTTATATCATAAATTAACATTTAAGCCATTGCAAAATAAAAGTAAAATAAAACATAAAGAATACACTTACATTTGCACCAAAAAACTTGAGAACTTCACGTTGTCAAAAAGTTTCGCGAACGCTGGCGTGGGGTACATTCTTAGCCGGGCACTTTTTACTTGAATTACGCAGACGGCTGATCTCCGCGGGTGTTGCCGCTCCGACTGACATGCTCGCGCATTCTTTCTCGAAGAATACATAGAAGGACAGCGATATACGGTCACGCGTAAAAGAGAGAGACTACAATATGAACCACTGGGCTACGCATGTAGCCGACGCGAGCACTAGTGTTAAGTGAATGAGTGCCCGTACTTTTTAAACTCTTTTTGACAAATATTGCTAAATAATCAGAGCGTCCATATCCAGCCAGCGAATCTCGGTGGCCAGATAGTAAAGGCACATGTCCTCGTGACCTACTCATAACCTTATGCCCCGTGATAATTCGTCGTTCTAGATCTATTGCATGTGCACGCGCATAGCAGTTAAGCAGTTACATTAAAAAAATACAGTCCACTAAATCGAAGAAACTACATATATTTTCCCTCACCCATGTAATACCACTCACCCAATAGTAAACGGCATCGGGATACATTGCTCGTAGAACTGATGGCCGATGGGACAGTAAGGTTCTAGAATGACGAATACGTACCGAAAGACGCAGCGTAGGCAGACCCCCCATAAGGCAGACCGATGACCTGTTGAAGCTCGCGGGAAGACGACGGATTCGGGCAATACAGAATCGGTCAGTGTGGGAAGACTGGTGGGGGAGGCTTTGGTCCAGCAGTGGACCTCTATTAGCTGAAGAAGAAGAAGAATCAGCAGCTTCTAATGATGTACAAAGCACAGTTCCGTTCGTGTGTTTAGTACTGCAGGCACATTTGGGCTGGTGCTATTAAGTGTCAACTGGCCACTTTGGATTCAGTGGAGAGGCGGGCGAAGAGGCTGATTGGTGACCCTGATTTAACTCGAGACGATCTCCAAAGCCTAGAGTACAGGCGTAGAGTAGCCAGCCTTTCAGTCTTCTATAGTATGAATTTTGGGAAGTGTGCGAGGGAATTGCATGATTTAATTCCCCCATCTCCATTCCACCATCGAATGATCCATCGTATGGCGAGTTTCCACCCTTACGTTGTTAATACCACTACGATCCGGAAGAAGCGTTTCGCCTCCTCCTTTATACCGCGTACATCGAAGGACTGGAACAACTTGCCGGCGGCAATGTTTCCATCGGACTACACTTTGAGTGTCTTCAAGGCTAGAGTGAATAGGCTCTTAATAAACTAGTGCGCTTTACCACCAACGATTGTGTCACTGCTTACCATCAGGCAAGATTGCGGTCAAGCGCTAGTTTACAATTTTATAAAAATAAAAAAATGGTATAGAGACACCATTATTTTTGAAACGCATTATTTAAAAATAATGGTTTTTATAATGTACCCGGAAAGATAAATCTCTACTAGCAATTTTAATTATTTTGCGTAATACTCGGCGTAATCGCGGCGTTTCGGCGTATCACTTACTTTGGAAAACACGGAACACGGTTAACTCTCTTGACTCTAACAATGTCTAAACGTTTAGAAAATTAGAAAAGATCATATGAGAATTTGGTTGCGTATCGACTTATTTTGCGCGCACTCTCCCTCTTACCAAATACTCTGGACTTCATACTATCGAAGATAGTAAGATATTTGATTTTCGCTATTTAGACGCTAACAGGTGGCAGTGTGGGCTGGGCGTATTGCCCGTAGGACCGATGACCGATGGGGCCCAGGGGCGTGCACAGACATTTTGTGGAGGGTATGCACTACCCAAATATCTGTGCTTATACAAGTGCCACTAGATGTTCGTATGGCAACCGCGACCAATGGCTTAACGTGCTTTCCGAGGCACGACCAGACCAGTGCAAATATTCATATTCATGCATACAAATATTTGCACTGCGCGAGGATCGAACCCGCGCCCCCTTGCGCAGCGGCCGCGTTCGCTACCGCTACGCCATGGAGGCTGTCAAAATACAATGAAATGTTATTATTAACGCAACTGTAAATAAGTAATAATTTATTTCTCAAAAAACTGAAAAAAATATTTTACTATCTATAAATTACATCAACGCGCCTATCTTTTTTAAATAACTCTATAAAAACTAAATATGTATAAAGATCATTTTAAAATCGCTAAAAGTTCTTTTTCCATAGAAATATAGACAAATCTGGGAGTCTACTTTAACCCTATGTATTTCATAAATATACGTGATGCGCTACTCATTGGAATCATAACTATTAAATTTTGCTAATTTGTAAACTTCAGGAAAATTATTACAATATAAAGCATAATAGTATTGAAATTCATAGCAAGTAGGTTGAAAAACTTAAGGTCTTTTAAGTTTTTATAACAACGAATTGTCAATACCGCGTTTTAAAATAATATAGGTACCTACACGGGAAACAAAATAATAACGTTAACGTTGAAAAATTCACCGTTTTAAATTTATCTAAATACACATCACAAGTACAGATCTTTCCTAAAACAATCAATATATTTATGTTCCAAATACACCAATAACCAAACAACATAAGCTGATAAAATAAAAAGGTATTTTCACAAACAACAATTGTGCTAGTTTTGTCAACTTCTTGATTCAGCCGCGTAAAATGAAGCACTGCTTATCTGGGCTTATAAACCGAATGAAATTACAAGACAACACACGAAAAGTTTACACATACAATCAAATAATTTTATTCACACACGCGAAACAGAGACACGTCAGAGAAGCACATTTCGTTTCTGCTTACGGCCGCCACGCGAATGTGGCGCGGTTGTCGCGACAAACAGAGCTGCGCGTAGTTTAGTTTGCACTAGCCCCAATAGATGGCAGTGTTATCAATAACTGCTTAAAGAAGTCTTTAAGTTTGTAGTATATAAATTATTTTATTGTACTATATTATAAATTATTATATATTTTTTTTGAAAATTATTAGGGTATGCAGTGCTTATCTGCCTCTATGGAGCGCACGCGCCTGATGGGGCCGACAGGTTCTCGCGTGGCGACCACGCACCGGAAGACGCAGCATGGTTAGGCCCCCGACAAGGTGGACCGACGACCTGGTGAAGGTCGCGGGAAACCACTGGATGCGGAAGGCGCAGGACCGGCCGTCGTGGAGAACCTTGGAGGAGGCCTATGTCCAGCAGTGGACGTCTTTCGGCTGAAATGATGATGATGAGGCGCTGACAGCTATAGTTAGTTTCACAAGTGGCGCATATTCTCATAATAATTCCGTAGTAAATATAAAATACACAAAAAAATCCAATTCAATGACAATACATGAGTTATAAAATAACATAATTACAGCCATTTGAGGCAACAATTTACAATTTAGTTCCCGGATGCTAAATCGGGGTGCTTTGAATAGGAACAAAAACAATTATCATTTCTTATAATATGTTTAGTCTAGCACACTCGTATATTATACGCCAGTGGAATCTTGACAAATTAAATTGGTAGTCTCAGCAATTAATTGCCCTGACTTCATATCAATGATTAATAGCAATAGATATCTTCGCTGATAAAATCAATAGCCAATTATTTCTGCAAGTGGTCCCTAGGGGAAAGATCAATATTAATAGTATATTACCAGTAAATTATCTAACTCACACATTGTAGATAATAATCAAACTTGATTTACATGTTATACACAACTAGCACACTTTACACTTAACCATGACAACATTAATTTTAGTAAAACATAATAATAAATAGCATAACTTTTCCCTTCAATAACAGTCAAGAAATTTTAGGAAAGAAAAAGAATACTATTTCATTATTTATGTACACACAATAAAATACGTACACATATTATGACAAAATTAAGTTCTAAGTACAAAGGTGCTGCTTATTTCTTAAAAAAAATCTTCCAGGAGTCAATATTGTGACATCTACGGGGCGATCTTCAAACTAAATGAAATTCAACACACATTAAAAAAAATTATATACAAAATGGTGATGACAATACGACAATAAATTAAACAGCGTGTACCTCAACACATTCTCAATCTACCCATAAAAAATCATATAGTCATTAGTTTAATCACAGGTAATAATTTTTCATTTATCATATTTTCTACATGATGTACATGTTGATCTTACAGGTTGATGACCGCCACATCCAGCGGTACTAAACTTTAATAATAATGGCGCGAAAAAAGGAAGTCGATACAGGATCGCGCTGTCGCCGATCGAAGGTCAGTGAACCAATATTTTAAAGGATGTTCTATTCCGTTTGCAATTTTATGCGATTTAGTTGGTTTGAAATTTTATTTTTTTTTATTTTTGGTGCTAATTTTTTTTTCTATGGTTTAGGATTATTCCTATGAACCAGCATTGTTCGTGTTTTCAGTTATTGTCATATTATCAGCACCACTCTAAATAAAAGGGATGTTAGCGGATAATAATATTAATGGATTTTCGGCCAGTTTTAGAAATAGATGCGCATTTCTGATGACGCGTAATCGCGGCAGAAACTACAGTATTCACACTGTGTTTGAGGATCGGTGGGATTCCCTGATGGTTAAGAAGTGGGAGCAGCGCTACGTTAAGTATTAATTTTATGTATGTATGTCTGTGTTTTATATTTGTGTTTCTAACCTATCAACATTAGAAGTTAAGAATTAAAATTAAAAGACTTTTCATTGTATTCTATTCTATAAAAAAAATACAGTACGAAGCTAAACAAGCTCCCATATCAGCATAATGCATGCATGCATTTATATTAATTATTGTGATATTTAATACTTGTAATATGAATGCTCAAAATAAACTGCTTTTATTTCTTAATTTTAAAGTTTGTTTTCTGTGTTCGTTTTAAAAGTAGTTATTTGTTCATTTGTTTTCTAGCAACGTGAATTCAAAAAAAGTACAACAATCTTCTCCAACAGAGTACCATCCTAGATAGATATCAATATTTTTTTTTAACAAAACACGTCAAAAACATCATGTCTTTAAACAAAAATCCTTGTGCAACCATTATCTGTTTTCTCATCACACCTCTCTAAGCAAGTGCCATCCACTCCATTATTTTAATTTTCCATTCTGAACCATTGTACAGATTTAAATTGGACCACAACCTCGTAAAAGCGAGCTTATCTCAAAGTCTATAAGTTCAGTCAGAAAAAGACAAGGGATCCAGTCGCCAAATAAAAGAATTCGGTCGGTATAGATAAAAAAATCTGTTAAAAACACTTGTATGAAGACAAGGCTAGAATGATGTTATCAGGATATGAAACATTGATGATTTTTTTTTTGTAATTTTTGTTATTATATTTTACACACTTTAACAAAGAACATCAACAACAAAACAAAACAAAAAACGACAACAAGAACGTCAACAGTCTTAATCTGTCAAAAAATATTTATAAACTCCCTTTTTAGGGTTCCGTAGCCAAATGGCATAAAACGGAACCCTTATAGATTCGTCATGTCTGTCTGTCCGTCTGTCCGTCTGTCCGTCCGTCCGAAACTATAATACTGTTGAAACTTGGTAAGTAGATGTATTCCGTGAATCTTAATGCGGTTCAGTGCGAACCGCATTAAGATTTGGATGCAAAAATAAAAAATAACAATATATATTGGGGGCTCCCCGTACACTGAAACTCATTTTTATTTTCATCAAACGCGTACGTGTGCGGTATCTATGGATAGTTCTTCAAAAATGATATCGAGGCTTCTAAAATGTTTTTTTTTTCTGAACCGAATAGTTTGCGTGACAGACGCTTCCAAAGTGGAAAAAAGTTGCCCCCCCCTAAAACAAGAACTTCTAAAATAAGAAAATGAAAAATCTAAAAAAAACATATGGTGTACATTACTATAAAAACTACCAACGAAAATTGTTTTGAACGAGATCTAGTAAGTAGTTTTTTTTTAATACCTCGTAAATCGTAAACCGCTTATTACCGCGTAATCTTTCATACAAATAACTTAAATCCTTTAATTTCATAAATCAATGGTACGGAACCCTTTGTGCATGAGTCCTACACGCACTTGGCCGGTTTTTTAAATAATTATAAACTAGGGCTTGACCGCAATCCCACCTGATGGTAAGCAGTGATGCAATGCAATGCAAAAATTGATGGTAAAGCGCGCTAGTTTATTAAGAGCTTATTCACTCTAGCCTAAATACATCATCATCATCCCAGCGTTAATCCCAGTCGCATCCGAAGCCTTTTTCAGCTTTTGGAGTCTGGGGTCCGCTTTACCAGTCCAACTGCTGATATCGCTAAGCTTTGATATTTTCCGTGAAGCGACTGCCGTCTGACCTCCACAACCCGAAGGCGACATCGAAGCATTGCAGTTAGACCAATTGTTGGACTTTTGAGGGCTCCAACAACCCGTAACGACTGCCACTAGATGTTCGTATGGCAACTGGGACCAACGGCTTAACGTGCTTTCCGAGGCACGACCAGACCAGTGCAAATATTCATATTCTTGCATAAAAATATTTGCACTGTGCGGGGATCGAAACCGCGCCTCCTTGCGCAAAGGTTGCGTTTGCTACCGCTACGCCACAGAGCCTGTCATTGTAATCATGAATATTATTAAGGAACTCGTAGCTTAAAATCAAATATCCTATTTATTTGGCTTGTTTTTTAATGCTAGCTAAATGTAGCTAGCATGAGAAAATAAAGCAAATTAAATGGGATATTTGATTTGTATGTTCTTACCCCAGTGCCGATCTTACTCCAACGCACCTTATCGCCTCGCCTTTAATACCGCGTGCATTGAGGCAATGGAACAATTTGCCAGCGGCGGTGTTTCCGACTACTATAATCTAAGGTCCGTATTACAGAACGTTACTCAAGTACAGTTTAAACTCCAATCACTTGATCATTGCTTAAGTATAGAATCAGTGCTTGAGCATCTTTCTTATTCCAGAACGGTAATCAATCTATACTCAGCAAATCGAGACTCAATTCAAGCCTCAAGCAGAGATGTCGTTTGTCTATGCATCAGTCTGTTTTCGTTTACGATTTATATAATTTACATAATAAGAAATATTTAATTGTACCCTAAGAACCCAAAAATTAATAAAAGGAACGTTATTTTGTTAACCCAGAATAGTAAAATCCCACATTTAATGAAGTTAAACCTATTAGAAATCTTTTTTTATATTATTTCATTCCTTATATGTTTTAACTGTCGTTCGTGCCCAAGAATCTATCAGTATGGGTGTGGGTCGTCGTGATCGTGACTTTGACAGTTTTATGTAATCAACTTTCGCTAAAAAGTGTAAACAATTTTTAGAAACTTGATAAATAATTTTAAGTTTGTTTCTCTCTGTTCTCGTCATCATCATCACGCTAAAGTTGTCGCTGCTGGATATAGGCCTCTCTTGTTGCACGCCATCCAATTCGAATTCCATGATATACAATGTATTCTACAGGATCAAACAGTGTATATTACAATATATGAATCGCAGTAACTCTAATGGAAACGGAGAAGACAGAAAAAGGACCCCTAAAGGAGCAATGAATATGAAAACAATAAGCTCCTTAATTGGAGTAAAAAAGGAAAGGTATTTATCTCTGAATATATACCTCTACTTACTAATTTAATTAAACTAACCAAATGAATGTTGAAAACAGTAGCCAATACAAGATATACAATATGTACATTCATTCCCTTAATGCTTGTTAACATTAATTTCATATTTTAGAAATGTATGTATGTTCTTGTCTATTTTATATTACTTATTTCTGCTGTTGCAATTCGGTTATAGTGTATTTTATTAACTATATGGTATTTGTTTGTTTACAGGTCCAAGTTTGAATGCTCATATGAAAGTCACCCATCACCTACCATTTAACCTGATGCAAGGACGGGGAGTATGGTGACGGAGGAGCTCAAACTACATGTGTAAAGATGTGGAATGGGAGTGGCATGAGATATAATTGGAAAACTTAAAATAAAGAATTTATAACAAATATGTAGCGTTATTACACATCACAATAAATCGTTTCTACAAAATGACTCTTGTTATTTGTGCGACTGCCATAATATGGCTTTTCCTTCGTTCTGGGCCTTGGAGCTGCCGTCCTAAGTTTTCCCATGGGATAACACATTAATAAGCACTATTTGTCATGAACTTATTCTCTTCAAACCTCCTGAGCCTCCTGTTTGAGCATCCCTTATTAATCCTATATCCAATTAATAGATCTTTTCATTCACAAGATAAGATTGAATAAAATGCATTTTAAGAACCCAAATAATTAGGATATAGCGGTTGTGTGTTGATCCAGAACAGCACAATCACACATTTATATGAAGAAAAGTGTGCTCACACAGCCTGTTACTATAAATACAATTTATTAGTTAGGCATAACTCAATCAAAAATTTAATAACATAATTTTCACCACATCTTCAAACTAAGTTTAATCTACTAAAATTATCGTTAAATAAATTATGATAATGGTCTATTTCTTCAAATACATCCATTTTGATTCAAATATTAATAAGAAAAACAATATTTGAATTCTACAATGCAGCTAGAAATAGATAGAACAAAAATCAAAAATGACATGACAATGCCAATATAATGAGGTAATCTATGCTCAAGCGTGGTCCCGACCACACTTGAGTGATGATCAATGCTTATGTATGATTCAATAAAGTCCAACTCAGCTGATCTATGATCAACGAATCTATGCTTGAGGGTCGTTCTAAAATCAAAACTCGACTCAAATCTAGTTTTAAGTAGAGATCAATGCTTGAGTAACTTTCTGTAATACGGACCTAAGTGTCTTCAAGGTTAGAGTGAATAGGCTCTGGCTCTTAATATACTAGCGCTCTTTATCATTAATGGTTTCATCACTGCTTACGGTCAAAGTTTATAAATGTAAAAAATAACCGTAAAAATTGGTTTAGCAGTTTAAGCGTGTAGAAGAAACAAACATACAAACACACACACACACCCACTCACAAACCTTCGTATTTGTAATACTATTATAATATATATCTATAAAGTCAAGTTATTAACTTAAACAAAAATAATACACAATCACTTGCCTCTGTCAATTCAACCACTTTGTTAATTCAAATTCCAGAGGCGGATACACCACCGACCTCAATATGTTTTTGCTTGCCAACGTGACCCGACTATTATAACGATTAACACAGACCCTTTAACCAATAACCATATTCATGCATACAAATATTAACACTGTGCGGGGATCGAACCCGCGCCACCTTGCGCAGCGGCCGCGTCTGCTACCGCTACGCCACGGAGGCTGTCACATAGACAATGCACTTAAATTGTAGTCAGACGAAAAATTTACAAGTTTTTCACCTTTGGTTTATCGCCGACATGAGACTATGATTAGCTTTAGAACATTTTAAATTACGAAAATTGACCTTCAGACAATACTGTATACGAAATACATTGAAATAACTATTTAAATAAATACAAAAAGCGTAGGTGTCGAAGTATTCGTTCACACCGCTGCCATCCCGAAACTTGCACAAAACTTATACTGACAGAATTGCCATGCTGTCCCACAGGGCTTTATACTAGGTCCAATTTTGTTCCTAATTATTACGAATGACTTACTAAACTGAACAACATAAATAAATTCAAATACGAAATTAATAGCTTTGGTAGACTCTACAAAAGCTGTTATTAGCAAATTCTCTGTGGAATTAAATACGATAAACACGGTACTTTTGGATTTTACAATTAACTTATGATTTTCTGATAATTTTAAAATAACATCCTCGTTCTAATCTCATTCATCTTTCGTTTTCTCTCTCATTTACCTGCATTTTTGACATTTGATTGTCATTAAGGTAAGATCCACAGAGTCCTGGTGGCCTAGTGATTAAAACACCAGGTTCGATTCCAGATGAGGCAAGTACCAATGTAACTTTTCTAAAGTTATATGTACTTCCTAAGTATATCTTGGACACCAATGACTGATTATAAGGTGAAGGAAAACACCTTGAGGAAACCTGGAGTTTAAGTCTGAAATCGCCAACCCGCATTGAGCAAACTTGATGAATCCGCCTTCTGGTTGGTTTTCGAAGGCATAAAGTTCTGATAGCAGCCAACTCATTCAGTTAAAACTTGGTACTCAATTCACTAGTCACTACTGCCGCTAACTTCAAACGTTCAAACTGAACGTGGTGGACTTGACATGCTATCAGGTCCACGTCGACATTTAATCGTCTCAAATGATTGACGTGAGCGGATCACTTGGTATGCGCAGCTGTTGATTTTGATAGCGAATGATTATGTTATGAAACTATGTGTTGATATATGTTGGTAGGTTCGAGTCGGTAGTACAATATTGTCTACGTGTTTTAGATAGCTTTTGTCTAACACAGCTGGATATTTTTTTTCCGAAAATATCTGTAAAAACATCGATAACATAAGAAGCGAGCGGTCCAGAACAGATCGTTTGAAGTCTGTATAGTAGCTTTTGGGAAGTCATGGCATAGATTTCAATTCTTCAAATCTATTCAATATGGTTTTAAATCTCTGTGATTAGGAAATTAAACAATATGTCATTTATTAAAATTAGGCTAAGAATAAGATCTAGATTTGCATAATAAACGGCGACTCTAGTGCTTTAGATGGGAAAAAGAATTGATGCAATAAACTATATAGCAACAAATATATATAATACTAGGTGTTGCCCGCGACTCCGTCCGCGTGGACTTCAGTTTACAAAGCACGGTGGTTCCCATTTCCGTGGTAATGTTAATACCGAAAAAAATTAAAAAAAAGCTCAGTTGATATAAAATAAGCGCCTGTTAAAATAATGGGAGCAATATGTAGTATGTCCGCGTTAGCTCCTGTTTTCGGAACATTTTTAGTTACAGCTCTGTTCCTATTGGTCATAGCAGGATGTTATATAGCCTATGTCCTTTCTCAGGCTTTAGACTATATGTGTACCAAATTTTATTACAATCGGTTCAGTACTTTTGGCGTGAAAGCCGGACGGACAGACAGACAGAGACACTTTCGCATTTATAATATTAGTATGGATTACAAAACTAAGAAACACAAAATATTAAATTACATTACCTAATAAATCGTCGGCGACGGAAGAGCGATTGGAACGACCACATCTTGGAGTGATGATAAGGGTCCATTCCGTCAGTGATAATCCCTACTTTTCAAAATGACTCTGGCCATGTGCTGCCATTACAAAATAACGTGACAGCGTTTGCCCCACTACTACATAAATCAAATGAGCAACTTTTGTTAAAATGATATCATTATCCACGACATATTTATATTTTGTATTGTTTTTATTTAGTTTACTTTTAAGATCTTCCTGTAGTTTCTAGTATTAAGTCATGTCTATACTAACCGAACGGACAACATGAATGGGACCCAAATAAAAGATTTTGATTTGAATAAATATTTTTTCTTTCTTTTCTTTAAATACTTGTTTTTGGAGTAGTGAACTTTTCATATACTTTACAAGATTACATATGTCGTATGTCCATCAATAAAAAAATAAAAAACTAATCTATCCAAGTTATATCCACATTTACTAAATCTAAGTAAACAACAAGTCAGACCGTCGCGATGGCCCATTGTCACGAACGCGCAAGATGGCGGCCACTTTTTATTTACCCTCAAAACCCACGAATAAGAATATCCATGATAGAAGGAAATAGCACGCCCGCGTCCGTCGGCAAACTATCATAAAATAGTAGCCGTAAAAATGGTATTGGTCGAAATCAGAAATGAAATTATTTAGAAAAAAACTGGGGTTACCGACATAGCATGCCAAGTAAGCGAGCTGAAGTTTTAATGTTTGACCATAGAATACCATACATCATACCATAAACCAAAACACAGGCGTGTCTCTTCATCGTCAAAAGGAGCCCGTTCACCTTGGCTCCTACTTTTCAGAATGTATCCTTGGAGTGCACCGACCGCCTTCCGCTTTTGGGAGTTGAGATTTCCTCGAACCTTAACTTTGGGCGGTTCATTGAGTCCAAGACCAAGGTGGCTGCCAGAAAACTTGGCGTCACCGCAAAGATCCGGCGGTACTTCACACCAAGGCAGCTTCCAATGTTGTACAAAGCCCAGATCTGCTCGTGTGTGGAGTACTGCAGCCACATTTGGGCTGGTGCTGCGAAATGTCACCTGGCTACTTTGGATTCAGTGGAGAGGCATGCGAAGAGGCTGATTGGCGACCCAGACTTAACTCGAAACGGTCTCCAAAGCCTGGAGCACAGGCGTAGAGTAGCCAGCCTTTCGGTCTTCTATAGGATGCATTCTGGTGAGTGTGCAAGGGAATTGCATGATTTAATTCCCCCATCTCCGTTCCACAATCGGACGAGCCATCGTACGGCGAGTTTCCACCCTTATGTTGTTGACACCACTGCGATCCGGACGAAGCGTTTCGCTTTCTCTTTTATACCGCGTACATCGAGGGACTGGAACAATTTGCCAGCGACGGTGTTTCCGTCACACTACAATTTGAGTGTATTCAAGGCTAAAGTGAAAAGGCTCTTAATAAACTAACGCGCTTTACCATCGACGATCGCATCACTGCTTACCATCAGGCGGGATTGCGGTCAAGCGCGAGCTTATAAAATATAAAAAAAAGTAGAATAGAGACAGAGACCACGCATGTTTAGTGATGAACCCAAGTTAGATGGAACGACGGCCTTTAAAAGGTGGCCGAGATAGAATGGGTGAGGAAGATAGAAGACAGATTGTGGTTGGAAATCTTCGATCTTTAAGTTTAAGCAATGCTAGTAGATGTTGGCGTGTGGATGAGTGATCGTTCATTATAAAGCGCAAACTCTTGGTGCTAGAAAACCACGAAAATCAAGAGCAACCTGGCCAGGAAGATGATCGGCTGAACGCCCCCGAAGGTGCTCCCAAGCACCAGTTTATCGCAGTGTAATTATTGCAGCTATTCTAAAACTGGTGGGAGGTATACCTCCACGAGTCTTTATGAAATCATTTATTAAGCAAGTAGGATCACTGATCAATTTACACGTTTAAATTTGTTTTTTTTTAATTAGATGAAGCCGGCATTTCCTAAGTGACTACCTCTGAGAAGAAATAGCTGAAACAAAGTCAGGGATCATCATCTTTTTTCAAGTCCAGACATTAAAAATAAAAATGTTTACAATACTTTACGTTATCTGTGATTTTATAATACCTCCATTTGCAAAGTTTGGCCTTTATATAGTTTTTAAATCGTTTAATGGGTAAGTTTGGAATGTCCATGGGAAGCTTGTTGTAAAAGTCTATACATTGACCCATTAACATGCCAGGAAAAGTTTAAAAATGTTGTGTAAAGTAATTATTTCATCTAGAACTACCTACATCTTCATAATTCATTTATGTCGAAAATCCTCCCCTGCGTACCGCAGGGGAGGATTTTCGGCTAAGTAGGAAAGGCTTTCCACAAGCATTACCATTAGGACTGATTTGTGCCCCCCGCACCCAGTGGATTCCTGCGGCATACACAAGCTCACCTATAATTGTATAATTTCTAATTTTGGTGCCTATCAAATATGCGAGATAAAAAAGATGAAAGTGATTGTTTTGACTTATACGAACCAGAACGTCTTCACATATTCCCGATTAAACTAACACTGACTGTTCCTAACCAAAAATCCTAAATATTTGAGACCCCGTTCTAAACATTCTGGCCAGGCTTAGCTAGCTTTCACTAAATAAGGTTTACTTTGGTCCGAAGATATGATTATCGAGATCAGATTTTTCGTAATAGTAATATTGAAGGTTTATCGAATACTTATAGTCGATCAGCTTTCAACATTACTACTTAGGATATAACACAAATACTTAGAAGATAAGTCTACGACATTGTTATCGGGTATACGTTCTAACAATATTCATAGAATAATTATTATATTTGTGTGCGATCATAGTGCCGATAGTTATAATATTCAATGGATTATTAGCAAGAGCCTTGAACAAAACCTCAAGAGGCTCTTGTTGGGCAGCTGGATCAAGGTCTTGATTCAAGATACGACCCGCGTTGCTGGGAGGTTATTCTCTCTCAAACTGAAATGCCTGTTAATACCAATGGGCTACTATTTTCAAATATTGTTTATAATGAAAAATATAATTTATTTGGGCATAATGAAGTAAAGGAAAATAATGATTTAGTATTCACAGTTCTACTTTGGGTTCTATTATATAAATTGTTTTCTAAACATAATAAGCTTTCTTTATAGAATATAAGCTACTAGACTGGAACTAATTCTTGTCAGGTATGAATATTTTTAAATTTAATGCTCCTGAAATATTTTGTTAGACGAATATAGTGTGGTCAGAGAGGTGTTCTCGTCATTTTAGTCATCTTCACAATCTGCAACCCTAATTGCATAATACAGTTACTATCAATTATTAGTAATAATAATAATGTTTATTCAAAAATATAAAAAGTAGTAGCCCACCGGTATCGGGAACAGGGTCCAAGCTACCGGCGGTCAGGGCTCCAGAGAGAGGAACTTCCTGACGATGCGAGCCGTGTCCAGCAGTACCGCTTTCTGAATCAAGCCCTTGATCCAGCTGCCTAACGAGAGCCTCCTGAGGTGTTGGTCGAGGCTCTTGGCTATTAAGCCATTGGCTGTCACGACTATCGGTACAATAATTGCTGAATCCACTTCCCACATGTCGACAATCTCGTGAGCCAAGTCAAGATACTTGATTTGTTTATCTTTCTCAACTTTCACGAGGTTCTCATCGTGTGGGATCGTTATGTCAACAATCATTGCATGCCGCTGTGATCGATCCACCAGCACTATATCAGGCTTATTGGCAACAATAGTCCTGTCAGTGATGATGGATCGATCCCAGTACAATGTGATATGGTCATTTTCGAGAACTGGGTCGGGCATATACCTATAGTAGGGCACCTCCGACTCCACAAGGTTGTATTTAAGAGCAAGTTGCTTAGTTTATATTTTGAAAGGTTTTATATATATTTTTATGTAGAAATATTTGAAAATGTAATTTATAAGTGTGTATAATAAATAAAGGAGTAATGTTTATTCAATTATTGTTTTCAATGTTACACAAAACCTATTATAGGCTATAATTTCTTGTTACAACCGAGTTAGACATCTTTAACCGAACTTGACAAAAGCTTGTGTTTCGGTTATCAGCGACCAAATCCCTAAAAAGGGACACTAGAAATAGACATTGAGTAGTATTTTGTCAATTTACAAGTTAAAATAAAATAAATGAATTAAATAAAATGCAATAAAATAACATCAACTCTGGGATATAAAATTATAATTTTCATAATTTGCCAGAAATAATAAATTGACTAAACTAGCGCTTGACCGCAATCCCGGCTGATGGTTAGCAGTGGCGCAATCTTTGATGGTAAAGCGCACTAGTTTATTCGAGCCTATTCAGTATAGCCTTGAAGTCACTCAAATTGTAGTCCGACGGAAACACCGCCGCTGACAAATTATTCCAGAAATTTGAATAAAATTAAATGAAAAATAAGCACTGAACAGTACGTGTGTTCTCTATTTGTGAGTATGATTATGTGTGTATGAAATTGAGAGGATGATGATGATGTATGTGGTAAATAGTCAATAACTGTGGTATATCTAGTTTTAATTCAATCGTTTTTTTTATAAAGGGTGTCTCGGTAAGAGTGCACTTTTTAATATTAAAATAAAAATAAGTATTTTATGACAGAGTTGTGAAAATTTTATTGTATTGTAAAGAAGTTCCGTTTTAGTATGGAATAAAATATCCGGGACACGCATCATAATGCGTGTGGTTTCCGCACTCAGAAACCAAACCCGTAACATAGATTATAGAATATCCGACAAATGACCCCCATGGCTCTAAAGATAGGCCATTACTCTTTTCATGAAATTTTCACTGACTTTTGCACAGAAATGTGGCTGTATCTCACCGATGACGCGTTGGATGTCCGATTTGAGCTCAGGAATAGTTTCGGGTTTAGTTTCATAAACGCCAGATTTCACAAAACCCCAAAGAAAAAAATCACACGCTGTTAAATCGCATGATGACATCAGAATTTCGTGTAATGATGTGTTCTGGACATCGTGGCTATAATAAGTCGGTTTCTCAGTGGTAGGCCACAACATCGGACCAGGCAAAGTCATGCCGCCAAGCGATTCGTCGTGTTCCGGCATGATGTCTGGTGAAGCCGTACGGAGGACGGGTCAGAGCAGTTGTGTTGCGATGTACGTGCCGGGTACGATGCGCGAAATGTTGTTGTGTCGGGAGTTTGGTTGTGGAGGGCTTCCAGATCAATCTCCCTCTGGCGCAGTATCGTTGGTCGTGTTGTTGGGTTTAACATTGCATCACCGTGCTCAACTGCCGTCTTCCTTCTTATTTACTCAGTTCTTTTGAGTGAATAGGCTTAATAAACTAGCGCGCCTTACCATCAACGATTGCATCACTGCTTACCATCAGGCAGGATTGGAGTCAAGCGCTAGTTTGTACTGATAAAAAAAAAATTTGAACGTTTTAAGTATTGGTACATGTCGGAATTGGTTTCCAGTCTAACCAGATGCAGTTGAATACCAGTATTTTACTTGGATCATCGCAAAGGTCCGGCGGTACTTCACACCAGGGCAGCTTCTGATGTTGTACAAAGCACAGGTCCGTTCGTGTGTGGAGTACTGTAGCCACATTTGGGCTGGTGCTGCGAAATGTCACCTGGCTACTTTGGATTCAGTGGAGAGGCGTGCGAAGAGGCTAATTCGTGACCCTGATTTAACTCGTGACGGTCTCCCAAGCCTAGAGCACAGGCGTATAGTAGCCAGCCTTTCGGTGTTCTATAGGATGCATTTTGGGGAGTGTGCGAGGGAATTGCATGGTTTATTTCCCCCATCTCCGTTCCACCATCGGACGACCCGTCGTACGGCGAGTTTCCACCCTTACGTTGTTAATACTACTACGATCCGGACGAAGCGTTTCGCCTCCTCCTTTATACCGCGTACATCAAGGGACTGGAACAACTTGCCGGCGGCGGTGTTTCCGTCGGACTACAATTTGAGTGTCTTCAAGGCTAGAGTGAATAGGCTCTTAATAAACTAGCGCGCTTTACCATCGACGATCGCATCACTGCTTACCATCAGGCGGGATTGCTGTCAAGCACTGGTTTATAATATATAAAAAAAAAACAGCCGCCTTTCTGACTTCCACAACCTTCTTCTTTTTTTTCTCAGCCTATAGAGGTACACTGCTGAACAAAGTCCTCCTCAAGGTTTTCAATGATGAATTGTGGTGCTCGCATCCATCGGCTACCCGCGAACTTCACCAGGTTACTAGTCCACCTTGTTAAGGGCCTCCCTACGCTGAATTTTCCGGTATGTGGCCGCCAATCCAGAACCTTACTACTCCATCGGCCATCGGTTCTCCGAACAATGTGCCCCACCCACTGCCACTTAATTTTAGCGACTCGAAGAACTATTTCGGTGACTTTGGTTCATCTGCGGTTCTCCTCATTTCTGATTCGATATTTCCATCGATTTTCCTCTCCACAGCCTAGATATTGAGTAAAACGATAACTCTTGGTAATATTGGTTATCAAACTTTCGGGGTTCTGATGTTCGTTGACGTTACAACTGTCAACGATCCATCTATGGCAGCCGGGACCAGCAACTTAACGTGCTTCCTTAACAGAGTTCCAAATGTAATGCCTATAGGAATTTAAAGGTCATTCACAAGTACGTAAAACACAATAATTTATTGCCTTTTGTCCCATTTCACTTCCTCACCATCAGTTGCAGACAATCTAGGACCAAATAAATTGTGTGCGAATTCCGTCAGCTTCCATTTTCATTTCCTTCTATCCAAAAATTCCTTCAATTTCGACCTAGGATGAAACCGGACACACTGAGAATTCCCATTATCGTGAGACATTTAGTGGAATGAGAATTTTTAGCCTTCCAAAATCCGCAGTAATATACAGTTACGAGCGAAGGGCTCCCACTTCGCACGGTTTTTATGACTTGACAAAATATAAAGATTTATTCATCCTAAGTAAAATATATAAAAATAAACCTCACGGAAGAAATTCTAAAATATATTTTGAGATCGCGACCCAGATTTGGTACAAAAGATGCAGGCGAAGAGTAGCCATCCTGTCGGTATTCTGTAGGATGCATTTTGGGGAGTGTGGCGGGAATTGGATTACTTAATTCCCCCATCTCCCACCCTTACTGTTGACACCACTACAATCCGGTCAAAGCGTGTCCCTCGTCTTTTATACCGCGTACATCGAGGGACTAAAACAATTTTCCAGCAGGCGTGTTTCCGTCTGACTACAATTTAAGTGTCTTCACGGCTAGAGTGAATAGGCTCTTAATAAAATAGCGCGGTTTACCATCAACGATTGCATCATTACTTACCATCCGACGATAAAAGAAAGCATTGATATCTAGAGGTCAAACCTCGTAATTTAAAACGTTCATAACCTAATCGAAGTCTCAATCTTAGCGACAAAAAAAATGTCAAAAACTTTTCAAAATATTGCGAAGTTAGAAGTTTATTTAACAGATTGATGCTGAGATCAGATTGTGAACATTCTTAAAATAATGAGGATTGTTCTCTGTGACTCTGTTATGTAGTTCAGAAGCAATGTAACCGGTTTGGGTTACGAGTTGAGAAATTCAGGTCATACATAAGATCGAAAAGGGATTTAGGTGCTTTACTTTTCCTTAATTTTTTCATCACCTCTGCTCTCAAAAATGTCATGAGGAAACCGGCATGTCCTAGAACTAATCAATCGAAGATATATGAGGTTTACCAAACGCTCTGAGACCGCGTGGTGGATTTACCACTACGATCCGGACGTTTCACATCGACGTTTATACCTCATACATTGAAGGACTGAAACAATTTTCCCGCAGCGGTCTTACCGTCAGATTAAAATTTAATTGTCTTCAAGGCAATAGGCTCATATCAAACTAGTGCGATTTACCGCCTATGATTGAATGACTGCTTATCATCAGACGGGAACGCATTCAAGCGTTAATTCATAACGTTTAAAAAATATTGGTCACCCTCTCATCTTGAGGAGGCCTGAATTTCAGCCATTAGAATATTATCGGCTGATTACGTAAACAAATTGCAAGGCATTGTTTGGCCATGTAGCAAATCCATTTTTAGGTGGAATAGATCTAGGACCTTTGTAATTACTATTGGAGTGATTTTTACGATTTTGCCTCTGTGGAAGGTTTTCTGTTTATTTTTAGACTTTTATTTGGCATTGAATTGCACGAAAGGTACTTTTGTGCAGAATTGTATTATTAGCATTGCTCAAATCACGGATTTTTTTCTTTTTGTGTTTTCTTTTTGGGGTAATAATGAAGTTTAACTTTTGTTTGAATGACCTAATTTTGTAGGTATACATTTCGTATTTTAGAAAAGCGATGTAGTCATCATAATATATCTTTGTTAAACTTATATAAGAAAAAAAAGTATTTTCTTCTTCCTCTTTAGCTTACAGAGGTCCACTGCTGGACAAAGGCCCCCCTCAAGGCTTTCCACAATGAGTGGAATAGATCTGCGACCGGAGTGACGTTATTTCGCCTCTGTAAAAGATTTTTCTTTTATTTTTAGACTTTTCTTTGGCATTGATTTCCTTTTGTGCAAAATTGTATTATTAACTTACAGTCTTTGTATTGTAGCAATGAGCTGTTCTATTAAAAATATAATTATAGTTGGGGAATAATTTTGAATTTTTGACAGTCCGTCCATTAAAAAACTGTCATATTCATTCCCTAATTTTATTGCAAGAATAAAAATTAACTATTGCTTGTAAAATAATGAAATAGGTAGAGTAAATATTATTTTATTTAATTACTTTAATATTTCATTGGAACGTATTAAGAATTATTTCTTGCTTATTATTCCACTAGATGTAAGATTGATAATAGTGTCAGATAATTTTATCTTTGTTCAAATTTTATTTGTGTTTCAATTTGGCATTATTTCAAGCAAAAGAAATATCACTATTATTAAAACGGTAATTCAGTTTATTTTAAACTAACTAGTACTATTGAAAACGCAATTAAACTGTTTAAATTGTTTCAAGTAGTATCGCAAGGCAATTTTATTGTATAGGAATTTAAAAAAAGTTGCTTTTTCATAAACTCGTATTGCTTACATTTTCGGCCACTATGTCTCAATACTGTTTTATATTGTCACGGTGAGTGTTTTCCCGAATAAATCAACAGTAATCGTAAACATTTTCCAGAATTCCGAATTCCTAAAATTTGAAGGAGACATCCCTTATTCAAATTCCACAGAACCGTCAAAACATTTTCACCACCACTTACCACAAACTAACACACAGCGTTAGATATCTCATTACCCAATACAAATACGCCTAAAACATTTCACGGACCCCTATTTACATTATTACATTGACAAAACGTTGGTCCCAAACATTGGTTGTAATTTATTCCAGGGCCAAGGGAACCGTTCGTTGGTTTTATGTACATAATAATTATGTGCTTGTGAGTGAATCAGAGTTTGATATATTATTATGTTCTTGTGGTGTAACTACGTCAACAGACCAGTCGAGGGTTTGTGAGCACGACTATTTTTGCTTCTGAAACTTTGTTGTTCTGATGTTAGTTTAATTGAGTTTGATAAAGCGCAAAGGTCTTTAGTTTGTTTGTGTTTTTGTATGAAAGTTATAGTTTATTTCTGTTGCTACGTTTACTTACTATTGTGGCGGTATCTATAAATGCCACAAGCAAACAACGCGGCAGACTGACGTCACAAAGATCCTGCAACTCGCAAGCAGAGTTTACTGTGCAACTATACGTGCATATATACAAATTCCTGACGGGTAAGTGCCTGTCAGACACAACACCCATCTGGTCAGAGGATTCTCTCTTCTCTATGGAGGATGAGT
Organism: Sesamia nonagrioides; assembly: GCA_017933935.1. Taxonomy (NCBI): domain Eukaryota; kingdom Metazoa; phylum Arthropoda; class Insecta; order Lepidoptera; family Noctuidae; genus Sesamia; species Sesamia nonagrioides. The sequence goes on from JADWQK010002537.1 coordinate 2,191,483, forward strand.
AAACTTTATCCCCTCATACCCCTAAACTATCGCAACATTTTTAAAATAGAATTTCAGTTGGGGACACTAGTTTCACAAAATTCAATACCAATTGTGGTATAATTATGAAAAAGGTCTTGGAAAATTATTGGTCAAACACGTGTGAGACGTGGAGGGTCACAAAAGTCATCGCGTTAACTCTAGGGCATCGTCAACCGCTACCTTCGCCGTATCTTCGGTATCTACTGGCCCGAGAAAATCTTAAACGTAAATCTGAGGGAGCGTTGAGCGCTGCGGTGAAACTTCTATCGAGCAGAAAATCAGATGCCACAAATGAAACTGAAATGAACCCTCACGCTTCTAGCCGCCGCAGGAGACGTCCTGGTCAGGAGACAATATCGAACTCCTGGCCACCGTAGGCGTAGGGGCCAGCGGGCGGTGAGCAGTCGAGATGGGCTACGATGAGCATCTGTCGACTACAACTCAGAGGGACCGTTCAGTCAGGAAGTCTTTTACCTAGCCAGCCAGGCCAGCGGAAATGCCGAACGCTGGAAGCTTTTGTTTTTATATATATTATAAACTAGCGCTTGACCGCAATCCTGCCTGATGGTAAGCAGTGACGCAATCGCAGCTTACTCAAAAGGTCAGCGTGCCATACCAGCAGGGTTATTACGTAGCACACAATAGTGTGTTTTGTTGAACTGTCAAAATGAAAACCATAGCTACTAATAAGTAGCTATGGTTTTCATTTTGACAGTTCAACAAAATTCAATGCATTATTTACGAGAACACATGGAGATCAAACATATGGAGCAATGGATCAGCTAATGAAATGCTGAATGAATTGCTAGTATAATAATATTGTCTTACGCAATTCCGATGCCGGTCGAAGGCCTTCGAGTTGACTTGACAAAGATGGTACAGTCGATAGTAGGCAATGACAAGTAAAACGTCGTCGCATCAAAGTCTTCCCTTATGTCCACGAAGTCCGTTTCGTACACAAACGACAACACCACTAAAGTTACTTCACATAGTCCTCATCGCTCACGCACTGAATCACACCGCTTTATACAATATGTAAAGAAAACCCTGTCTGACCCATAAGGATAATAAAGGTTAGGTAAACACTTAACCAAATATAATATAAAATTTTACATAATCATCATAGTAACAATACTAATGAATTTTGAAATAATCCTTTTTTCCCGGGAATTAATTCCAATTTCCCCGAAATTTGGTAATTTTTAAAACAGTGACAACACCGGTATTATTATAAGCGAATAGCGACGCGACCACGTCACAGGTGCCGCGTGCCCTGCCCCCCGCCCCCCGCCCTGCGCCCGCGGAAGGGGTTGCATAACGCACATGTATTAAATTACCTCTTTTTGCGAAATAATATTTATTTTTTTAGGGGGATTTTTTTTTAAGTTTAGTCTGTCTTTGTGGGCATTAGTAGAATCAGTTATCGATACCTAACTATACCTTAACGGATCGGACAGGGTTTTCTTTACATATTGTATATGCAAGCAAAACGAACATTCCAGATCTGTCTAGAAGTAATAATAATAAAGCACGTTCTCCAGTATATTCTTATTTATAACTAACAGGTACTTCACAAGAAACGAAGTTTCTAGTAATTTCGATGTTGACATTTCGTTGGCAATATTGATGAAATCTATACCGATCGATAAGTCACCCTAAGGTCACGGACCGATAGTGCTAGACCTAAGTCTAGCAATCTATTTTTACCCGACTACGGCAAAGCAAAAGGAGGGTTATGATTTTGACAGGCTATGTATGTATGTATTTAATTCTTACCTCTACAATGCCTAGGTCTCAAGATATGCGGCTTAAAAGTTACGTAAGGCATGTCGCGCAATATTGAATCTTATGCCATTTGCATAAGGTGCATTCGTAATAATAGTGTCATCATCGTTACCATCATCATCAATCCTCTGTTGGACATTCGCCTCTCCTATGTCACGACATTCAACTCTATTTTCGGCAACTAGCCATCTTACAAATATCGTCGCTCCAGGCCTGAAGAGGTCCCACCTTGCGTTTACCAATTCGCTTTCTCCACTCATGAACACCTCTACTCTAACGGTCATCAGTTCTACGGCCAATATGGTTAATAATTTATTAATCCTTTATCTCGAAATTCCCAAATAAATAAAAACGACAGTTTCTAACTCGTCATCTATCTCTTTTTTTACCCGACTACGGCAAAGCAAAAGGAGGGTTATGATTTTGACAGGCTATGTATGTATGTATGTATGTATGTATGTATGTATGTATGTATGTATGTATCTGTTCCCTCGTAACTTCTAAACTACTTATCAGAATTTGACAAATGACATATCATTAGAAGCTTCTTAATTGTCCGCTGGTTATAGGCTATATGGGGTTTCACAAAATTTACTGTGGCGCCCTCTAGCGGACAAAACATACAGAGTAAAAAACTAAAGTTAAGATAAATATGCCGTGTTTGGTATCATTTGAAAGGCCTTTACTTGTACATTTTGAATATATATATATTGCTAGCATTTGCGTGTGACTTTACCTGTATTCATGGGCTGGTTGCATATAATTCACATCTTTTCGTTCATAGCTTCTTTACTACTTATCAGAATAAGACCACTGCAGTACCATTAGAAGGGCCTTGATATTCTGTTAGTTATGAGCTATAAAGCTTGTCACCAAATTTAGTATTGCGCCCTCTAGCGGACAAAAAGTTCTATGTTAATATAAAATTAAAATAAATATACCGTGTTTGGTATCACGTGAAAGAGCTTCACGAGTACTTTATGCTTGTACATAATTACAAGAATGCTTTAATGATGTTAAATATGAGCGATAAGAGTAAAGCGCGGATCACGGGAACTGTGAATCGCTTTATGCAATGTAGAGCAGTGTGAACATTAATAGAATATGTAATGCACTAATGAAAACGACATAAGCTGGGAGTAACTCCACGCGGTGAAGGCGGAAACAGTTTGATAACTGGCTAAATCTCCCATAAAAAGGCCTCTGCACTATATGCCTTCGGGCTTATGTTGTTATATGTGCGTGTAGATGTAATATGTCAAGTACCTAGTTTTTAGTTCATCAGTTTAACTTTTGTTAATAATATGCGCCACAAATACACTTTAACACCAAAATAGTACCATATAATAAAAAAGTTAAAAACTAAAACCCAACTACGACAAAAAACGACGCTGAAAAAGTATAAAACAAGATTTTCAGAATACTGAACTGAACAAAGTTGCTAATGTAGTTGCAAGTAAATGGACACAGTAGTAATGTCATTATTCTGAAGTATGCAACATTCACTATGTAGAGATAAATTTTCATGTTTGGAAAGGCGTACACGTTGTGAAGGTGCTACGGTAGGTAGGTATATGTAACGTGTGACTACGCCTTTCCAAACATGAACATTTATCTCTACATAGTGAATATTGCATACTTCAGAACAGTATTGTATGACATTATTGTCAATTTACAACGAAGGCATCTTGACTGTGTCCATTCACTTGCAACTACATTAGCAACTTTGTTCAGTTCAGTATTCTGAAAATCTTGTTTTATACTTTTTCAGCGTCGTTTTTTGTCGTAGTTGGGTTTTAGTTTTTTAACTTTTTTTTTATTTATATATAAAACATTTCCCCACACTAGGATTTTCCCGTGTTTCGTGGGTGCATAGACAAACATTTTTATTCACATACAAAAAGAGCCAGACCAGGAACAACTACTTGTTGGCCTTACAAATACTTGTTCCGTATGGGAATCGAGCCAGTGACACGCAACGAAGTAGTCAATTACTTAACCACTGCACCAAACGTTTCGTCTTTGGAAATAAGGAACGAGGGGTTTTTTCCTCAATAGATAAAATGCCAAGCCTCGGATAATCACATTCCTAATGTTACCTATGTATTCTAAGCAAGCCTAACAAATTGTTATTATTTATTTGCAACTAGCTTTCCGCCCGCGGCTTCGCCCTCGTGGAATTCGGTTATATCGCGCTTTTTAGATTTCCCTCGGGAATATCAAATTTTTCCGGGATAAAAGGTAGCCTATGTTCTTTCTCAGGGTCTAAAGATTGCCTTTGCCAAATTTCATCAAAATCGGTTGAGAGGTTTAAGCGGGAAAGCGTAACAGACAGACAGACAGACAGACAGACCGACAGACAGACAGACAGAGTTACTTTCGCATTTATAATATTAGTATGGATTTGCCTGCCGGAGGTCTTAAATATTAAGCTCGGTCTTTCAAGGCCTACAACTCCGCTTAGCGTAAACAAAATTAAAAAAAAAATACCTAATACACCAAAATAAAAAAAAAACCTTTTTGTTGATTGCTAAAAAACGTTTAACTTTTGTTTGAATTACCTAATTTTGTAGGTACAGATTTTGTATTTTAGAAAAGCGGCTTAGTCATTTTATGTTTGGCAAACATAAACAACTGAAAGAAAAGTATCTTCTTCTTCTTATGCTATAGAGGTACATTGCTGGACAAAGGCCGCCCCAAGGCTTTCTATAATGACCGGCCTTGTGCTTCCCGTATCCATCCGTTACATTGATCGTAGAACCGATGGCCGATGGGGCAGTAAGGTTCTAGAGCGGCGGCCACGTATCGGAAAGACGCGGCGTAACGAGACCTCCAACAAGGTGGACCGATGACCTGGTGAAGAACACGGGAAAAAAGAAGTATACAATATAATAATTACTATACAAACCAGCGACCAATCCAAAAAAATATATACTACGAAGTGAAAAATAACTAATTTCGGTTTTCAATTAAAATTTAATATTTATGCCTATCATAAAATCCACCTGAAATTTGAAGAGGATGCAAACCTTTAAGACTCAAAACCGAGCAAAATTTTCTTTCACACTTTTCAACACCGCCATAAAAATTGACCCTTCTTGAACCTAGGTACCTAAGAATCCCCATTTACATACGTAGGACCACAATAATCCTGAAAATGTCCATTTTGAATGTTTCTATAACTTTCACTGGTCCATTCTCGTCCGTTCAAGTCCATTTGGGTCCATTACGGAGGCTATCAAATGAAATGTAATCACCATCCTGAACGTTTCTTTGTCTTCAGCTACTGCAAATCTGTAAATCGTTCACTATAATTGGTTGCTATATGTAGCTAGTAGAACAGAGAGGCGATTTCTGTAATTATTATTTTTTTTTTTTAATTAGTTATAAACTAGTGCTTGACTGCAATCCCGCCTGATGGTAAGCAGTGATGCAATCGTTGATGGTAAAACGCACTAGCTTATTAAGCCTATTCACTTAAAAAAATCTGAGTGAATAGGAAGGAAGACGACAGTTGAGCGAGGTGATGCAATGTTTAACCCAATAACACGACCAACGATGCTGCGCCAGAGGATGATCTGAAGACCCTCAACGACCAAACTCCCGACACAACAACATTAGGCACATCGTACCCGGTACATATCGCAACACAACTGCTCAGACGCGTCCGCCGTACGGCTTCACCAGACATCATGCCGGAACACGACGAATCGCTTGGCGGCAAGACTTTGTCAGGTGGGTGGTAACTTATGCCGGCGGCTGATGTTGAATTATACAAGTCCGCAGCCATCAATCATCAGGATCAGTCTCAATCTATTAAAATTATCTCTTGTTTACCAATATTTATGACAGGCTTAGGACATTGGCGGCAATAAAATTACAGAATGGTTTTAAGAGACCAGCGGTGGCCTAGTAGTGTTGGCCGCGACTCACAAGATGTAGGTCACAGGTTCGAACCCTATTAGGCGCTTTCATCATCATCATCATCATTAATATTTTATCGTCTCTCTGCTGGGCACAGGTCTCCTCTCATATAGAGAAGGATTGAGCGTAATCACCATTAGTATTGGCCGCGACTTAGAAGTTGTAGTTCGTAGGTTCGAACCCCATTAGGCGCTTTCATCGTCATCATCATCATTAATATTTTATCGTCTCTCTGCTGGGCACAGGTCTCCTCTCATATAGAGAAGGATTGAGCCTAATCACCATGTTTGCTCAATGCGGGTTGGCGATTTTAGACTTAAAATCCAGGTTTCCTCAAGATGTTTTCCTTCACCTTTTTTAAATCAGTCATTGGTGTCCAAGACATACTTAGAAATTACATATAATTTAGAAAAGTTACATTGGTACTTGCCTGACCTGGAATCGAACCCGCACACTTATACTTGAGAGGCTGGTGTTTTAACCACTAGGCCACTACGGCTCAACTACTTGCGCTTTACTTTGTGTATGTTATTTCATCACCGCTGCTCTCAAAATAGTGAAGGAAAACATCGTCTTCGTCGTCGTCGTCTTAGAGGCAATTTTTTTTTTTTTAATAATTATAAACTAGTGCTTGACTGCAATCCCGCCTGATGGTAAGCAGTGATGCAATCATTGATGGTAAAGCGCACTAGTTTATTAAGGACTTAAAAAACTTAGCGAATAGGAAGGAAGACGGCAGTTGAGCGAGGTGATGCAATGTTAAACCCAAGACCAACACGACCAAACGATGCTGCGCTAGAGGCAGATTGATCAGGAGACTGTCCACGACCAAACTCCGGACACAACAACATTTGGCGCATCGTACCCGCCACACATCGCAACACAACTGCTCAGACCCGTCCTCCGTACGACTTCACCAGACATCATGCCAAAACACGACGAATCGCTTGGCGGCATGACTTTGTCTGGTGGGTGGTATCTTCTGCCGGCAGCCGATGTTATGGCCTACCACCGAGACCTAAGACATGTGACATCTACCAATCCGCACTGGGCCAGCGTGGTAGATTACGCCCACTCCTTCTCACCGAGAGGAAGCTTGTGTCCCAACAGTGGGAATATCATAGGTTGATGATAATGATGATGGTTTTGAAAGTTTCCAGTTATGACATTTAGTCTCAAGATGTTTAAGAATAAGGACACCCTTTATTATAGTTTGAGGTGAGCCAAAGTAAAAATTTCACTGCAGAAAGTTACGTAGACGGAGCACAGAGTACGCTAGCAATAGTCTGTAGATGGATATAATTGATGGGAATCCCACCCAGTATAGACGCAAATGAGCAGGAATGAAAGAAATATTAAGTATGTGGCATGAAAGCTCAAGAGACATAAACGCGAGAACTTGAATGAAAGTGAAGCCTAGTACAGGCTCCGATTATGTTGGAGGTAGCAGTATTAAAGAAAAAAAAATAGTCTGAATCTCTAATATGACTAAGTTGGAATGACAATCAGACCATGTTCACTTCGCCTAAGTTTCCATGGTGTGATTATTACATGATCGCACTGCAGTGGTACATCCTCACATTGCTATATTTTCTTAAGTTTCATGTAATAAGGACCAAGCCTTTAATTATTATTCTTCTTCAGCCTATAGAGGTCCACTATTGGACATAAGCATCCCCCAAGGCTTTCTACGATGACCGGTCTTATTTTGCACGCATCCATTGGCTTCCCGCGACCTTCACCAGGTCATCAGTCCACCTTGTTGGGGGCCTCCCTACGCTGCGTCTTCCGGTACGTGGCTACAACTCCAGAACCTTACTGCCCCATCGGCCATCGGCTCTACGAGAATTGTGACTCGAAGTTCTATGTCGGTGACATTGGAATATTATATCAGTAGAACTTGAGACTTTGGACCGTGATCCCGATTCCAAATTACATATTTCCAATCTGGGAGTCGAAATCAGGTTTCTTAGCTAAGGTTATTATATCGTGGCCTTATTAGTCAGTTTTCTGGTTGCTAGTGCGACACTAGCAACTAATAAAGCAATCGAGACGATGTTCAGAGTATGTAACTGCCCCAAATTAATATTTCGTTTTCACTTGGTCGGTATAAAAGATTGTGTGGAAATGGACCTAATCGTCAGATGCCAAAGAAATTAATGATCTGAAATCGCCGTGGCGTAATTCCGTCTCCGCATGTGTCTGTGTCGTTTGCTCTGAAGTAGAGTAATTTAAGGCATACTTATATGATGTAAATATATTGTTTAAAAAACTAAAAAAAACATGCTTTTAAAGAATATCAAACTAAAAAGTTAAAAATAATTTTAAAAAAAGCGTGAGGCACTTTGTGTCATAATTTTTGTATATTAAGCGCTTCACGCTTTTTTTTTTAAATTATTTTCAACTTTTTAGTCCGATATTCTGAACGAACGTATTGAAAACGGTAGGACATTTTACAGTAATGAGCCGCTCACTCGTAGTCCAAAGAGTTAGAGACGGACACACAAACAAACAAGCAAGCAAGCAAGTGAAGTTAATGAAAAGCATGTAAAGAGACCATTCACTAACCCATTATCAGCGTTATATCACACACTAAGTACATAGAACTAAGTAACTTTGTTCAAAAATGTACGCTGAGAGACTACTTTTATATTTGGTGTTAAATTTCGCTGGTTATGGTACTGTGCAACGTAATGCATACTTATAAAATAATATTACATACTTATCTCTTAACTCTTGAGCATAGCATGTCCCATATTTTATTATTTATTTTATTTTTTTACATCGGGGTTTTTACTTTCTATTTGATTTTTGTTTTATTTGTACCTGATGTATATATATATTTATTTTAGATGTATTGTGCGCCTTTATATCTGTGCTGAATAAATGTATTTTCTCTCTTTCTTAATTCCATAAACTCACTGTTAAGGATGCACACGGTAAAGATAATTCCCAGATATAGTTCAGAATAAAAAAAAATCCTAGTAAAGAACCAAAAAGTGAATCTCGAGTTTTTAAACCCGTTTACATTTTGTTTTCTATTTTAGGCTCGTACGGTTTTGTATTGACGACAGTACATCAAGTTACTACAATCTGTCAAATTTAATTAATGGATTTTCAGCTTTATGGCTAAAGATTTACAGCCCAAAGTTGATGTCGTTCGTACATTGCCCACTGACATATTTCGTGTGCATCGACGATTGCATTTCTATTTACCATCAGGCGGGATGGCAGTCAAGGACTAGTCTATAATTATTTAAAAAAGAAGGTCGAGAAACGAGGTAGTTTTAAAAAAAGCGGAAAGAAGGAGAGTAATAGGATCACATGAGCGGCAACTAAGGGAACTCTCACCAGGCGGGGAGCAGCGCTTCTCCTGTGGAATATCAAATTACTGCGATCCCAAACCCCAAGATTATGGCAAACCCCCCCAACGCTTTGGGGAGGCCTTTGTCCAGCAGTGAACCTCTGTAGGCTGATGAAGAAGAAGAAGAAGAATGCTAGGGATTAACACCATTCACAGCTCATTTTCAGCTTACAAAACCTACCTTTTCACGGTGAGATTCTTACGAAATCGATCGACATTTATAGTATTAATAGTTCAAGTGATTTCAACAATCTGATGTAACCGTTTATGTTAAACTGATTACAAGGACAGCAATAAAGTAAACTGCTTCGAATAAAGATGGACCCAATTACGAAAAAGCTCTTTCTATGAGAGGTAACTGGTCCAATCAACACCACTCAATTCCACTTACTAAAACCACGAAATAAGGGAGTACAGAAGGTCTACCTTTTATGGAAATCAAAAATGTGAAGTGAATGACTCAATTTATGTATATTTAATTATTTCATTACCACAGCTTCGGAAACTGGCTTATCCTAGAACCAAAAATATATGAATCAAGTCCTACTGGGCTCGGGAGGTGGATTATTCCTCATCATCACTTCTTGGAACTGAGGCCTGTGTTCGATTACAACATGCGTGCGGATTAGGATAAGTCAGTGGTCGACATCTTATTTGCCGGCCCCGCTCTGTTGCCGCATGTCCTTAACTGCCGCGTCATGGAGGAGATGGAGACCTGTTCCAATCACCGGTACACATACAAACTAGGGAAATCGGGAAAAAATGGATGCGTCAAATGTCCTCAAAGATATCACAAATCCTCCGATATGAGCAATTAAATATAAAAGTCATTTTTTATTCCTTCCTTAATACCAATGCAAGCTTTACAAATTTTCGTAGATGCCAATTTGATGCAAAGACAATATGAAATAGGTAATAAGAAAGACCAATACGAAGTTTTTTCCTTGCTGTAGTGTTTTACAATGTTACCCTGATAAATAATCATGTAAGGTAACGAGTACCAGTGCCGAAGCTCAGTTACAGCCTCTAATGGATATTATTGTTAGGCTTTTGTCAGAGTACCTTGAAGAGGTATCGTTAAAATTAAAAGAGCAAGAGCGTAAAAGCTTATTCGTTTTTTTGTTTTTGTTCTGGATGGGAAATCATCAAATGACCTCTCCCACTCTGGGCGGATCGGAAGGGCGTGTCAGACTTTTACTGACTAAAACTCACCCGTGTTCCTTCACTCGCTTGTACGCCAGGGCCAAGCTTAACCTTAATTTGTAAATGGGGCTACCATGATTCAGATAGTTTCAGGAACATTTTTCCCGAAACTTTGGCCATGTTTGTATCTACGGAATCGAATACATCAGAAAATTCGTCTGAGAGCGACGAAGAAAGTCAAAATACTTAATTATATAACGTGATTTTTCTTTATACTATTTTTATGTAGGTTTTTGATTTATTGACGTCATTTTTACATCACTTAAGCATTAAAACAATTTTGGCTGCGTAGATCCCATAAATACATGTATGTGCTTGTGCGGTGAATCCGGTTCAACATCTTTGCCCAGATCTCGAGCGCACCGGTCCTCCTGGTCCTGGATGGTCCGCGATGGGCCTGAAGCAGCTGGACCGCCATCAAACTCCCGGCCACTGTAGGCGTGATTAGGATCAGGTCCGGGTCGATGGCGCGTAGAGTTTTACGCGCGCCTCAAAGGCACCGATGCTTGGTCGCCGGTCAGGGTTGCGAGTTGGTCAAAGAGAAACCGTTACCCTGGCGCACAGGTAAGTAAAGGAACATGTGTGAGTTTTGGTCAGTAAAAGTCTGATACGCCTTTCGCTTCGCCCCGAGCGGAAGAGATCATTAGATGATTTTCCATCCACACAAAAAAAAAAGGTTTCCTAATGTGGCCGAATGTGTCTATACAAGCCTTCATTCCAGGAAGGCCGGGGCGCCTTAAATATTCCCATTAACTATTATGATAACATTTAAGGCTGAATATGCTTATATTAATTTGTATTCTGTAAGTACAGTTCATCATCATCATCAACCTTTTTATAGTCCCACTGCTAGGAACAGGCCTCCTCTCATACAGAGAAGGATTGAGCGTAATCACCACGCTTGCTCAATGCGGGTTGGCGATTTCAGACTTTAAAGTCCAGGTTTCCTCAAGATGTTTTCCTTCACATTGTAATCATTCATTGGTGTCCAAGATATACTTTGAAAGCGTATATAACTCAGAAAAGTTACATTAGTACTTGCCTGACCTGGAATTGAACCCGCACACTCATACTTGAGAGGCTGTTGTTTTAACCACTAGGCGAACATGACATTAGTACCTACAGTTAGCTCAAAGTAATGTCATGTCAAAACAGTCTTTGGATTAAATACCTAAACACCGGTTAATTGGGACAAGCTAGGGAGATTGATTGGTGTATTGTAATAAACCTTTTGAACAATTCAATTTCAGCTTCATCGCGACGAGTACGTTCAATTGCACTCAGTCGACTATTATTGACTATAGTCTATCTACGATGAATTGGAATGGATTTTGTGATTTGCACTCTGTACGATAAAAGCTTAGTATATGGAAGATTTTTTTAAACAATTATAAACAGTGCTTGACCTCAATCCCGCCTGATGGTAAGCAGTGATGCTATCGTTGATGGCAAAACGCGCTAGTTTATTAAGAGTCTATTCACTCAAAAAAAAAATTGTGTGAGTAGGAGGGAAGACGGTAGTTGCGCGAGGTGATGCAATGTTAAATCTAAGAACACAACCAATGATGCTGCGTCAGAGGGATTTTGATCTGGAGATCCTTCACTATCAAATTCCCGACAAAAGAACATTTAGTGTAACGTACCCGGCACACATGGCAACACAACTGCTCAGACCCGTCCTCCGTACGACTTCACCAGATTTGGAAAGAAAGGGCCCGTGGCTAAAATAATAATAATAAATCATTTTATTTCAGGAATTGTACAATTATATATAGATATATACAGTATGTTAACTAACAGAGGGCGTTCCCGTTAACCCGAAATAGTATAGCATACATACATGCTAAAAAAAAATATTTCCATTCGAAAACAAAATGTTTTAAATTTTTTTCCAATAAGAAAATATTCAATAAAAATTTGAAATTGACATGTAAAAGAAACAAACTGTACACGCGAACATGAAAGACGGCAAGGTCGCAATTTATTTATACATGACGACTACTATTTTGATTTAAAACAGTAGGTTTCAAATTTATTGCCAATTAGGATTTTTTTATGCTTATTTTTCTATGCTGATATTTTTATTTTAATCTATTAATGATATATATTAACGAGTTTAAGGGAACGCCCTCTGTTATTTAACATACTGTATATACAATTATATATACATTTCACCCATAGTGACTACATGTCATATAAATAGTAATAAACTTTAAGCATTTTTGGTTGCTTTAAATTTACAGTATGCTGTAAATTACAATTTTATAGGTAAAGCTTACAAATGTACAAATATTAAAAATTTAAATTATTACAATTTACAAATTATTATAAATTAGTTAAATTGAATTAAATGATGTCAGCTTTGTCCCATAGTCAATATTTAATATTCAGATTGAATAATAACAGCCGCACAGGTCGATTGATCAGGTTAAGCTACGCTAGCTGAGGTTGGTCTGTGGATGGGTGAACATCTATATATGCCGAGACCCCTCCGTACCTCGGAAAGAACATCAAGCCATTTTTCCCGGCCGTCATTCGTGAGCGTTAACAGTTGTTAAAAGCTATCAGTAGCCTCATGATGGGAACATCACTCTTACCAAGGGATTTGGTATTTCCCAGTAACTGAATCGTGAAGGACACATTGCCCACAGGACCGATGCCCGATGGGGCCGATGGCTTCTCGAGTGGCGAATACGCACTGGAAGACGCTTGGTGAAGGTCGCTGGTAACCGCTGAACAAGCTGGCAAGTGAGAGAACATGGTTGGGGTCTAATCAGTAAAAGTGAGATACGCCCTTCCGCTCCGCCCAGAGCGTGAGAAGTCATTGGATGATTTCCCATCCTTAAAAAAGCTAGAGTGAATAGTCTCTTAGTAGTGTAGTGTGCTTTATCATCAATGATTGCATCACTACTTAATAGGCAGGATCACGGCCAAGCACTAGTTTATTATGCTAAAAAAAGTCAGTCGAATTTCATGGTATGGACCATATTCTTTTTAAAAATTAAAATTCTGCCTTCCTGTAATTTAGGTAGCTATATAAGTTTTCTATCCATGATTATCATTATCGACCGATAGAGAAAATGGTTCAAATTGGTGGTCAGTTGCTCCATGGTCAGAACTATGCCCTTAAAATCGGCTGACCTTTAAAAATAATCTCTGTACATTAATAACTAGCTGCGGCTTGCGGTTTCACCCGCGTAAGTTTCGATATGTTTTCTTATATGCTCCGCTCCTATTTGTCGGAGCGTTATGTTATATAGCCTAAAGCCTTTTTGGATTAAGGCCAAACGCAAAAAGAAGGATAACCAACGCAAAAAGAATTTTTCAAATCTGTCCAGTAGTTCCTGAGATTAGCGCGTTCAAACAAACTCTTCAGCTTTATATATTAGTATAGATAGATTTGATCGCCGACTTGAACAGTTAACGATCAAATGTGTTCATATTATCAACGAAAACTTTTTCTATTAAATGTTTCCCAAGCAAGAAAATAATTGTTTCCTTGTCGTGAGTCAACATTGAGGCATCTGTCCCTCAGGGGGAGTGAACCACCTGTCAATCAAGGATATTGCTCTTACCTTGACTCGACACATTTGCTTGGCTCATGACAGCTACGCAGTTTGAGTACGGAAACGCCTTAGTCCGTTCTCCGATTGTTGAAGTTGTGTGAAGTTCCAATTGCCATCGTGGTATTGAAATTGCTAATTTGACAAATAATATTATATTTACGTTATTTATGCCACTGTCAAGCAATGATAGCTATTGTAATATGAGTGATAGTTTGTGCCACGAAGTGAAGCTGAATGGCACAATAGATCAGCACGAGTATGGCAATAGCTGTTTGCGACAGTAACAAACAAAACTTTTTCTACGACCTTGAAATAAATACGGATAAAAGTTAACAATGGCGCGAAAATAGCGCAGCGCGCGCTATGTTGTTATAATCCCACAAATGAAAGGCAAAGGCGATTCAACCATACAGCCTAATAACATGCGATGTTAAGTCGTGACGCAAATACGCGTGCTTTTTGGCATAATCATATGTACATTTTTGATGCCATACCCATAAAAAAAGTTTTATTGTAGTACGGTTTAGCCGTGTGAAAATAATCATTATATCACGACCTGGCAAGAATGAGTACTATTGAGATGGTCGTAGAAAAATAGAGAGAGCAACGTGGAGGTGGGGTGGTGTGGAGTTAGAGCAAAATTATGGAGAGCAACGGTGGCCCAACAGTATCGGCCGCGACTCATAAGTTACAACTTAAGAGTCGCGGTCGTAACTGTCGTAGGCTCAAACCTCAACAGGCGCTTTATTTTGTGTAAATTATTTCGTCACCACTGCTTTCAAAACGGTGAAGGAAGACATAGTGAGGAAACCGGCATGTCCTAGATGTAAAACTGCTAAGACATGTGATACTTACCAACCCGCACTGGCCCGCGTGGACGGTCCACTCCCTCTCACCGATAGGCGGCCTGTGTCCCAGGATCATTATAGGCTGATTATATTAGGTAAAGCAGAGAAGAAACTACATATTTTTATTTTTTAGTTACATTTACTACCTAATCAAACAGAAGTAAATTTTATGAGGTTGTAGGGGTATATGACAGCCTCCGTGACGTAGCGGTAGTGAACGCGGCTGCTGAGCAAGGTGGCGCAGGTTCGATCCTCACGTAGTGCAACTATTCAACTATTTGTAAATATGTATATTTGCACTGGTCTGGTCGTGCCTGTTTTTTTTTTTGAGATGGGAAGCCATCAAATGACTTCTCCCGCTCTGGGCGGAGCGGAAGGGCGTGTCAGACTTTTATTGACTAAAACCCACCCGTGCTTCTTCACTTGCCTATGGGACGGCCAGGGCCACGGTTTCTTGTTTAACCGACCCACAACCCTGACCCAGGAGGCATCGGTCTTCGTGGACCCCGTCACGATGTGCTGACATCTCTTAGAGGCGCGCGTGAAAAACGACGCGCCGTCTAATGGTCGTGCCTCAGAAAGCACGTTAAGCCGTTGGTCCCGGTTGCCATACAAACATCTAATGGCAGTCGTTACGGGTGGTTGGAGCCCTCAAAAGTCCAACAATTTGTCTAACTGCAATTCTTCGATATCACCTTCAAGTTGTGGAGATCAGATGGCAGTCGCTTCACGGAATATATCGAAGTTTAGCTAAAATCAGCAGTTAAACTGGTAAAGCGGACCCCAGACTTCAAAGCAAATCCTATAGAACTTCACATTACACTACACGTGTCTTACCAATATCACGATAAATCCTAAAGTCTGATCGCCTAGTATCATAGTAGCCTACCGCAGGCGGTGTTCTTTCTCATAACGTCGGAAGATGTCGAGAGATAGGTATAAACACGAAAAACCTTTTTTTTTATAATTGGTAATGTTTGACCGCAATCCTGCCTGAAGATAAACAGAGATGCAATCGTTGATGGTAAAGCACGCTAGTTTATTAAGTCCATTCACTCAATAATACTGAGTGAATAGGAAGGAAGACGGCAGTTGAGCGAGGTGATGTAATGCTAAACCCAATAACATGATCAACGATGCTGCACCAGAGGGAGACTGATCTGGACTCCACGACCAAACTCCCGACACAACTTTTGGCATCATACCGGGTGATGAATACAATTGCTCAGGCCCGTCCTCCGTAAAATCCTTCAAATATCGTTTGACAACATCCAAAAAACCGTGGCATGGTACGTTCACTGCCTACATTAGATATTGTATAAAACATGATAGATTTTCTAACAAATTTTTGGATCAAGGTCTTGTAACGGAGAGAGAGATAGTTTATCTAGGGTACGGAAGCAAAATGAAAATCTGAAATGGAAGCTGTGGACTCCGTTCCTGCAGGGGGTCAACATTTTTGTGGATGGGAAATCATCAAATGAACTCTTCCGCTCTGTGTGAAGCGTGTCAGATTTTTACTGACTAAAACCCACCCGTGTTCCTTCACTTGCCTGTGCGCCAGTTTCACGGAATCTCTTTCGATCAACCCGCGCATGATGTTTTAACTTTAGGCTCTAAAGTTAAATTCAGCAATCTCTATCTAATGTTTAGAGAGAAATTGTTGAATTAAATCTTGAGAGTTCTAAAATAACAAAAAATATATTGTTAACAACAATTTGTTTTTTGTTATTTTGGAATCCTTACTAGTATTACAAATCGGAAAGTGAGTTTGTTTGTTTGTTTGTTCCGCTTTCACGCCATAACTACCTATTGAACCGATTGCTTTGAAATTTTTCAAACGTAAAGTTAATATTCCGGATTAAAAAATAGGGTAATTTTTATCCCGGAAAAAAATGATATTCCCGAGGGAAATCTAAAAAGCCTGATATAACCGATCGCCACTCAAGCGTAGCCGCATGCGGAAAGCTAGTGTAAATTAAAACATGATGAGGATACATCAGGGTATCACTACTAAGGGGATTACCATGGGGATACGGTGCAGTCTGCCTGGCTTAAGCGGAGGACCGCCGTGTCCATGTAGCGGCGATCCGCGCGTCCGGCCCTGGTCCAGGCCATGAGAGAGTGCATGGAAGGTCGTCACCTCCATCTGCGAAGCAATGATGCTGGTAAAGGAGGAGGCGGAGCGCATGACGGTGCGGGAATCTCAACAGAAGAGCCGCAGGAGACGCCTTGGTCAGGAGACAACATCGAACTCCCAGCTAACGCAGGCGCGTTCATGCGGGCAGCTCGCCTCCCGGTAAGGACCAGGCCCGGATGGACGGCGTGTTGGGTTTCACGCGCACCTCAAAGAAATGTCAGTACATCGTGACCGAGTCCACGAAGACCGATGCTTTCTGATTCAGGGTTGAGGGTTGGTTAGAAAAGAAACCATGGCTCTATACAGGCAATTAAAGAAACACGGGTGGGTTTTAGTCAGTAAAAGTCTGACGCACCCTTCCACTCCGCCCAGAGCGGGACAGGTTTTTTGATGATTTCCCATTCATATCAAAATAAATAGCTAAGACTTGTTTAAATAGATTAGCCAAAGATCATAATTGACAGTCGGTACCAACAGCTCTGCTGTCTAAGGTAGGAAGGGTTTGCGGTATGTAAATATGGTAACCCATCTAGAGACCAATCGCGACGAGTGTAGCTTAACCTGATGGAAAAACCTATGCCGATGTTATCATTGAGCCGCAGGAACTCCAAGGAACGTTCCATTCGTTTTAGCATCCTGTGGTGAAAGAAACAATCTCTCACCACAGGATGCTAAAGATTGCGTGAAATGGAATATGCAGGAAAGCGGACCCCGGGCTCCAACGTGAAAGCCGCGGATGCAACCGGGTTAACGCTGAGATGATGATGATGATGAAATGTATACCGAAGAAACTTCATTTACATCATAATATTACATTTTCGATCGTTATAAGCGAATGTAACACATATAATAAACAATGAAATAGTTCACAATAGTATACGAACTTTGTTTATTGAACAAGGAAAATTATTAATTCTGAACAAAAGTTTCGTACATAACCTTCTAGAACTTTTGTTACGAGCACATTGATCAACTCAGTTATTTGATGAAATGAAATGAAATGAAATTTGATATTGGATGTGAGTCTATTGTTCTGTTTGAATATGAACCTAATTTTGAGGAAGATTGAGTTTAAATTCGTTTGCTTAGTTCCTAATAAGCGTTGGCTTGAAACTGGTCGATTTTACACTTTCAAAAAATAGCTCAAGTTTTTTAAGAGCTTCTTTTTTCCATTCAAATTCTGGCTTTTATCGAAGCGCTTCCCCTCGTTTTTTTTAATTTCTGGGTGGAAAATCTTTATGGATGCCCGCCACCCTGGGGCGGGCGTTGGGGTCTGCCAGACTCTTACTGACTAAAAACCACCCCGGTGTTCCATCTCACACCTACATCGGGGGTTGCGAGAACGAACACTTCCGCAGAACAGGCTTCCGCAACTCTCGATTGGTACGCTGGCCATCCACCGTGGACCTCCTCGGGACAGGGGAGGGGGGAGTGAGGTGTATGACTCCCCCAGTGACGTCTAAGAGTGGTGCGCGTTGAACACTTCGCGCCGCCCCCTGGTCCTGATATTTGGAGGGCGACAGATGTCCCCGATTCTGTCGCCCCCGTTCCCATTTAGGGGGGCAGAAAGAGGGCATTATCCGCCCTCCGCAGACGCCCGGTGCACCTGCTGCGGGCCGGGTGTGCCTCCTTCTGCGAGACGACTGTTTCGCAGAAAGAAACCACCGCGGCCCAAGACTCTTCGCTGCCGACCATCGACTCGATTACGGGCGGTAGCGACAGGTCTGCCTACTTCAGGTACATCGAAGGACTAGACCAATTTGCTTGTGGCTGTCTTCCCGTCTGATTACTATGTAAGTCAAGGTTAAAGTGAATAGGCTCTTAATAGACTAGTGTTCTTTACCATCAACGATTACATCACTGCTTACCATCAGACGAGATCGTGATGTCAACCCTACCATATCTTTTTACATGGATTGCCTTACTTAATATTTCTAAGTACTTAATAATTAATTAATTAAAATTTGTCATAGAGGCGTATAATTAAATGGCGCCACATTTTAATAATCTCCGAAGATAGTACAGACAAGATGAATTGTGTTATGTCTACATCCAATTTATTTATTTTATAATCGTTGGCCAATAAGGTAGCGTTCTACTCCGTGCCGAGCATAATCTATCAACAAATATTGTACGTTCTCGATATGGCTGCAAACTCTGCAATTAAGGGAATCCGTCTTTTTATAGGAAATGAAAACTTTGCCAACATAAAGTGTATACACACACGTATTGCATATTCGCCAAAAGTATTTGCTCAGCAACTTAAACAGCGCAATGAATGTTGTTGAACTATCAAAATTGAAACCTATTGTGTTTACGCAATTACCTTGTTGAACGGAGTCTTAATATCAATTGAACGTAATTTTTATCATTCTAGAGCTACAAGAGTTTAGTTCTACAAAAAGCATATATTTCTGTCGTGTTAGTCTTTAGCATCCTTTAAACGTTATAACTTTTTGCTATTGAAGGCTACGTGCTAACGCTACGTGCAAATTTGACACGTTAACGCTACGCGCTGCCGTTAGGTGTAAACGCTACGCGCCAATGCTACACGCCAATGCTACGCGCCAACGCTGCGCACTAACGACACGCGTATTTTTATGTAAAAGCCATTTTTTACCCGACTGCCAGGAGGGTTATGTTTTTAGCTCCTATCTTGTATGTATTATTCTTTATTACCTAGTATCTCTAGAACCGCTGAACGGATTTTCACATTTGAGGTATCGTTAGACTTGAATTAATTACCCAACTGCTACTAGATAGGTGACATTTTAAAAAATCCAAAATGGCGGATGTATGACGCCATATTGTGAGATATGAAGAAATAAATTTCTACCAAGCATATCGAGTGGGATATCAAAATGAAGGATTTTAAACACTGATTCTAAATATGTATATAACTTAATATTAAATGGAACAAAAAAAATAATTACATGTTTTTTTCTGCCAAGCATATAGAGTTGGGTATCAAAATTAAGGATTTTAATCACTGATTATAATAAAAATATTGATTCTAAATACATTTTATATAAAAAATCTTTATATATAAAATTGCCGTTTAATAGGAAAAAAATCTTTTGTATTAATTGAAGTAATAACCCATGCAATCAATGTATTTTTGCCAACACAGTAGCAGTTTATTGATTCTTAAAGAAATCATCTGGACGAGAGGCAAGTGGCAGTCTCCGAATGGGGCAATGCCAAACTTGTAGCATTCAATACCGCCAAAACCCAAAAGGAGCCCGTTCACCTTGGCTCCTACTTTTCGAAATGTATCCTTGGAGTGTTCCGACCGCCTTCAGCTTTTGGGAGTTGAGATTCCCTCCTCCCTAAACTTTGGGCGGTTCATTGAGTCCAAAGCCAAGGTGGCTGCCAAGGAACTTGGCGTTATCGCAAGGGTCCGGCAGTACTTCACACCAGGGCAGCTTTTAATGTTGTACAAAGCACAGGTCGGTTCGTGTGGAGTACTGCAGCCACATTTGGGCTGGTGCTGCTAAGTGTCACCTGGCCACTTTGGATTCAGTGGAGAGGCGGGCGAAGAGGCTGATTGGTAACTCTGACTTAACTCGAGACGGTCTCCAAAGCCTAGAGCACAGGCGTAGAGTAGCCAGCCTTTCGGTCTTTTATAGGATGCATTTTGGGGAGTGTGCGAGGGAATTGCAAGATTTAATTCCCCCATCTCCGTTCCACCATCGGACGACCCGTCGTACGGCAAGTTTCCACCCTTACGTTGTTAACACCACTATGATCCGGACGAAGCGTTTCGCCTCCTCTTTTATACCGCGTACATCGAGGGACTGGAACAATTTGCCAGCGACGGTGTTTCCGTCACATTACAATTTGAGCGTCTTCAAGGCTAGAGTGAATAGGCTCTTAATAAACTAGCGCTAGTTTATAACAAATAAAAAAAAGATTGAAGACGAAGAAGACCATGACAGAAAAGTTAGAAAAGCTCACAAAAGTATACAATGTTAGTGCTGTAGACATCTCATTTGAACCTAAAACATATGGTCAAAAACCACGAGAGGAATACATACCTGAAGATCCCAATAAATCAGGTAGTATACCAAACCACCTCAAGTTAGGTATAAGCTCTCGAGCCATGCTAAGACGGAACATCAGTGCTAACCATGGGCTGGTTAACGGTGCTATGGGTATTATCCGACGAATAGATTGGCCAGCACTACGCAGAAAGTAGTTGGAGCCAGGAAAACTACCACAAGCGGTATTTGTGGAGCTCGATGACACAAGTATAACAGGGAACCTACCTGGTATTGGAGTCTGGATCCAGCCTCGTGCTACAGAATTTGATGCTTTACGTGGTAAAGGCAAGATTGAGCGACGAATGTTTCCCTTAATTTTATGTTGGGCAGTGACGGTGCATAAACTACAGGTCACAACTTTAGACCCAGCAGTTGTAGATTTAAGTAGAAACTTATTTGCAAAAGGTCAAGCTTACGTCGCTTTGAGTAGAGTGAGGACTCTTTCCGGACCTGATATCATTTTTCTTAACCCTAACAAATTGCTAAATCAACCACATGACATAAACTCATTTAAGGAATTAATCCGGTTACGTAATATTTCTTAACTAAAAAGACATAAATTTATTAATAATTAAATAAACTTAAATAAACAAAAAAAACCACTTGCATAGACAACTACAATTAAAAATCAACTGAAAAGACTAAAACAAGATGAAAATTCAATGACAAAGCATTTAAAAAAAAAACAATGATAAATCCAGAAACCTACATTGAAACAGTACCAAACCTATGTACAGACGACATCACATCAAGCTACTACAATCTGTCAGATTTCCTTATTAGATTTTCAACTTTATAGCATTAAGGCTCTATGTTGATTGGAAATATCTGACCGTTTGGGGTAGCTTGACCTGCTGTCGTCCGTACCTACGTAATTAATGTACACTTAGAAATTTCAGCACAAAAGTCAGTCAGTTTCAATTTTTTGCAAAATTATAAACAGAATTACATTCGGAGGCATGCACAAAGCGCGTATCTTGTACATATGAATGTATGTAATATTCTTTATTATCTTGTATCTCCAGAACCGGCTAACGGATTTTCACATTTGAGACATCGTTAGATTTGTCTTAGACGGTGACATTAAAAAAAAAAATGGCGGATGTTTGACGCCATAATTATGAGGTAATTTTTATTAACCAAACTTATCGAATTGGTTTTAAAATGAAGGATTTAAAATACTCATTAGAAAATATGTATATAACGTGCACTTTTAATATTAAATGGAACGATGAAAAAAGAAATTAAACAATTTTTTTAAGTTTTCCAACATTAGAAACATAATTTGTTAAAACTAAAAAGATAGAAATAAAAAATATTATTTAAAAACAAAAAACCCGCCTGCATAAAACTCTAACGAACTGAATAGGTAGAAACAAGTTGAACAATCGCAGTTGGGGGACTTCTTAGCTAGATAAACAAGTATTCCATAGAACAGTCCCCCAACTACGATTGTTCAACTTGTTTCTACCTATTCAGTTCGTTAGAGTTTTATGCAGGCGGGTTTTTTGTTTTTAAATAATATTTTTTATTATATAAAATGTTGTCCTACATTAGAATTTTTCTGTATAGTGAGTGCATCTACCAACATACAGGATGTATCTGACATCGTAATGCAAACTTCGCGAAAAGGCTGGAGGCATATGTCACTAATAAAATTATGATAGTCGCGTGCCGCCGTGCTTGTTTGTAGGTATGACGGGGGTTACCCCCCTGAAGTGAAATCTAGTAAATCAGCTGCCAGGATTGTTTTTCGACCTTTGTTCAAATTGCGCTTTTTGGTGTAATTAAAGAATTAATTAATTTTTACTTTAAACTCTTATTGGGTTTTACGTATTAGGCAACAATTATGAACGGTCTAAAGTGAAAAAACCTGTATATATTTTTTTTCAATCAGCAGAAAACCGACGTGATATTCCACCACGGGTGTGTTTAGAATCACGTTAGGATCTATGGTACTCGTTTGTGCGTCGATGTCAGATACACCCTTTATAAACTCACAAACACCCAGAACCGAAACAACTCATACAAGTCATATAAATATTTTTATTCCTTGCGGTAATTGGACCTGATACACGTATCACAACAGTCAATCGCTTAATAATTGCGCCATCTGTGCCATCAAAATATATGGTAGTTGTCCCTAAATACTTTTAGCGTACCAGTTATTGTTTTCGGCAACCCTGAATACCGAACTACCTCTCCGAAATTGAATTAATTAATCATTTTGCCAATACAACTTTTTATTTCATCTAGCAGTCAAAACTGCACCTTGGTCCTCAGTATTAAGGTTCATAAGTAGCAAACCTGTATCAGTTCCCGGCATTGGTCATTGAACCACATAATTGCTTTGCAAAGTCAGTCAACGACGTCCAAGTTTGTAGAATATTCGGCTAAGTTCGACTAAGTTCGTCAAAGTTCGGTAACTGACGAATCATGTCGGCTGTTGATGACATAAGAAAATGTTATCATGAAACATTTGCTACCAAATTATTTTGAGTAAAATGTGGAAGTAATTAGGTAGGTTTACAAGGTACAAGTTACTTTTGGGATACTGTCTTGGATTGAAAAAACAAAACCATTATAGAATCACTCACGCATCTGTCTGTCTTTTGCCAGCCGATTTGCTTTAAATCTAATGGAATTATTAATTTTTTACTTTGTACTACAGCTTGTTTCAGGACTCCTACAGATTCTAAAGAACATGCCGTTGGAAGTAGTAATAATCAGCGAAATTAATAAGCAGTAGTGCTAATCAGCAAGCACTGAACCAATTGAATGCTTGAAGTCATAAAATATCTGCCACATGAAACATTTCACCTTTGTATCTTAGCTGAGGAAGTAGCGGAATTTCGTAGAAAAAATATTACTCATTTGAAATGAATAAGATCGAATAACTCAAATGTCTTCCACGCTTAAAACAATTGACAAATCACACTTACGCCAATTCTCGTAATTTAAGACGTGCAAATTCTATTAACAGGCTCATTTAGGCCTCAAACAAAAGTCAAAACCTTTACAAAGTGTAGGGAAATTACGAGGTGTTTTTGACAGATTGAGGCCAAGATCAGACTGTGAACTTTATTAGAATCACGAGGATTGCCCCTCTAACCTGTCAATTTCAATATCCACAACAATTATGATTCTGAAAGCTCTTGAATGGGGTTTTGACTGGCTCCTCGCGTTCAGTTTTATTGGATCAATTGGGGTGAATTTTGCAAAGTAAAAAGTTCACTACCTAGATAAATTAAGCGGGTTAATTTTAATAAGGAACACCTGGTAAATAAACCATCCTCCTCACTTAATGCAGGTTAGAATTCGTGGTCACGGGCTCGCAGAATGGGGACTATGTCGCTCATTTATTTATTTATCTTCACACTGAAACGCCATATTTTAGCAATTATTCCACTGGAGCACAAACACCACTTCACAAGGCCAGAGTATATGAATAGGCTCTTAATAAACTAGCTACTTTACCATAGACGATTTCATTACCGCTTACCATCAGCCGGAATAGCGGTCTAGCACAAGTTTATTTAAAAAAAAATGTGCTGTTTTCCATCCATTCTATGCACGGTGAACTTCGAAAAAGTAGCAATGCATGACGAACGCTGACGAATGCAAGAGCATCATTTCTCAATAGCCTCCATATTACGCACATTTATTGCTCTAGTTTGAACTGTAAACTCAATGATTTAATTCATCGAGTGATCTCAAGGAATACGACGTTCAGTGCTCACGTATTGCCTCGTACACTTGCTCAGCTAGGTCTCGTTTGGACCCCTTTAAAGTCTCCCCAGAGTTGGGGCATAACAGGTGTTACGCAGGGTTTCGGATCCGTCTTTTGCCAAAGAGGTAATGTGCCCCTTTCTCGTACAATGTGTGTGTATAAAAGTCCCCGGTCTAATCCCCAAAGCTCGGACGTCTTTAAAGGATTCAATCTAACAAAAAGAAAGTAAGGTAAAGAACAAAATTTACCTTAAACCACATTTAACATTCCAGAATTCAGAAATTAAATATCAAAACAGCAGAATAACTTTTGCATATATTTATAGTAGGCTACGGTTCACCCAATAATTAATTTACTAAGGTACCTTTCCCCATTTTTCTTTTACTCTTGTCCAGATGTTTAGTTTAGGCAATCATAAATCATCACCACTTGGTTTGTTGGAGGGTGTATATTACAACTTTTCTTTTGTTATATTTTCGAGGCGTTTAGAATTATTTTCCTGTTATGTTTTGTTTCTTATAATGGGATTTTTATTCAATTTTTTTGTTATGGAAAACTATAGTTTTTTTTTTATTCCGTCGATTGACATTTACGTAACTGATCTAGTAATATCCAAAAAACTGTTGAAATTTTTGGTATAAGCTTAACAATCAATCTATACTAATATATAAAGCTGAACTGTTTGTTTCTTTGTTTGAAAGCGCTAATCTCAGTAACTACTAGTCCGATTTGAAAAATTCTTTTTACGTTAGATAGCCCATTTATACAGAAAGACTTTATGCTATATAACATCACACTGGGACCAATACGAGCGGAGCATAACTATATCCACGCGAACGAAGTCGATTGGGGCCGCTAGTCATTAATAATATTCAG
The DNA here is from genome assembly GCA_017933935.1 of Sesamia nonagrioides. Classification (NCBI taxonomy): domain Eukaryota; kingdom Metazoa; phylum Arthropoda; class Insecta; order Lepidoptera; family Noctuidae; genus Sesamia; species Sesamia nonagrioides. The sequence goes on from JADWQK010002537.1 coordinate 2,216,983, forward strand.
AATTTTAAATAATTATGTCAATAGCCGGACATGCTAAGAAGTACACTTAGACCTTGATTTAGATCCGGCACCCAAATAGCGTAATACACTATTACTCTTAATTGGAATCATTTCGAAGAATATTGCTAATACGTTGCTCCATATATTCAAAAAAGGTGTCTCTTCAATAATGTAAATAAAGTAATAAATATTACTCAACTGTCAAAATGCAACCAATTACTGACAGGTACTGACAGTATGGCAGTGAGGCGTGGCCTGTGCTTGAGCGACACAAGCAGGAGCTGCGTGTCACGGAGATGAATATGCTGCGGTGGATGTGTGGAGTTACGCGGAAGGACCGCATCAGGAACTCCCGCATCCGTGGCAGTCTTCATGTCCGTGACATAGCGGACAAACTGCAGGAGGGTCGGCTGCGTTGGTACGGTCACGTCTTACGAAAACCGGTATGTTACGTGGGTCACAAATGTCTTGCCATGGCGCCTCCGCCGGGCCGGGGCAAGCGGGGTAGACCAAAGAAGTGTTGGCTTGACGTTGTAAGAGATGACATGCGTGCCAACAATCTCACACCACAGGATGCTAAAGATCGTGCGAAATGGAGGAAATTAAGTAAGAAAGCGGACCCCGGGCTCCAACGCGAAAGCCGCGGATGCAACCGGGATAAACGCTGAGATGATGATGATGATCAATATGTTATCCCCTTCCTCCGCATGTAATCATCTGAAGGGCATCAGTTTATTCGGTTCAGAAAAAAAACCCATTGAAAGTTTTCTGTCTAATTTAATATTTTTAAATGCTTAGTTATCCTAAACATAGTCTCCAATGAAAAGGTATCTTTTTTAGTATTATACACTAGTGCTTGACTGCAATCCCGCCAAGTGGTATGCCATAACATTGGCTGCCGGAAGATGTTACCAACCACCAGATTAAGTCTTGCCGCCAAGCGTGCCGTCGTGTTCCAGCGTGATATCTGGTGAAGCCGTACGGAGGACGGGTCTGAGCGGTTATATTGTGATGTGTGCCGGGTACGATACACAAAATTTTATTGTGTCGGGAGTTTGATCAAGGAGGGTCTCCAGATCAGTCTCCCTCTGGCGCAGCATCGTTGGTCATGTAACAAAAAGACCCAAACACAAACACAACAGGGTTTAACATTGCATCACCTCGCTCAACTACCGTCTTCGTTCCTACTTAATTCGGTTTTTTGAGTAAATAGGCTCTTAATAAACTGGTGTGTTTTACCATCAACGATTGCATCACTGTGTGCCATTGGGCGGGATTGTGGTCAAGCACTAGTTTATCTTATATATACAGGGTTCGGCACTCGAAGTGTTACTAATTTTACGTTGCTATAGCAACTAAACTGTTTACAATATGGCGCCCATTTTTTCATTTTCGTAGTTGTTAAAAAAAGTTTTGCAGCTGGAAGTCAAACGAAACAGTGTCATTGCTTTGTATTTGGCTGGAAAATCGCAGGCAGCCATCGTTAATGAGCTAGGACATTTACATTTGAACAAAATGTTTGTGTATCGGACCATCACGCGTTACAATGATACTGGTAGCATCAAAAAACGCCATGGAGGTGGACATCCAACAACAGCAACATCATCAGCAATGGTTCGAAAGGTAAAGGCTAGAATTGAACGAAATCCACGACAAAGAGTAGTTAAATTGGCGAAAAGTCTTAATGTATCTGCCCGGAGCATAGGGCGCATATTAAAAAATAAACTTTAACTGAAGCCCTACAAATTACAAAAAGTGCAAGATCTGACACTTGCACAAAAAACAGTTGGTTTAGAAAGAGCTAAGAACTTAAAGCACTTGCACGTTGATAGCTTGCTTGAAAATTTGGTATTTTCCGATGAAAAAATTTTTACCGTTCAGCAATATGTGAACAAGCAAAATGATCGCGTATGGTTAAAGTGTAAACCAAATGACAATTTAGACCAACGAATTGCCTTGCGAAAGCAAGCACCAGCATCTGTGATGGTTTGGGCGGCGGTAACTGCCATGGGACGCTCACCTCTCGTTTTCATTGACCAGGGTGTAAAGATAAACCAGCAGATCTACCGTAAAAAGATTTTAAACGATTCTTTGTTACCTTGGGCACGTAAGCAATTTGGTAGAAATCATTGGACCTTTCAACAAGACTCGGCACCATCTCACAAAGCTCGTGAAACCCAAATTTTTTACAAGAAAATGTTCCGAGCTTCATTTCTTCGCAACAATGGCCACCATATTCTCCGGACTTAAACCCAATGGATTTTTCCATATGGTTAATTCTAGAAGCCAAAGTGTCAACACAAAAATATGAGACGGTCGACGCCTTAAAGATTGCGCTTCGCCGAGAATGGAACAAAATACCAGCAGACCACATTCGTGCAGCGTGTGAAGCCTTCTCGGTCAGGCTCGATGCTGTTATCCGCGCTAAAGGTGGCCATATCGAACAATAGCTTCTTTTTTTATTTATTGTATATGTCTTTTTTCGATACTGAAGTTTTTAAATAAATATGTTCATGTTTAACAGAATTACAGCATTTTGAATTGGTAACACTTCGAGTGCCGACCCCTGTATAATTCTCGTTTCACAGTTTTCGTTCCTATACTCCTCCGAAACCGCTTGACCGATTCTCATGAAATTTTGTGAGCGTATTGAGTAGGTCTGAAAATCAGCCAACATCTACTTTTCATCCCCCTAAATGTTAGGGGTAGCCCACCCCTATTTTTTTTTAAACAAAAATTTTAGTTTCTATTTTTTATGATACAACATACAAAAATACATACAATCCTAAAATTTCACCCTTCTACGATCAACCCTTATTTTTAAATAGCCATTTTAGTAATTTAATCATTTTTCATCTGCGTTCGAAAACTCGAATCGTCATTTAATTAGTTTGATTTCCGAGGGAAATCTAAAAAACACGATATAACCGAATTCCACGCGGGCGAAGCCGCGGGCGGAAAGCTAGTACTTAATTATATAAAAAAATAGTGACGCAATGGTTGCTAGTTTTCCTATACGGTTTTGTTTCTGTTCTGTATATGTGTGTATAATAAAGAGTATTCTATTCAAGTTTATTAAGAGCCTATTCACTCTAGCCTTGAAGTTGTTCTTTGCTAAAATTCAAAACTTAGCCTATTACGACAATGCCTCTAGACCTGCACATAATAAAGCCAGTACGTGTTGAAGTCAATTTAAAGTTTGCACGTGCACACAACTTTAGCCTCCAGTTTTCTTTCAGGGTATTATGTAAAATTGTGCACGGTAGAGAAACCATCGCTCGGTTGAGGATCGTGTTAGTGCGATGTAGACTATGAGAGGGATGTATTTTAAATTTTCAAGAAATAAAATTTTGTTCGTGAAATTCTCAATATCTTGAAACTTGCTCTGAAGTAGGCAATATTTGCGTGTTAGTTGCTCTCAGGGTTTTTCTCGAATAAATCTCGATTTTGTATAAAATATAACCGATTTATAATTTACACATGTGCTAAATTTTATCAAATTGTATTTTGCTGTTTTAGCGTAAAAGTGTAACAGACTTAAATTTTCTTTTATTATTTTTTTTGGCAGCCTCCGTGGCGTAGCGGTAGCGACTGCGACCGTTGCGCGGTTTCGCTCCCCGAACAGTGCACATATTTGTATGCCTGAATATAAATATTTACACTGGTTTGGTAGTGCCTCGGAAAGCACGTTAAGCCGTTGGCCCCGGTTGCCATACGTACATCTAGTGGCGTATTATTGGAGCCCTTAAAAAGTCTAACAATTGGTTGCAGTTTAGATATCGCCTTCGGGTTGTGGAGGGCAGACGGCAGTCGCTTCACGGAAAATATATAAGTTTACCCAAAATCAGCAGTTAGACTGTTAAAGCAGACCCTAGACTCTAAAAGCAGAAAAGCTGCGGATGCGACTGGGATTAACGCTGAGATGATGATGACTAGGATTTACTCCTGTGCGTTTACAAACATATAATTGACATGGCACGTCTCGGTGGTAGGCATAACATCGGCTGCCGGCAGAAGTTACCACCCACCAGACAAAGTCTTGCCGCCAAGCGATTCGTCGTGTTCCGGCATGATGTCTGGTGAAGCCGTACGGAGGACGGGTCTGAGCAGTTGTGGTGCGATGTGTGGCGGGTACGATGCACTAAATGTTGTTGTGGCGGGAGTTTGTGCGCGGAGAGTCTCCAGATCAATCTCCCTCCAGCGCAGCATCGTTTGGTCGTGTTGGTCTTGGGTTTAACATTGCATCACCTCGCTCAACTGCCGTCATCCTTCCTATTCCGAAATTTTTGAAGTGAATAGGCTTAATAAACTAGTGCGCTTTACCATCAACGATTGCATCACTGCTTACCATCAGGCGGGATTGCAGTCAAGCACTATATTAAATTATTAAAAAAAACATACACAAACGTCCAGACCACGTGGGCCCAGTCCGGGCTGGTAGATGTCACATGGTAGATGTCTTCGAAGTTTTGCCTATCAGCCATGCTGGTTTCCCACGACGTTTTCCTTCACCATTTTGAGGGCAGTGGTGATGAAATATGTAATTTATACAAAGTAAAGCGCCTGATGCGTTTTCGAACCCAAAATTACTACTAAATTAATACTTTTTGGCTAATTTACTTGCTTACCTGTTATGTTCAATTTCTATGGATTAATTTTTGTATATGTATGTATTTGTGTATCTACTTTAGTATATTGTAATAATGATGTTTGCACCAATGACAGTCCCATTTGTGGTTCCGGAATATCTGTCCATCCTTTGGTTGCCTGGAAGAGATCGCATTAGCGATAAGGCCGCCCATTGTATGTTTTTTTTGTGATGAATGTTTTTGTTCCATGTTTGATTGGTGTACAATAAAGAATATATAAATAAATAAATTTGTAAGTCGGGACCAATAGCACTAGGCTACCGCTACTCTCTAGAATTTAATGGAACCAAAAGGTATTCATGCTCAAGTTTCAGAAGTGTAAGTCATGTAGGCAATTTGACTAGTGCTTGACTGCAATCCAGACTGATGGTAAGCAGTGATGCAATCGTTGATGGTAAAGCGCGCTAGTTTATTAACCCTATTCACTTAAAAAAATAGTGAATAGGAAAGAAGGCGGCAGTTGAGCGAGGTGATGCAATGTTAACCCAAAAACGCGACCGATGCTGCGCCAGAGGGATATTAATCTGGAGACCCTACACCATCAAACTCCCGATACAACAACACTTGGCGCAAGACTTTGTCTGGTGGGTGGTGACTTCTGCCGGCAGCCGATATTATGGCCTACCACCGAAAAAAACAAATACAAGCATCTACAAAGAAGGTTCTTTTATGGGCATCATTTTACGATATAATAACAGGAACTTTTTATTTAATACCAGCTTTCCGCCCGCGGCTTCGCCCGCGTGGAGTTCGGTTATATCGCGCTTTTTAGATTTCCCTAGGGAATATCAAATTTTTCCGGGATAAAAGGAAGCCTATGTCCTTTCTCAAGCTCTAGACTATCTGTGTACCAAATTTCATTACAATCGATTGAGTAGTTTAGGCGTTAAAGCCGGACAGACAGACAGAAATATAGAGATACTTTCGTATTTATAATATTAGTATGGATTATTAAAAATTAGTTTAAAAACTAAAAAAAAACATGGTTTTAAAAAATATCATACTAAAAAGTTAAAAATAATTTTAAAAAAAGCGCGAGGCGCTTTGTGCCATAATTTTTGAATATTAAGCGACACACGCTTTTTTAAAAATTATTTTTAACTTTTTAGTTTGATGTCTTTTAAAAGCATATTTTTTTTAGTTTTTAAACTATATTTATTTATATAACTTTTTAGTTCGATATTATTTTTTAAAAGAAAACGAACGAATGAACATATTGAAAACGATGAGACATTTTACAGTAATGAGCGCGCTCATTCGTAGTCCAAAGAGTTAGAGACGGACAAACAAATAAACAAGCAAACAAGCAAGCAAGCAAACATACAAGTTAAGCTAATAAAAAACACGTAAAAAAAACCTTGATAAACTATTTACATTCCTACAAGTTTATAAGGAACGAGTTCCTCATTTGACCGGCTTTTAGAGTGTCAGGTGTTACGTTTTTCTTTTGTGATACGGAGACCACAAAAAGAAGACGTAACACGACAGTTTGTCATTTTAAAAAATAATAAAAGACAATTTTGCTACTTACACCACTTTAATTTTGCCACTCACACTATCCAAAATTATAGATACACGATTTCTTGATCATTGTCATCATCATCATCTCAGCGTTTATCCCAGTCGCATCCAAGGCTTTTCAGCTTTGGAGTCTGGGGTCCGCTTTATCAGTCTAACTGCTGATTTTGGCTAAACTTTGATATTTTCCGTGAAGCGACTGCCGTCTGACCTACACGACCCGGACGAGATATTGAAGCCTTGCTGATAGACCAATTTTTTTGTAGACTTCTAAGGCCAACGACTGCTATTAGATGTTCGTATGGCGACTGAGACCAACGGCTGAACGTGTTTTGTAATAAATATAGAGATACTTTCGCATTTATAATATTAGCATGGATTATTAAAAATATAGTTTAAAAACTAAAAATACATGGTTTTAAAAAATATCATACTACATATCATACAATATATCATATCTACTATCATAAGACATGATCAGACCAGTGCAAATATTCATATTCATGCCTACCAATATTTGCACTGCGCGGGGATCGAACCCGCGCCTCCTTGCGCAGCGGCCGCGTTCGCTACCTCTACGCCACGGAGGCTGTATTTTGGACTTCTTGATCACTGTATTACTTTAATTTGCCAATGTCCCTCTAAATTGCTCCTTTAATTTGGGCACAAGTGTACACGCGACCGCATCCAGACTCTGACTAAATCAAATCGTATTCCGCTGTTTTCTTCATGAATAATGCTTTTAGAGCAAATATTTTTTTTCTATAATTTTACACCTTGACTGTCCGTGCCCCTATCATATTACTTCTATGCACTGGGTAAAATGGAACATCAGCACTTCTACATAGGAAATGTACGGTCTTTAAATAAATGCTGAATTAAGCTTTATTGCCTTGTAATAAGGGTTATAATAGTTTGTCCGTCAATCAAGACCCTTTTTTCAGGAACGCGTATGAGTATAAAGCTCTACTTTCTCTTGAAGCTGTGAAATATAAAACTTCTAACGCAGTACAATCTAAAGATACATGTTTTTATGACGCAAATTTTCAACACCCGCAAGGGAATCAGAACTCTATAAGGTACTTCCCGTGAACTCAGAGAATCTTGAAATTTGGTAGGAAGTAACTTTTTATAGCTCAGATAAAGGAAACATTGCGAAAACAGTAAATTTTTATTTACAAATAATTTTATTACTGGTTTTTACGAATTTGGTCAAGAACAGCCTCCAAAGCTAGTCTTTCGGTTAGAAACTTAGAAAGCATTTTTGAGAGTGTGCACGGGAATTATATGATACTAGCTGACCCGGCGAACTTCGTTCCGCCTTAAAGGCAATATCACATGACTACTTTTTAAATTAGGATAATTTTAAATAAATGAATATTATTATTCAATGATTCTTTATTTGGGAGCACAATCCTGGCGATTCTCCGGAAATCTTTAATGTGCTACAATACTCGCAAACAACATCCATTGGCCCAATGCGAACGCCATTGCGCTATATTATATGCGTATTGAAACGCTGCCCGATTCAAATCAGTATTTGATGAATTTCTTCTTGTGTTTCGTAAATTATCTAGCGCTTGATCTCTGAGGTTTGCTCGACGATTTCGCATTGCCAACCCAGCCATTTCACGGGCTGCCTCCCTTTGCTCTGGTGAGTGAGAAGCACGAAGTCGAGCCATACTAAGGCTGCGCCTTCAAGTGCAATTTCTTGCTCTTCTTCAGTTTTTTTTTTTTGTTGTGGATGGGAAATCATCAAGTGACCTCTCCCGCTCTGGGCGGAGCGGAAGGGCGTGTCAGACTTTTATTGACTAAAACCCACCCGTGTTCCTTCACTTGCCTGTGCAACGGCCAGTGCCATGGTTTCTTTTTTAATCAACCCGTAACCCTGTCAACCCGGACCAGGGTCGGACGCGAGAGATCGCCGCCGATCGCCGCCACGAGAACACGGCTAAGCTCTATCCAAGCCGGGCAGACCTCCACCTTAGGCTCCACCGTGTCCTCAGGGTGATGCACACAGTGGTCACCCTGGCGTTTCCTCCCGCCTTATACGGAGCAGGAACCTCCCGAAACAGCCGTGTCCGGTGAGGACCTACGTCAGTCGGAAGGTGAGGACGCCGTGGCGCCTCTCTAGCTACTCCTCAAAGAGAGGACTTACCGCCGCTATTGCGGCGTACTCAGTGCTGGATTGCGACAATCACACTTTCCATTTCGCCATGAGACCCCGCCGGAGCTCTGTCCGTTGTACTGCGATTTTTCGCGGCAACAGAGTTATGCCTCCTCTCATCACTCCCACATGTGGGCGAGGGATAGTGTTTCTCCACAATTTAATGGATGTTATTATACATATAAACGTTTCTTTTTAATTACTCTATCTATTAAAAGAAACCTCATCAATATCTGTTTCGCAGTTTTAAAGATTTAATCATACAAAGGAACATAGGGAAAGAGAAAGTAACTTTGTTTTATAGTATGTAGTGAAGTGGTAAATGGCACAGCAATACAATATTAGAAATTTTGAAGTTGAAGTTTGCTTTGGGGCTTTTATTAAAAAAATTAAACCGGCAGAGAGCATTTATATTCCTTGCTTTAAATAAATGCATCAACATTCAACCGGTAAGACTTTTTTTTAATATGCTGAGTAGTGTAGGAGTGTGTTTGTACCATTTTTAACAAATGAACCGCTAACTTATATTTTGACTGAGTTGTTTTGTTATTCCATGTCAGTTGCGTTTTGTTAAACCATGTCTTATGTCACGTCACACGGGAACGACAGGAACCGCGGGAACGGGATAAAAAGTATCCTATGTGATATGTCCTTCTCCCAGTTCTTATCTACCTCCCTACCAATGTTGAGCCATACTGGTTAAGCGGTTCTTGAGTTATAAATATAGTAACTAACACGACTTTCATTTATATACATAGACTTCATTCAAATCGGACCAGCCTAGGAGGAATTCAGTGACGTACACACGTACAGCAGATTTACGATGGAAAGAAGAAACCCATGGAAAGCATTGTCATCTACATTTGTAACAAAGATATCATACCTCTCTCTACCCCTAGAGCTCTTGTTTCTGTCTCCATAAGTAAAATATAAAATCTTAAATAATTATTTATTTCTATTTATTTTTTTCTCTTTTAGTTCATAAGTACAAATATTGTTTAATAAAAAAAAAATATCTTTTTTATTTTTTCGCCTTTTAGTTCTTATGTATAATTATATTTTTAAGTAACTAAAAAAAATAAAAAAAACTATAAACTTGTCTAAAAACAAAAAAAAAACTTGTGATTGACCGGGTTTGAACCGAGGAACACCAGCCATCGCGAGTAGACCATACCAATATTGACTACGCTACAGCAAGCTATGTCAAGCCGCGCGAAATTAGCGCCCATATTATGCGTGAAATATTGCGAAAGAGAAAACTCGAAAATATGCGCTTCCCCAGACATAAGACTGAGCTAGATCGATTTTTCGTCCCCGAAAACCACCACATATCAATTTTCAGCGAAATCGTTAGGGCCGTTTCCGAGATCACATGCTTCTTCAAGCGATTAGCGCCATCTGCCGGGTTGATTTGTGAATCTAAACGATCCAGGTCGCCACTCAAACGCATACAGAAAAATTCATTAAAATCGGTCAAGCCGTTTAGGAGGAGTTCAATGACATACACACGTACATCAGAATTATATATATAAAGATATAACAAATCACACAGATTTAGTTAGCCCCAAAGTAAGTTCGAGACTTGTGTTATGGGATACTATATTTATAATAGATAAGAAATATTGCGTGGTTCAGGAGACACAGTCAAACACAATTGAGTTTCTCTGTAAAAAGATGTATTATTTTACATGGGTACATTTCACAAGGTTATTTAGGTACTTAAAATTAATATCATTCTTAGCTACATACCTGTAAAAAGAAACGACATTTAATGTTCGTTATACACAGTGCAGTTTCTAAACCACTAATATTGTAATAATAAAATATGTTTCTCAAAATTTAGAAGATGATTACATACACATTACACAAAATGTAGGTTATATTTTTGACATAGATAATTAATCCAGATGGTTTTTGTTCATCTGTCATGTCATTGAATAAGCGGGAAAATTTAAATTACAAAAAGGAATTACATTTCCTTTACATATATATAAACATCCAAGACCCAGGCCAATCAAGAAAATATCGTTTTCCATCATGACCTGGCCGGGGATCGAACCCGGGGCCTCCACGTTGCAGGCGATGATATATTTCCACCATCACCGTTCCAACATTGGACGACCCGTCCTATGGCGAGTACCCCTTATGTTGTTAAAACAGCCACGATCCGGATTAAGCGATTCGCCTCATCTTTTGTACCGCGTAGCTCGAGGGACTGTAACAATTTGTCTGCGGCGGTATTCCCGTCTGATTACAATTTAAGTGTCTTCAAGGCTACAGTGATTAGGCTCATAATAAACTAGTGCGTTATACTATTAACGATTGCATAACTGCTTACCATCATGCGGGATTGCGGTCAAGCATTAGTTTATAACGTTAAAAAAACCGCCGGTGTGCGAGTACAACTCGAACTTGACTGGTTATTTGTTTATTAAAAATTTCCTTTTTAATATTTTCATACCTCAATTTAAGGTACAAGGATGACGTTTTTTTTTTCCAAACAGATTTACATGATTTATAACGACATTTGTATTTTTACCATAGATGTAGGATTTCATTGCTATATCTATGATTTTTACCTTAGTGAATAGGTGATTACGATTGATCACTTGCAAACGTTTCCCCACAAAAAGTAACTTCGGCATGTTTGAACATTCATGCACTCACATACGCAATCAATTATCAAGTCATCTCACTACCATGGACTATAGGAATTCCTTTTAAGTGCCCGTAATGAATGGCCACTTGTGACCGCTGACCTCAAGGCTGTCGCGCGGTAATTACCGGGGCAAACGTGAGACACTTAACAAATCTGTGCAGTGTCTAACTCTGTGACCTATTTAGGTACACATCGCCATTTGACTCGTCTCTTGAAGTATTCTAAAAGGTGGTTTTGATCGAAGTAGTTATAAGGTACGTAGGTAGTATCTAATCTATCTAAGGTAGGTAGGTGTAGGTGTAGTGGTAAGTAGGTATTTTTGTATATATTTTAGTGTATTGTGTGTGAAGGATGATATGGCTAAAAAGGGAGCGACTGCGGAGATGGCTTCTGATAGGGATGCATGGAAGAAAAAGACATGTTGCGCCGACCCCAAATAAATTGGGATAAGGGCAGGAGAATGATGATTTTAGTGTATTGTATGTATGTATAATATTTGCACCAGCAACAGTCCCACTTAATGTACCGGAAAATCTCTGTCCATACTAAGGTTGCCTGGAAGAGATTGCATTGGCGATAGCGCGGACCATTATGTATTTTGTAATGTTGTATATATTTTTACCCGACTACGGCAAAGCAAAAGGAGGGTTATGATTTTGACAGGCTATGTATTTAGTAATGTATATTTTTGGAGTACATTAAAGTATATACATTCAGTCAAATAATTATCGGGAATGAATGTTTTGTTCAGGGTTCCAAATGCAAAATTTGTTTTTTTTTTGGTTTTGTTAGATTGGCGCAACTGTTTTCCATTTTGGCGCGGAGTTTGTGTTGTATACGCTATTTATATTAAGTACAGTTCTGTTTTTAGTTATTGTATATCTAGTGTAGATTGCGAATTTCACAATGGACAGAAACATCGAACAAAGAGTTTGTCTTAAATTTTGCATCGCCAATGGAATGTCATTGAAAATGTTACAGAAGGCTTACGGTGAATCGAGTTTATCAAAAACTTATTTTTTTAATAATTTTAAAGTAGTGCCTAACTGCAATCCCGCCTGATGGTAAGCAGTGATGCAATCGTTTATGGTAAAGCGCACTAGTTTATTAAGCCTATTCACTTAGGAATAGGAAGGATGATGGCAGTTGAGCGAGGTGATGCAATGTTAAACCCAAGACCAACACGACCAAACGATACTGCGCTAGAGGGAGATTGATCTGGAGACTCTCCACCATCAAACTCCCGACACAACAACATTTGGCGCATCGTACCCGCCACACAACGCAACACAACTGCTCAGACCCGTCTTCCGAACGGCTTCACCAGACATCATGCCCAAAACACGACGAATCGCTTGGCGGCAAGACTTTGTCTGGTGGGTGGTCACTTCTGCCGGCAGCCGATGTTAAGGCCTACCACCGTGAAAATATGGTCTACCACCGAGATGTGGTAAGAAGCGGTAAAAAGCGTTCAAAAGCGGTCGAGATGTGATGGATGATTTGCCTCGCTCTGGCAGCCTATCAACCTCTGCAACTGAAGTTAATATCGCAAAAGTGAACGAAATAGTGACTGAAAATCCTCATTCAAGTTTGAGAGAGATAGCTGCTGAACTTTCTGTATCTTACGAGTCGATCCGTTTTAACGCCCGTCCATTTTAACCAATCATTTGGATATGAAACATGTTGCCGTTCGGCCAGTCCCAAAATACCTGAATTTCCTCCAAAAACTCAATCGCATGGGAATCGCTGAGGACATGCTAGAACGAGTCAAATCCAACCCACCATTCATGAAACACATTGTTACTGGCGACGAGACCTGGTTTTACGAGCTTGATATGCAAACAAGTCAACAAGCTTTGGAGTAGCGCCTTCCAACTGAACCAAAACCGAAAAATCCACGCCAAAGTCGATCAAAAGTCAAAGTCATGTTGACTATTTTCTTTGACCATCGCGGTTTTGTGCACTCGAAATTATTATCGAAAGGTCGTTTGAAATAATGAACATTATTTGCGCGTTATGCGGCGTAGAGAGCAAATTTGTCGAAAAAGGGCTGATTTGTGGGAAGACAATTCTTGGATTTTGCACCACGATAATGCGCCTTCGCACAAGGCCATCATTGTGAACGAATTTTTGACCAAACACTCAAGAAATACCATCGAGCAACCACCATATTCGCCAGATATGGCTCCATTGGCGGCCGACTTCTTTATTCTTCCTATACTCAAATTACCACTGCGTAGCACCCGTTTTTAATCTGTAGAAGACATAAAGGAAAATTCGAAATGCGAGAACTGAACTCAATTGCGGAAACAACGTTTAAAAAATGTTTTGATGATTGGATTATTCGTTGGCGTAAGGGTATCGTTTCTGAAGGGGCATACTTTGAAGGTGATAAAAATAATAAATTTGGATGAATAACAAAAATTTTGCATATTATTGCTCTTTTTCCCGGTATTTTCTTGACATAGTAAAAAATAAAATGTATATAAATAAGGGCAACGAACCTAATCTCATACATTTATACTTTATTGTAACAATAAAAATTAAAGTAAAGTAATTTTATTAACACAGAAAACCTTTGGCAACAATAGTCAATACATTTCATATAGGCACATTGAATATTTGGAAAACTAAAGACTGTGTAAATAACGATATACACTGCCTCCTAAACTAGGGACTCTGTGACTTACTTAGCAATCAGTGTTCTACAGTAGCTTTGTGAATAATAAAGATCTGATATTTAAACCAAACCTCAATTTATGTGTATGTATTCATGTGATGTGTGAGTTAAAGGAAATAGGGTGTTGATGTGGTGTGGTGTGGAGCATGAAAAAGTAAGTGTTTGTATGTGATGTACGTATTTCCATCTTTTGCAGAAAGTTCACGACTGCTACTGTAAGTGAAGAAGATTAGTTCTTTTTTCTTGATATGGTGGTAATGGCTAGGCCATGAAATTGAAAATTACCCGTAGTTGTCTAAGTTCCAAGAATTATGGCTATGCTAAAGAAAGGGTTTCAAGTCATACAAAGGGCAATGGAAAGAGCTATACTCGGAGTTTCTCTCCGTGATCGAATCAGAAATGAGGAGATCCGCAGAAGAACCAAAGTCGCCGACATAGCTCTGCGAGTCGCTAAACTTAAGTGGCAGTGGGCAGGGTACATTGCTCGTAGAACCGATGGCCGATGGGGCAGTAAGGTTCTGGAGTGGCGGCTATGTACTGGAATATGCAGCGTAGGGAGGCCCCCAACAAGGTGGACCGATGACCTGGTAAAGATGGATACGTGCAGCACAAGACCGGTCAGCGTGAAAAACCTTGGGGGAGACCTTTGTCCAGCAGTGGACAGCTATAGGCTGAAGAAGAAGAAAAAAAGGGTTTTAAGTGAAATGAGCTAAGAGTGAGTTGTCAATTATATCCCTAGCATTAGTCGATTTGTCAGAAATGAGGACTATGAAAAGATCCACAAAAGAACGAGAGTAACTGACATAGCCCGAAGAATTGCAACACATAAGTGGCAGTAGGCCGGGCACGTTGCCCGTAGGACCGATGTCTGATGGGGTCGATGGGTTTTTAAGTGGCGACCACGCACCAGAAGACGCAGCGTGGGAATTAATAGAAGTAATGTGTTACGCAATTAGGGTGCAGTATGGCGCTTAAAATTTAGCTACGAACCCCGTACCCCACTGAAACTTTCTACTAACTAGGAGGCACTACATCGGCAAAGTAGCCAACTGCAAAGTCATACCCGGTGAGAGTTTCACTGCACAACACCGTCTCCTTGTCATGGATCTCTGCGTAAAGGCCCAACGCAGACGTTTTGAGCACTGCCCGTGCCAGATCCGGTGGTGGCTGCTGGATAAAAACAGGTCCCAGGATTTTGCGACAAGTGCGCCGGTACCGATGGGAGCCTGTTCAAGAACACTGAAACAGGATCCAGGCAGCTATAGCTCCAAGGGCGGCCGCAAACGTGACAAGGACCTGTACCCCTGGTGGTGGGACGACATAGTCCAGAGGGAGACTAAGGTGAAAAGAAAGCACTCTTCAAAACGTGGCAAACAACCGGATCCCCTGAAGATCGCGACGCATACAAAGTTACCAAACGTGTCACTAAAAGAGCTGTAACCAGAGCCAGACGAGACCACTTGCAACCACTCCACGAGAAGTTGGAATCGTCTGAGGGGCAAAAGCTCATTTACAAGTTGGCACGTTCTAGAGTTAAAGCGGCACAGGATATATCCAAGTGCCGCTGTGTAAAAGACCCTGTTGGCTACCTACTATGCGAAGACCTCGCGGTGAAGGAGAGATGGCACTCGTACTTCCACGAGCTGCTAAATAAGCAGCACCAAGATGTGCAGACAACGGTACTCCCTCCAAATCTTGGATTAGTGCCCCCTGAGGAAGTCCATACGGCTCTTCGTCGCATGGCGAATCGGAAAGCTGTCGGAGCTGATGGAGTCCCCATTGAGGCCTGGAAGGCGATGGGTCGTGCGGTGTGGGCATGTTAACTTGCTTTTTGAAACGCGTGCTCCTGACCGGAAAAATCCCGAGCCAATGGAGACTGAGTATTATTACTCCAGTCTTCAAAAGCAAGGGCTCAGTACAGGAGCGTGGCAACTATCGCGGAACAAAGGTCATGTCCCACACCATGAAGATCTTTGAGAGGATTATAGACTCCCGGATCCGGCAGGAGTGTGCTGTTTCGGAGTGTCAATATGGGTTTCGTCCAGGGTACAGAAGCATGGATCCTATCTTCGTTCTAAGGATCGCCATGGAGAGATACAGATCGAAGAACACGCCTCTGCATATGCTCTTTCTTGATATGCAGAAGGCTTTCGACTGTATTCCTCGGGGGGTGATCTGGTGGGCACTGAGGTCCAAAGGGGTACCTGAAGCCTATATTCACATAATTCGAGACATGTACCTCAATTCCGATTCCGTTGTTAGGACCGCTGTTGGTGAAACTAAACCCTTCCCCGTCACCGTCGGAGTCCACCAAGGTTCCGTCCTTAGTCCGTTTCTATTCAGCGTGATATTAGATGTCTTGTCGGATAGCATCAGGGATTCACATGAGCAACCTCCTTGGTTGCTTATGTATGCTGACGATATTGCGCTGGCGGACGCGGACAGGGATCGGTTGGTGCGGCGTGTGAATATGTGGAAGGACTCGCTCGAGAACGGAGGTCTGAAACTCAATGTGGCGAAGACCGTGAATATGGCTAGCAACACGACAGACTCCATGTCTGTGCGCATAGGCGGTGACATGGTCGAGTTCACAGACCAGTTTAAATACTTGGGGTCTGTACTCCACGCATCCGGTGACATTGATTGCGACGTCAGGGCACGTATTTCCGCAGCTTGGGCAAAATGGCGTGAGGTGACAAGTGTCATTTGTGACCCCAAAATGCCGGTTAAGCTTAAACGGCAGGTCTACAAGACCATCATTAGACCTGTTCTCCTGTATGGCAGTGAGGCGTGGCCTGTGCTTGAGCGACACAAGCAGGAGCTGCGTGTCACGGAGATGAATATGCTGCGGTGATGTGTAGAGTTACGCGGCAGGACCGTATCAGGAACTCCCGCATCAGTGGCAGTCTTCATGTCCGTGATATAGCGGACAAACTGCAGGAGGGTCGCCTACGTTGGTACGGTCACGTCTTACGAAAACCGGCATGTTACGTGGGTCACAAATGTCTTGCCATGGCGCCTTCCCTGGGCCGGAACAAGCGGGGTAGACCAAAAAAGTGCTCGCTGAACGTTGTAAGAGATGACATGCGTGCCAACAATCTCACACCACAGGATGCTAAAGATCGCACGAAATGGAGGAAATTGAGTAAGAAAGCGGCACCCGGGCTCCAACGCGAAAGCCGCGGATGCAACCGGGATAAACGCTGAGGCGATGATGAGTGTGTTACGCAATTAGGGTGCAATATGGCTATTATAATTTAGCTACGAACCCCGTACCCCACTGAAATAAAAAGATTGAATTACAAAACATCCTTTTCCGAAGCTTATTCAATGAAAACAACGCAGTGCATTACAATCATCCCTCGGCTTTTACGACGGCCATCAATAATATATTTATTATCTCCTGATAGGACTGCCAAGCGCAGTTACAATGATTTCCCCGGAGCACGGTAACTTTTCCGAGACATTACAGTAACTAATTTTATTGGAGTATCTTCGAAAGAGAAACTTTAAAATTAGGTTTCTGAGTATTATTTTGTGTGGGGTTTGTGAATAATAACAGCCGTATTTATCAATGCTACGCTTACTACGGTTAGTGCAAGGATGGGTGATCAGTGATCATCCTTTTCTTATCGGGACTCGCTCGTGTTTCGAATAACATGGCAAGCCCTTTGACATTAGTTACAGGTTGACAGAAGTCCAGAAATCTGATAATTAGTTTTATCAAGATATGTCGTGTTACCTAGTAACTAAAGAGAGGAAAAAAACACAAAAATGTAAAAAAACAGTTGAGGGAAACGCACTTCATATTTTTATTTTTATTTCATCATGTTTGAGTACGAGGCTTTTGAGTATGTTTTTTTGTCTTTTTTATCATTACCTATTATGTGTCTATATTATTTTCGCGTTATTATTGTAATGTGCGTTTTGTTTGAGCTGACTAAACAATTTTTCTGTCTTTACATTCACGGAAACCGGCTACCGCTCATCAGTAAGCTGAATTATGCGCCTGTGTTTTGGAGGAGAAATAGGCAGTTGCCGTTGAAAAAAATTGGTCATCTAGCCACATCTGGTAAGGTTATCTGGACTGGAAGCGAAGATTGGAAAATACATAGGTATTCAATAATACAGTTAAAAATACTCCAGATTTATCTTAGTGAACAGTAAGACGTACCTATTTTGACGCTGAATTTTATGAAATAAAAGTAACTTAGGTATTCAGAAAAATCAATCACCAGTTGTAATTTCACCGACACCCTCCGCTCCATTTACCACGACAGCCTCCGTGGCGTAGGCGAGGAGGCGCGGGTTCGATCACCGCGCAGTGCAAATATTTGTATGCATGAATATGAACATTTGCACTGGTCTGGTCGTGCCTCGGAAAGCACTTAAACCAATGGGTCCCGATTGCCATATGAACATCTAATGGCAGTCGTTACGGGTTGTTGGAGCCCTCAAAAGTGTAACCATTGGCCTAACTGCAATGCTGCGATATCGCTCCCGGGTTATGGAGATCAGACGGCATTCGCTTCACGGAAAATATCGAAGTTTAGCCAAAATCAGCAGTTACACTGGTACTGCCGATCCCAGACTCCAAATCTAAAAAAACTTCTTCTTTTGATTTCAAAATTCACCGCTGTTTCTAATAGAGGTTATTTTTTCTGCCCTTTTAAAACGAAGGCCTGCAGAAGAAATGGACCGTATTCAGCTTTGATTTAGTTTAAAAAATATAATTTTGAAGTCCGAAAGATAAACAAAAATAAAAATAATCTTTATTGTGTTGTCCCCGTAAAAAAAACTCTGGTTCAACATTTAACGAGCTCCCTAAAACATAAGTTACGAAGCTAAACAAAGCGTCACCTGTTATCTCTTTGACACCCGTCAGATTTATAAAGGTATTCGATTACTGTACCGGTGTATGGAAAAGTTTTTACGAAAAAGTTTGGAAAGAAGAGAACTTTTAATAAAGTGGGCGGGGACTTTTTTTTTGCTAGGGTAATGATTTTTTTGAGTTTTCTAGCGATGGATTTCGTTTAGTGTAAATAATTTGGAGAGGACGTATTTAGAGTTGATGAGTAAATGAGCATTAAGTGAA
Organism: Sesamia nonagrioides; assembly: GCA_017933935.1. Classification (NCBI taxonomy): domain Eukaryota; kingdom Metazoa; phylum Arthropoda; class Insecta; order Lepidoptera; family Noctuidae; genus Sesamia; species Sesamia nonagrioides. The sequence goes on from JADWQK010002537.1 coordinate 2,235,751, forward strand.
AATGACACGTGTTAAATGGATAAAACAAAAACATCATAAAAAGTTATTCTTGTTCAACAAAAACATTCTGTAAAAAATTGCCAAGCCTCGCTGGAGGTGCTTGTGTATCTCTGAAAAGTAATGAAATCTAGACAATGCCGTGCCAAGTTTAAGGCTCCTTACTGCGATTTCTTCAATATTATTATAGTTAATTGTCACGTTTTATTTATTACTAGCTGCCGCCAGCGACTTCGTTCGCGTGAAATTAGTTATGCTCCGCTCCCATTGGTCGCAGCGTGATGTTATATAGCCTAAAGCCTACCTGGATTAATAGGCTAACCAAAGCAAAAATATTTTTTTTTAATTGGTCCAGTAGTTCCGGAGATTAGCGTGCACAAACAAACTCTTCAGCTACATGTATTAGCATAGAAGTATAGATATAGATTACTGGGCCACCACTGCTTCAATTTAACTCCCAAGTTATAAAAAATCTGCTAGCTTGAACAGTTTTCTTCACAAAATGTGTTTGAAAATCCATCGTCCCGTTACAAGAGCCTGAACAAAGATTGTATCAACAACGGTATTGATAGTCTCTATTACTTTAAAGAATAAAGTGCACGATAAAAAATATTGAGCTACTAAGAAAATGGCTCCCTCATGGACAATGTACTGAGATAGAAAATAATATACTCACGTTATCTAATCTTGAAGAGCATTTGTTATTTTATAACTTGGGAAGGAAGTTTTACAGTGATTAGTTTGAAAATATACCTAGGTTGGTATCGGCATTCAGTAGATGAATTGCGTAACCCTTTATCAGTAGCAATGGGTTTAATTTTGACAGTACAATCATATTAATTGCGGTATTTAAGCGATGGCGAAATAGATCGGACGGTTAAGCACAGAATTAACACTGGGTGGATGAAATGGCGGCAGGTCACGGGAATAATCTGCGATTCCCGCATTCCCCTTAAACTTAAGGGGAAAATATATAAAACCATGATCCGACCTGCTGTCTTGTATGGATCAGAATGTTGGGCTACGAAAGGGATGAATGAAAGGCAATTGCATGCAACCGAGATGAGAATGCTAAGAGGGATGTGTGGTGTTACACGAATGGATAGAATAAGAAATGAGTACATAAGAGGAAGTCTGAAAGTGGCACCGGTAGCTGAAAAGTTGTGTGGAAAGCGGTTGTCATGGTACGGGCATGTGTTACGGAGAAATGAGGAGAATGTCGTGAGGACAGTTTTAATTATGAATGTTGATGGCTATAAGAGTAGGGGAAGACCAAAGAAACGATGGATGAAATGTGTGAAGGATGATATGGCTAAGAAGGGGGTGACTGCCGAGATGGCTTCTGATAGGGATGTATGGAAGAAAAAGACATGTTGCGCCGACCCCAAATAAATTGGGATAAGGGCAGGAGAATGATGATGATTTCATCTGTTGAGCTAAAATATTTTTAAAGAATATATGGAGCAGTTGATCAGCAATAAGCTTCTAAATGATTACAATAGATAAGTAGGATGTACGCAGTTAGGTTGTTGATTAATTATTAAGGGTTTTCTCTTCAGAATGATAAGACGGAAAAATTTTATGACCACCTTTACGTCGGTTTATTCGTTTTTTACACCAAATTTGAATGAAATGATGGTCACCACTCATGGATTAACCGCGGAATGTGCAGCTTAACCCAATCAATCGACCCTTACGGCTGTTATTACTTAGCCAAGCCTCCAAAAGCCAAACCACGCGGAGCTCTTTCAAAATAAACTAAAACGTTTTTTAGGTAATTTTCGCTGCATCCGTATTAAATGATTTTTAATAGTGTTTGCTGATTAATCGCTACTGAAGATCTCAAACGTGCCTTCGTTATACGGAACAATATCCGTAATTAATTCTTTTTATATCTACAAAAAAACGGATGGTAGTTGGTTCACCATCAAGAACAAAATTCGCAACTATTGCAATTTTATCTTAAACTAGGGGCCGCCAGCGTTCGCGTGGAGTTATTTATGCTCCGCTCCTATTGGTCGCAGCGTGATGTTATATAGCCTGAAGCCTTCCTGGATTCCGCAAAAAGAATTTTTCAAATCGGACCAGTAGTTCCCGAGATTAACGCGTTGAAACAAACAATCAAAGAAACAAACTCTTCAGCTTTATATATTAGTATAGATAAAACTATATACTGTATACCAAAAAATTATAAAAAAGATCATTAAAGAAGCCTGACCCTTAAAATTCGCTACGACACGTAGCAACTTCTAACTTTTGTTGTGGGAACACAATTTTGTTGCGCTCTAGTTTTTATCAGCTTAGGGTGGTAGATACCTATTACATTTTGCGCTGCCATAAAATCCAAAACGATTTAATTATTTATATATATATATATATATATATATATATATATATATATATATATATATATATATATATGACGGGGAAGACGGTCAGGAAGGCGGGGCCGATGTTCCAGATAGTTGAGGTATCTACTCATCCGCATGAGCATCCATCGTGGGCGGTATTTCGAGAAAACGTTGAACAATAACTATAGTGTGATATTCGATTCTTATTATTTTAACTGTTCAGACACTTAGATCACTATAATATTAAGGGATTACAATGGTAATCTCAGATTAAAACAGACAAGAGCCACTGGGTATGAGTATGACCAACATACTCAACCGAAACTTGAGCACAGACTGCCCGCGCTAACGGTCGATCGCTGTGTCCAATGCAACTCCAATCGGTGTTACCATTCGCTCCATGGTGTTACCCGCTCATAATATAAAAATCATAATTTATCCAAATACCGATCGATTAATCGACTTAAAAAATAGTAGAGTAATTTACGGACAATTGATACTGACACAAAACAGATCATAATATTCAAAATTAACCAGTCACGAGCCGTTGGATTTCTTTTTCTTTTTTATATAATAAAAAAACATGATTTAATTATTTTAATCTGGCTTACCTTTAACTGTTCTCAGAAATCCGGATAATTCATCAAGGTAGCCTCAAAAGCGGCACCTAAATTGTCGTCTGACAGTGTAATATTTCCCAATTGTACGGTTCCAGGTAGTAGATAATTATTACGTTTGTCGGATGGGATCGGTTTAAATGTTTCCCTAAAGCGCAATAGGCATTAGAGATATAAAATGGCTAACACATTTGTGGCTTTTCAGATGTCGTGGAGATAAAATTATTGGATCTGTGGTTACTTATATAAACTCAAGACTTTTTTTCCATGGGATAGGCAGAATAAAGATAATAGAGTAGCCAGCCTTTCGGTCTTCTATAGGTTGCATTCTGGTGAGTGTGCAAGGGAATTGCATGATTTAATTCCCCCATCACCGTTCCACCATCGGACGACCCGTCGTACGGCGAGTTTCCACCCTTACGTTGTTGACACCACTGCGACCCGGACGAAGCGTTTCGCTTCCTCTTTTATACCGCGTACATCGAGGGACTGGAACAATTTGCCAGCGACGGTGTTTCCGTCACATTACAATTTGAGTGTCTTCAAGGCTAGAGTGAATAGGCTCTTAATAAACTAGCGCGCTTTACCATCAATGTTCGCACCACTGCTTACCATCAGGCGGGATTGCGGTCAAGCGCTAGTTTAAAACATATAACAAAAAAAATAAATAAACACGTGAAAAATGATACAAAAAAAAAAATTGTGCGTATATTTTGTCCTCTTAGTTTTTTCTTTCTTATGATTCCGTACCCAAGTGGTAGAAATGGGAATAAAACACCCCTCCACTATAAGTCTGTTTGTTTACGGATTGTATTTTATGAACCACTAGGTTTCCGCCCGCGGCTTCGCCCGCGTGGATTTCGGATATATCGCGCTTTTTAAATTTCCCTCGGGAACATCAAATTTTTCCGGGATAAAGGTAGCCTATGTTCTTTCTCAGCTTCTAAAGATTGTCTGTGCCAAATTTCATCAAAATCAGTTGAGAGATTTAGGCGGGAAAGCGTAACAGATAGACAGACAGAGTTACTTTCGCATTTATAATATTAGTATGGATTAGTATGATAAAAAAAAAAATGGACACGTGAAAAGTGCTACAAAAAAAAAAAATAGTGCGTATATTTTGTCGTCTTAGTTGTTTCTTTCTTATGATTCCGTACCCAAGTGGTAGAAATTGGAATAAAACACCCCTCCACTATAAGTCTGTTTGTTTACGGATTGTATTTTATGAACCATGACAGCTAAATATTTCAATTTTCACAGATAATGGCGCCGATTCTGTTGTTCTGCATCTTTTTCTATTTCATTAGAAAAAGGACAAGATAAAATGTCAGTTTAATCTAGTATTTTTTTTTATTATAATTATTATAAACTAGTGCTTGACTGCCAATAGACGGTGTCACGGTAAATGAATAGTAGCGAATAAAATTCTAAAACAGTTTTTGTTTGTATAAGACAAGTTTCACTTAATTTGTTTACTTTTCAATATTTATTTACCCGATTTAAACTATACTAGAGTATTAAATCGGATCTGGCAACATAGACCACACTGGCCACCTACCGGGCAATAGCTGAATATATTTTATATAAACTTATTTCATTTTTACTATTTGATGTCTCCAATTGTCGATCTAATTTTGCTATATTGTACTAGATGGCGGAACTGAGCCATGGGATCACAGTTTTTCTATGCCATTTTGACACATGCCCTCTCTATAATTATATCATTAATCTCTTTGCCTACAAGGTACTTCCCGTGAACTCAGAATCTTGAAATTCGGCACGAAGCAACGCTATATTATAGTACAGACAGATAAAGGAAAAAATGTGAAAATGATAAATTTGAAGTTACATAAAATATTAAAATATTATTTTTGCTTACATGACATAAAATATTTTTTTAATAATTATAAACTTACTACCTACCCTTTTCACATGAACGCGTAGAGATATTAAAGTTGAAATTCATATCAAACACTTCTTAAATCTAATTGCCTCTAAACTGTGAAAAATTCTAAATCAATGCTAGTATTATAAATGCGAAAATAACTCTGTCTGTCTGTTACGCTTTCCCGCCTAAACCTCTCAACCGATTTTGATGAAGTTTGGCACAGACAATCTTTAGACCTGAGAAAGAACATAGGCTACCTTTTATCCCGGAAAAATTTGATGTTCCCGAGGGGAATTTAAACAGCGCGATATAACCGAACTCCACGCGGGCGAAGCCGCTGGCGGAAAGCTAGTACATCATAAATTGTAAACCGCTACGCGTTTGTACGGCGGAACCCTCGGTGTGCGAGTCCGACTCGCATTTGGCCGGTTTTTTTAAATAGTCCAACTCGCACTTGGACGCTTTTTTAACCGAATTCAAATAGAAGAGTTTTTATATAATTACTAGCTTTCCTCCCGTGGCTTCGCCCGCGTGGAATTCGGTTATATCGCTCCTTTTAGATTTCCCTCGGGAATATCAAATTTTTCAATAAAATGTAGCCTATGTCCTTTCTCAGGGTCTAAAGATTGTATGTGCTAAATTTCATTAAAATCTGTTGAGAGGTTTAAGAGGGAAAGCGTAACAGACAGACAAACAGACAGAGTTACTTTCGCATTTATAATATTAGTATGGATAAACTAGTTCTTCACCGCAATCCCGCCTGATGATAAGCAGTGATGCAATCCTTGATGGAAAAACGCGCTAGTTTATCAAGAACCTATTCACTTCAAAAAACTGAGTGATTAGGAAAGAAGCACGCATTCCAACACGCTCAGACCCATCCTCCGTACGGCTTAACCAGACAACAACTTCACAGAACACGACGAATACCTTGGCGGCAAGACTTTCTCTGGTGGCTGGTAACTTCTGGCAGCAGCCGATGTAATGGCCTACCTCCGAGAAGATTACGCAATTTGACCGTATATGCTTCTTTTTTTATTGTTTCGTTTAATGGTCCGATTTGAAAAAATCCTATTACGATGGATAGCCTAATAATCCAGGAAGGCTTTAGGCTATATAACATCATGCTGCGACCGATAGGAGCGGAGCATATAAAAAAATCATATTGAAACCTACGCGGGTGAAACACACAAACTTTCGCATTTATAATATTAGGTAGGATTTTGCTTCATTGTGTATTCAATACGCTTTCTTAGATGGCATTTCGGCAAATCTTTTGCTTATTCCTTCAACTGGAGTTTTGCTAACATTTAAGATAATCTATCGAATCTTTCAACAACTTTATTGAATGGGTACGCTACAGCTGCGGCGCTAAATTCTCTTTTTGAGGAGTGGCACGTCACCCTTACCTTCCATCGAACTCAGGTCCTCTCTGGACATGGTTTCTTGTAGTGGTTCCTGTTCTGAAATGCCAGGTTGTCACCACACTAAGGACCACCCGGAGGACACGATGAAGCATACGCTGGAGGTCTGTCCTGCTCGGGCGGAGCACCGCCGTGTTCTTGTGGACGCAATTGGCGAAAGCGATCTCTGCGGTCCCACCTTAGTACAGGCTATGTACTGAGCTAAAGCGCATGGGAAGCCGTCGCCTACGAAGTAATGCGTGTGAAAGAGAAAGCGGAGCACGTTAGAGAGAGGTAATCTCTGCGCGTTCACGTCTCTGGTGCACCTCCCAGCACGTTGAGAACCAGCAGCCGATTCTCGGTCACCATAGGTCCGGGTCCAATCTACAAAGGAGGTTATAAATTCGACCCGTATGTATGTAAGCCAAATTTCAAGTGTATATAATCGTATGTTTTATGTTTGTGCGTGCATGTTTCCGAAACTACAAGTCCGATTTAAGTTATTCTTTTTTTGTTGTACTATGTATTGTTCAGCTTAGGGAATACTATAAGTTTCATCAAAATCGGTTCAGTAGTTTTTGACATAGGGATATTTTTCGTTTTGATGAGAACTTATTACCCGACTGCCAGGAAGGGTTAAGTTTTTAGCTCGTATCTTTATGTAATATTCTTTATTCCAACATGGGTTATGGCTGGTAATTTTCAAATTTCGAGTAAGACACTGAAAAGCATGAAATAAAAACTTGGCTTATGCCTCGAGGTTTCTGTTGTTTAGCTCGCCATCGACTTCTAGAGCCATGACAAAAGAAAAATATTTTTTTCCTTTTAAGTATTTTTTTGAAGTCGGTTTCTATTTTTTTGTAAAAAGTTTATTGTCATCTATCATTCATCATTATACATAGCCCATAACCTAATGCGACGCTGAAGTGATGAACTTAAATGTAACTTAGCTAATATACAGTATGTTAACTAACAGAGGGCGTTCCCGTTAACCCGAAATAGTATAGCATACATACATGCTAAAAAAAATATTTCCATTCGAAAACAAAATGTTTCAAAATTTTTTCCAATATGAAAATATTCAAAAAAAAATTAAATTGACATGTAAAAGAAACACACTGTACACGCGAACATGAAAGACGGCAACGTCGCAATTTATTTATACATGACGACTACTATTTTGATTTAAAACAGGAGGTTTCAAATTTATTTCCAATTAGAATTTTTTTTTATTCGGATTTTTTATGCTTATTTTTCTATGCTGATATTTTTATTTTAATCTATTAATGATATATGTTAACGAGTTTAAGGGAACGCCCACTGTTATTTAACATTCTGTATGTAAGGTTAAATAACTTACATGACCAATATAATAGGTGGAATAACGGTCTTCGTAGGATGGCTGATAGTACCCGTGGGAGATCGATGCCCTGGTTCTGTCGCAGGTGCATCGACACAGTGTCGTGGCTCGGGAACGAAGGGGAACGACCCGCCTTCGAGGAGGTAAAGCGGGTCCGAATAGCGGCCCTGAGCCGGTGGAGGGAGGCACTCCGCTCCCCAGCTGCTGGACACTGGACGATTGGAGCGATTCGTTCGGTGTTGGAGGGATGGGTTGGGCGCGCGCATGGCAGCCTCACCTACCGCTTGGTGCAGGTACTGCTTTGGTCACTACCTGCACCGGGTCGCCCGTCGGGAGGAGTCGACGCGGTGCCACCACTGCGACTCTCTTGACGACACGGCCGAGCACACCCTGGTGGAGTGCCCGACCTGGCGAAATAAGCGCCGCGACCTCGTTGCGGCGCTCGGAGGCGGACGCCTCTCCCTGGCAACCATGGTGCGAGCCATGGTTGAAAGCGAGAGTGCATGGGAGGATGCCGCCTCGCAGCGGAGAGGGAGCGGGAAGAGGATGCTCCTGCCGCTGACTAGGCTAGACGGGCGGGGCGAAGAAGGCGGGGGACGAAACCCCGTCTCCTTTAGCCCCGAGGTGTGGCTAGCGTGTGTGGGTGGATCTCGCACGCACATTGCAGTGGTCACCACGTCTGGGGATTACTCCGGTACCCGGGTAATCCTCCCTTGGCGCGGAAACCGGCCTAAATTAGGCCGATAAGCCTCAGGGCTTACCGGCCTAATTTAGGGCGGTCGGTGGGAGTGGCGCGGAGTTAGGCATTCGGGCTGATCCCGTGTCACTCTCAACGCAGGGCTCGAGGGGAACCGAGTGGTTTTAGTGGGTATTCCTGGCTCCGGTTGGGCGGGCCCCACACACGCCCGTCGCCTAGCTAGCGGCAGGTATAGTGCGTAATGCATTTCCACTTGTAAAAAAAAAGGATGGCTGGTAGTAACTGGATGAAAGTTGTCAGAAATCAAGTTGAATATAGTGAAATAAGAGAGGCCTATTCCCAGCAGTGGACTGAGATTAGCTGGTGATGATGATGAACTAGAAACATTTAATAAAATTGATGCGATTTCACTCAAAGAAAAGAAAAAATAAAGAAGAAAACTGCAAGATCACGTAAATATGCATAAACTAGTAGATTGGTTCTGACTGGAGTTACGGGCGTCTTTACCGCCACACATACCGATTCGGCACTCTTAGTTGACTGAGCACTACCAGGAATTAATGATTTCCCACCCAAAAAAAAAAATACTTGTTTCATGGAGGAACCGCCTATTTAACCACCAACCACCCATTGCTCCCGAACCACCTAACGAACCCCTTAGTAAGACTAGTTGCTAGATATTAGCCATATCTACTGTAAAAAAATTATCAATGACAACTGGGGCCAACACCTAAACGTAATTTTTATCACCCATATGCAATCCGACCTCGATGAGCGTACCTTAACCTTCTTTTCATACGTGCAGCTGGCATCATTTACCTAAGTGATTTTCTACCAGCATTTTACTTTTCATTCTTCTGCCTCTATATCAATTCATTTGGAGTCGGCGTAACACGACTTTTGTTTCCATATTTGTACTATTGGTCGTCTTCTTGAAAGTTACTCCCTTTCTAACAATATCATCATATACAGATTCCATCCACCGTTTCTTTACTTCACATCTTCATCCTTACTTAGTGTTTTTCTTATCTTTCCCTCAAAATTCTCTCACGACATTTTCCTCATCTCTCCGTGCACAGATGCTCATACCATAGTAACCGTTTTCCAGACAACTTTCCACAACAACAAACAGAAAATATTCTTCTACGGAAGACCAAATTAAAATATATGCGGCAATAGAAATCATTGAAAAACGTTACGGTATAAAAAGAAGCTTCACAATACCTTTCTAAGCATTCCCCAATGAAATCTTCTTATCTCTGATTGCGTGTTTATCGTTTTAATTGTTTAATAAATTGTTATAATGAAGACATTTATCACGATCCTTGGGAATTCCTACCTTTATAAAAAAAATGCGAGTGTATAAAACTAAATAGCCGTAGCTTGCGAGCTGTAGGCCGTAGGTTGAATATTATTGCATCACCACAGCTCTCAAAATTGTGACAGATGACTTCGTGAGGGAACCAACTGCTTGACAGTCTCTGTAGCATTGCGGTAGCGAACGCGGCCGCTGCGTAAGGAGGCGCGGGTTCGATCGCCGCGCATTTCAAATACTTGTATGCATGAATATGAATACTTGCACTGGTCTGGTCGCGCCTTGGAAAGCACGTTAAGCCGTTGGTCCGGGTTGCTATACGAACACCTACTGGCAGTCGTAACGGGTTATTGGAGCCCTTACAACTCCAACAATTGGTCTAACTGCAATACTTCGATATCGCCTTCGGGAGGTGGATCTCAGACGGTAGTCGCTTCACGGAAAATATCGAAGTTTAGCCGAAATCAGCAGTTAGACTGGTAAAGCAAATCCCAGACTCCAAAGCTGTAAAGCTTCTGATGTGACTGGGATTAACGCTGAGATGATGATGATGACGAACTTCGTAAGGAAACTGACATGTCCTAGAAGCAAAAAGAGTCAAAAACATGTGACATCATCAAATGACTTCTGCCTATCTGGGAGGAGCGGAAAAGCGTGTCAGACTTTTACTGAATAAATCCCACCCGTGTTTCTTTTCCTTGCGGCGCCCCTGGCCGCAGAGAGAAGACCTGTATGTAATGTCTATTTATAAACCATGGAAGATGAACCAGTTGTAGAAAACAGACCTATTTCATATGCCAATCCACTTTGTAAAAGCCACCTGAAGTGTTTGACATACATAATACATGCTTGTCAGAAAATTTATTATGCGTTTAATACATAAAGATCTCTATCTCCCAATTTTCCTGTTAAGGTTTTCGCCTGAACCGGAAATAAAACGCATTGTGTTATAAAACCAGCGTGCTAGCAACGCCATTGTGTCCAAAATCATATTTTATAATCTGTATTGTGATTTCTCGCAGGTGGTGCGGGAAATATTACGTCACTTAAACAAAATCATTCTTCCATTCCTATTATGTATTTTGAACGTTACGTCTTCGCACACAAAGACTGATATATATTTTAAGAGCTGCAAGATTAATTTTGTAAGAAGAAGCAACGGTTTCCATTGAAATATCGAATGAAACTTGACAAATGAAGAAAGTTGGAGGAAGACTGGCACACAAATCTTTGGGCTTTGTTAGGACAAAACTAGATGACTTTAACTTAGGTGATAAGTGTGACGCCTAATTTCAACTTATCCGGGAAGCAGTAAAACATATTATTTGAACTTAGCTTATTTGGTAAGTGGGTTAACACTTACCAAATAAGCCAAGCTGAAATAATATAGAAATAAGTGTTGTTTCCAATTACATTTACATTTTTTTTACGACTTACATAAGTTCATTTTGATACAGAAAAGTGTGACTTAATTACGAATTTAGATCTCACACGGAGTTTAAAATAGTACATATCGAAACATTGCGACATACTCACCAATTTGTAAGCAAATATAAGTTTACGGAAAAATAACTTTATTTCCTACCAGTAAAGTTCAGTTTAGGCGACCTACAACTTCAAACATTTTTGTAACTTTTTCAAAAGTGTTATTTGTTAGTGTTATTTTTACATGCTTTTTATTAGCTTCACTTGTATGTTTGTTTGTTGGTCCGTCTCCAACTCTTTGGACTACGAGTGAGCGGCTCATTACTGAAAAATGTCCCACCGTTTTCAATACGTTCGTCCATTCGTTTTTTTTTTTTTTAGAATATCGAACTAATAAGTTGAAAATAAATATAGTTTTAGGTTCAGAAGTGGATTTTATTTAAATTAGACACAACTTGATCAAACTCTGTGTATATTTACAATATTAATCGACATGAATCATTAATTAAACAAATACTGCAACCTTCAATTATCCATTTAACAAAGGGGAAAGCAAAATGGCTTACGTGACCTTAATAATCACTGACACTAATTAACACTAAACGTCCGTACACTCCAGGACCCAGCGGGTCAGTGTCCCGGTTCTTATAGGGACTGTTCTTACATAGTAATATTGCGGGGTGGCTGATGACATTGCCAGGAACTCCTTGTAATAGTATAAAAAACTATAAAAACATGCTTTTAAAAAATATCAAACTAAAAAGTTAAAAAGCAATTTAAAAAAGCGTGAGGCGCTTAATATACAAAAATTATGGCACAAAGCGCATCACGCTTTTTTTTTAAATTATTTTTAACTTTTTAGTTAGATATTTTTTAAAAGCATGCTTTTTAGTTTTTTAAACTATATTTATTCAATAGTGTTTTATTTAGGATATGAAGCTCTACAAAATTTTGCTCATACTCATATTTTTTTTCTTATTTAATGATTTATAAACTAGTACATGACCGCAATCCCACCTGATGGTGAGCAGTAATGCAACCGTTGATGAAAAAGCGAGCTAAAACAACAACGCTCAAAAAATCTGAGTGAAACGGAAGGAAGACAGCCGTTGAACGAGGTGATACAATGTTAAATCCAACAACATGACCAACGATGCTGCGCCAGAGGGAGATTGATTTGGAGATCCTCCACGACCAAACTTCAGACACAACAACATTAGGCGCATCATACCCGGCACACATTGTGCACAACTGCTCAGATCCATCCTCCGTACGGTAAAAAAGAAGTATAATAAGGAAAGACATAAGTTGAAATCTATATAGCATAGAAATGTACAGGCTTGCCTACTTTGCAGCCAATGCAAAGTCTGTGTAATCTATTGAACAATAAAGTTTTTTTTTGTATACACGTTAAATTTCAGTGCCAACTGATTGTCAATATTCGACGTAGTGACTAAAGTAGGTATACTATTTATTTATATACAGTATGTTAACTAACAGAGGGCGTTCCCGTTAACCCGAAATAGTATAGCATACATACATGCTAAAAAAAATATTTCCATTCGAAAACAAAATGTTTTAAAAAATTTTCCAATAAGAAAATATTTAATAAAAATTTTAAATTAACATGTAAAAGGAACACACTGTACACGCGAACATGAAAGACGGCAACGTCGCAATTTATTTATACATGACGACTACTATTTTGATTTAAAACAGGAGGTTTCAAATTTATTTCCAATTAGAATTTTTTTTATTCGGATTTTTTATGCTTATTTTTCTATGCTGATATTTTTATTTTAATCTATTAATGATATATATTAACGAGTTTAAGGGAACGCCCTCTGTTATTTAACATACTGTATGTACACGGAATAAAATACACATGGATATGGAAAAACTAACATCTGTGTATAAAGTTGCAGCTTTTATATTTTAAATTTATAATTTTATTTTTGTATGCAGACCAGAAATGGCGTTAAAATTACTCAGTTAAATTTATTGTCGCCACTACCTGCTATAATTATGAAGAAAATACTAGGTCAATTTTCTTAGGTTTTTGATTGAATTTAAATTTAATTACAACAAAAACAGTTTATTTGACTATCAAACGTATGTAAAAATACAAACATAATTATCAAAGTACTAAAAAGTATAACATATCACGTTTTGTGTGGACGAACGAATATGATAAGAGCAACAGTATTTGATGTTGAGACGCATGTTCCCTCAACTATTCTTAAATAAATAACAGTATTGTTAGTATTTTTGTTAGGTCCTCATCATGATCAACCTTTTTATCGTCCCACTGCTGGGCTCAGGTTTCTCTCATACAGAGAAGGATTGATTTTTGTTAGGTATCCACCGCTTACACTTGACTGAAACTGAAAATTTGAAAGGCTCATATTGATACCAAGGAGTCGAACAATTAAAAACGCAAGTGTCTAACTTGTCCTGAAGTTGAATTGTTTTGGAATGTTAAGGCTAAGGTCCCATATGACAAAGAGAAGCGATTTTAATATCATCTCAAATTGTATTGTAATCCGTAATATACACTTATAGATAAAAAAAAATAAACTCTTTGGCGGATTCATTCCACCCATTGCAGTGCAGTGGACACCACCTCCTTTTTATCTTGCTTATATTGTATGTGCCAGAGTCAGCATGGTCTCCGCAATTTTCTGAAGATCACCTGTCCGCCCAATATCACCAGTTTACATTACTATGGGTTTCGCCTCACACAGTGCGACGTCATTACGCCATTCGAAGAAGCAGTGGCTGATAATCAGCTTTGTGACGATACGGTCTTTTGAAGTCACAGCAGTTTGATGAGCAACGACCTGTTCTTGCGCAAATATGACGCACGGCTTAATTGTTGCTTGTTTTGTAACATAAGTAGTTAATTCTCCTCTCTGCAATTGGCTTTTGTTTTTTTTTTTTTTTTTTTTGTTGTTATTTGGTTTGTTGTCACCTGCCAGAGCCGCGAGCGCATCACTATTTTTTATGTAATGACCTCTTTTTAAAAGACATTGAAGTTATAAAGCAACCGCTTCTTCATATGCCTTGCACCAACATAAGAAAATAATCTTCTTCTTGCCATTATACATACATATTATCAATCTAAACATTCACATAAGACCTTCCCCTTTTTTAACCAGTACCAAAAGCACTTCATTTCATCTCTGTAGGAATCTAGAAGAGTTCAAGTAACACTGGTGTTGTCTTGATATTCAAACATTGTCTGGTCAAATTGTGTTTTTATAAACTGTAAGTTATGTTAGGACGTGTTTGGACTAAGTGCCTGTTAAACTTTAGGTTCGTTCTAAGTAGTTTCAGTCTGCTTGTGTTTTGGCTAAAGTTTGTCCTTAGACAAGAGTGGCAAATCATGTTATCGTTGAATGCCTTTTTAAGGGGATCCCAAATAGTCATTGGTTTTAGTTTTTTTAAAAGGCATTTTCTTCTTCCAGTGCCTCTTCAACTCGGTCTTGTCAACCACGAGTCGTAACATTTCGAGGCATTTGAACGCGCTAGGACGGTGTTATTTCTGGCCTTTTGAGTCCAGCTTATGCGCAGCATATAACGCTATCGGTAGCGGAATAGAAATATTTTATACAAACAATTAACAGAATTCAAGACAGCATGCAATTCTAATAGCTTTTGGCTATGTTTCCATTAGTGATATGCCAGGGTTCTCAAGCTTATCGTATAGGATGCATTTTGTGGTGTATGCATGGGAATTTTCCGACACTTCCGTTCCATCATTGGATAACCTAACGTAAGGCGACCATCGACCCTTGCGTTTTTGACGCCAATACGATCCGGACGAAGCATTTCGGATCGCCTTTTATACCGCGTACATTGAAGGACTGGAACAATTTGCCTGCGGTGGTCTTTCCGTCTGACTACAATTTAAGTGTCTTCAAGGTTAGATAGAATAGGCTCATAATTCCGTCCACCGTATGTCGTGGTGGCCTAGTAGTTAAAACACCAGCCTCTCAAGTATGAGTGTGCGGGATGGATTCCAGGTCAGGCAAATACCAATGTAACTTTTCTAAGTTATATGTACTTTCTAAGTATATCTTGGATACCAATGACATCTTGAGGAAACCTGGACTTTAAGTCTGAAACCGCCAACCCGCATTAAGCAAGCGTGGTGATTACTCTCAATCCTTTTCTGTATGAGAGGAGACCTGTGCCCAGCAGTGGAACGATAAAAAAGGTTGATGATGATAACCCGTCCGCCCAATATCACCAGTTCACATTACTATAGGGTTTCGCCTAACACAGTACGATATAAAAAAAACAACATGATGATATCAAACCATGATAAAAACGTTATATTTTAAGTGCTTCTCCTAGTTATTTAAGCAACGGTTTTTTAAAGATAATAAATAGTTTAACCAGTAGGTTAATTACGTAACACATTATCAGTAGCAACGGGTTTCATTTTGACAGTTCAACAACATTCATTGCGTTATTTACATTGTGGAGTAGACAGTGTACAGAGACATTTTTAGAACATATGGACCAATGGACTAGCAATAAGCTTCAAAATGATTCTGTGTCTGTTGCAAATGAGTCTGTTGCACAATTAGGGTGCAGATCTATCGAACTGTGGGGCTGTTAATATTTAGCTACGAGCCCCTTTTTTATAGACAAAATAGAATACTCTTTATTATGTACACCATTTAGATTACAGAACATAAATATAAAGATTTTACTAAGGGTGACAGAATGAGGGGTCTTATCGCTAAGAGCGATCTTTTACAGACACCCTTTGGATGAAATACTAAGGTGAAGGAAAGAGAAATAATGTAGGTCGTCTACAGTGTACTATTCACATAATTATATAAAATAAATATGTACGTTAAGTGTATCATACTAGTCTAATAAATATATACATATAATTAATAAACATTATACAAGAGCAAATAAAATATAATGACATGTTTAAAGAGGGAGAAAGTGCTGTTTTTATCAAGGTTTAAAAAGTGGACAGAGTTTGAGCACGTCTCACGGACAGGGGCAAGTTATTCCATAGCCGAACTGCTTGTACAGTAGAGGATTTATTATGGAAACTAGTGGAATGCATCGCCATATCTAATATCAGGTTTATTTTTTTATCAGGTTATCTTTTGTTTAAGACGTGTAGGTATATTTACGAAACTACAACGAGTGATTAGGTAGGTATTAGTGATGCAGTTAGATATGAAGCGGATGTTTTGTAAATGTTGATTAGAAATGTATACATGAGCTATATTAAGATAAATAGGTTTGTACAATGAATGAAGATCATGATTACCAATGAACTAACTGTAATTGGAATATTGATTGTATTATTTGATGTTTTAGGGACATCGACGTCATTGTGTGGATAGAGCTTAATTTAAAAAAGTCTGTGTTAGAAAAAAAAGCATTTTGCTTCTGATTTTGTGAACCTCATACATATTCAGGAGGATTCAGAATAAATTTGGAAAAATGCTTCTATATTATATAAAACTTTTTCAATACAAAACACTCTGTGATGTAATCACAAACAACTTTCTGCTGTAAAATTTTGTGCTTTCCTTACTAAATACCGTTATAATATCTTGGATTCTTTTAATAGCTTAGAAAGAGTTATTAAAGTGTCTGTAAAAGATCGCTCTTAGCGATGAGACCGCTCATTGTGTCACCCTATGTAAAATCTTTATATTTATGCTATGTAACCTATACCTATTATGGTAATGTTGAATATGTCCTATAATTTTTATGTAACACTAGCGGCCGCCAGCGACTTCGTTCGCGTGGAGTTAGTTATGCTCCGCTCATATTAGTCGTAGCGTGATGTTATATAGCCTAAAGCCTTCCTGAACTAATGGGCTATCCAAAAATTTTTCAAATTGGGCCAGTAGTTCCCGAGATTAGCGCGAGCAAACGAACAAACAAACTCTTCAGCTTTATGTATTAGTACTAGCGGCCGCCAGCGACTTCGTTCGCGTGAAGTTAGTTATGCTCCGCTCCAATTGGCCGCAGCGTGGTGTTATTGATATAAAATAAGCGCCTGTTAAAATAATGGAAGCAATACGTACGTCTGCGTTAGCTCCCGTTTTTGCAACATTTTTTGTTACTGCTCTGCTCCTATTGGTTATAGCGGGATGTTATATAGCCTAAGGCCTTCCTGGATTAATAGGCTATCCAACGCAAAAAGAATTTTTCAAATCGGACCCGTAGTTCCCGAGATTAGCGCGAACAAACAAACAAACAAACTCAACAAAACAAACAAACAAAAGCTTTATATATTAGTATAGATGTGCGGTGAACGTTGCCGAAAACAACGGAACGCAACCATAGTGAACAGCCTTCTTCCGCGGATCACCGAATAACGTGGCGAGCGCACTTCCTTTCGAACTGGCAAGCTAGCGATGATTAGCCACGATCTTTTAATGGTCACAAAATTATGATTAATTTTAAGTATTTAAAGTAACCAAAATTTAAGTAAGTATTTGAAGTTAGGAAGTCTGCCAGTGAATTGTGTCGATGCGACTTTTCGTGATCTGACTTCTCGTGATCTGGTCTGGTGGTCTTTGACTCTGAATCTGAAGGTTGGAGGTAAGTGATTTGTCGCTTGTGTTGTGCCACTTTAATCAGAGGGATATACTCCGAAGGCATCATTCTATCACATATTTGCTCATAGTTTCTAATATATTGGTCTAACTTAAATACAGTCCACTCTAATCTTGTTTCAAATCCTTCGTGGTACGCGCGTTGCCGCCGCAGGTGCATATATCATCAACCTTCATCGTCCCACTGCTGTGCACAGGTCTCCTCTCATGCAGAGAAGGATTGAGCGCAATCACCACGCTTGCTCAATGCGGGTTGGCGATTTCAGACTTATAAAGTCCAAGTTTCCACAAGATGTTTTCCTTCACCTTTAGTCATTGGTGTCCAAGATATACTTAGAAAGTACATATAACTTTAGAAAAGTTACATTGGTACTTGCCTGACCTGGAATCGAACCCACACACTCATACTAGAGAGGTTGGTGTTTTAACCACTAGGCCACCACGACTTCCCGCAGGTGCATATAATGAAGAGTATTCTATTCTATTCTAGCATAAGCATTACTTGAAATGACAACTCATTACACCTAAATTTTTACGGTGAGGTGGTTACAGAACCGCACTACTCGTGGTCTATGTATGGTCCAGTTCCATATCTATACTAATCTATAAAGCTGAATAGTTTGTTTGTTTGAACGCGCTAATCTCAGAAACTATTGGACCGATTTGGAAAATTATTTTTGTATCGTTGGATAGCGCATTAATCCATTAAGGCTTTAGACTATACAACGTGTAACATAAAGGTTATATACATAACAAAGGCATGGCATCTTTACATGATATCAAACGGTATTGGAAGGGTTTTTTAATCCTATCTCTTTATGTCAGGAAGTTATAAGGAAAAACTCCGCCTGTGATAGGCTACTATCATACTAGTCGCACAGAGATATTGAAGACATTTATCGAATTTTGGCAAGTAACTTGACGGGTAACGAGTAGTTATTAACGTATGTAGTGTGCTGCCACGTTTGTTATGATTTGATTTTAGGAAACACACGAAACCGAAAATTTGGTACCAATTTTTTGAGTATTTTATTTTGCGTTGAAACCCTTCCGATATCGTTTGATATCATCTAAAGATGCCATGCCCTTGGTATGTATATACCCTTTTTGTTACACGTTGTATAACATCACGCTGCGACCAACAGGAGCGGAGCATAACTAAACCACGCGAACGAGGTCACTGGCGGCCGCTAGTATATGTATAAAGCTGAAGAGTTTGTTTGTTTGAACACTCTAATCTCAGGAACTACTGGTCTGATTTGAATAATTTTTTTGCGTTGAATAGCCCCATTAATCCAGGAAGGCTTTTAGCTATATAACATTACGCTGAGATCAATAGGAGCGGAGCATTAAAAAAAAAACGCAGGTGAAACCGTGTGGCACAGCTGTAGTACAATAAAATGGCACACCAACAAACGTGACTTTTACGACGCTTCCACGACAGCCTTCTGCCTATTTTGTCTCCTCTTCCACACAATCAAGCTTACAATTCAAACATCCGTGGTTGTATTAATCCTCTGGCATGCGAACCCGCCAAACACTTCCATTCCAAATATATTAGCGGTAGAGAAACTTTCTCCATAGTATCCAGTTAATGTCATCGTTTTTCATGCGGACTCGTTATGGGGTCATTAGGGGGTCTGAAGTATCTTCGGTTATCTTTGTATGGGCTAAAAATAGGGCTAATACTGGTAATGGGGTTGAGGAGGGATACGATCTGTGATCGTGGATGTTCAAGGGTCATAATGAAGTAGTGTCTTGATTGTGAATTAAATAAACGTTTAATGCGTTTTTTTTTGTATTGTATTGTCACTACTGTTCTTAAAATGGCGAAGAAAAATATCACCGTGAAGAAAGAGATTAAACATCCATCAACAAGAGGAAAGATATGAAACATAAATAAAATAACGTCACCGGAAGGAAACAAATGAGACATCCAGTAACATCACCAGGAGGAAAGATATGAGACATCCACCAACATCACCGGGAGGAAAAATATGAGACATCCATCAACATCACTGGGAGGAAAGATATGAAACATCCAGTAACATCACCGGGAGGAAAGATATGAGACATCCATCAATATTACCAGGAGAAAAGATATGAGACATCCAGTAACATCACCGGGAGGAAAGATATGAGACATCCATCAATATTACCAGGAGAAAAGATATGAGACATCCAGTAACATCACCGGGAGGAAAGACATAAGACATCCATCAACATCACCAGGAGAAAAGATATGAGACATCCATCAATACTACCAGGAGAAAAGATATGAGACATCCAGTAACATCACCGGGAGGAAAGATATGAGACATCCATCAACATTACCAGGAGAAAAGATATGAGACATCCAGTAAAATCACCGGGATGAAAGATATGAGACATCCATCAATATCACCAGGAGAAAAGATATGAGACATCCAGTAACATCACCGGGAGGAAAGATATAAGACATCCATCAACATCACCAGGAGAAAAGATATGAGACATCCATCAACATTACCAGGAGAAAAGATATGAGACATCCAGTAACATCACCGGGAGGAAAGATATGAGACATCCATCAACATTACCAGGAGAAAAGATATGAGACATCCAGTAAAATCACCGGGATGAAAGATATGAGACATCCATCAATATCACCAGGAGAAAAGATATGAGACATCCAGTAACATCACCGGGAGGAAAGATATAAGACATCCATCAACATCACCAGGAGAAAAGATATGAGACATCCATCAACATTACCAGGAGAAAAGATATGAGACATCCAGTAAAATCACCGGGAGGAAAGATATGAGACATCCATCAATATTACCAGGAGAAAAGATATGAGACATCCAGTAACATCACCGGGAGGAAAGATATAAGACATCCATCAACATCACCAGGAGAAAAGATATGAGACATCCATCAATATTACCAGGAGAAAAGATATGAGACATCCAGTAACATCACCGGGAGGAAAGATATGAGACATCCATCAACATCACCAGGAGAAAAGATATGAGACATCCAGTAACATCACCGGGAGGAAAGATATAAGACATCCATCAACATCACCAGGAGAAAAGATATGAGACATCCAGTAACATCACCGGGAGGAAAGATATAAGACATCCATCAACATCACCAGGAGAAAAGATATGAGACATCCAGTAACATCACCGGGAGGAAAGATATGAGACATCCATCAATATCACCAGGAGAAAAGATATGAGACATCCAGTAACATCACCGGGAGGAAAGATATAAGACATCCATCAATATTACCAGGAGAAAAGATATGAGACACCCAGTAACATCACCGGGAGGAAAGATATGAGACATCCATCAACATTACCAGGAGAAAAGATATGAGACATCCAGTAAAATCACCGGGAGGAAAGATATAAGACATCCATCAACATTACCAGGAGAAAAGATATGAGACATCCAGTAAAATCACCGGGAGGAAAGATATAAGACATCCATCAACATCACCAGGAGAAAAGATATGAGACATCCAGTAACATCACCGGGAGGAAAGATATAAGACATCCATCAACATCACCAGGAGAAAAGATATGAGACATCCATCAACATTACCAGGAGAAAAGATATGAGACATCCAGTAA